>OZ002744.1:54887119-55487764 GCA_963924295.1 Dioctria rufipes | reverse complement strand
AAAAATTTGGCATTTGGCATTATTTTTGTAAAACAATGAATGCTTTTGACTCTACAAGAATTGTAAATTTGCCATATGTAAAACTACCAGAGTACATGGTAAATACGCCTGGTCCCGATTAACCTGGAGACCACCGGCCATCCGGCTAGTGCCCGATCGTCCGTCTTCCCAGTCCGGCTCTGAATATTATTTAAAAAAAGGGAACGAATCCAACAATACAATAGTAAATTTCATATTTTATCTCTTTTTCCATTTGCTTTAAAATTTTTGTTTTTATATCTTATTTTATTCTTCGAGTATTCATCCCCCAAAATGTCAAGGCGTTCAATGAATGTGAAATTTTGTATTGAGAAAATTAATAATATCGATGAAGAGTCTTCGGAAGATGATCAGGAAATCTCTGATATTGAAATGATATAGCAGAAATGATTGTGGACTATTTGAGAACGACTCGAACACCGATGAGAACGAAGAGATTGTTTCGAATGTGCGTAGTGGACGAAATAATAGGAGATTTTTACATAGTTTTAATAGTGAGAATAAGGAAGAGGTAATCGAATCAGCTGTAGACGGAACTGTAGGCAAGTAATAAAAGATTAGTCGAATCCTAGAAGAGCGCCCATTCGCAACGTTTTTGGGATATAGTAAGCCAAACATTATGAAAGGTAAAATTGGCATGGCGTTTTCTCTGATTATTGATAAAAATATAATCGATATATAAGAAAATGTACGAAAGCGGAGTTTTTTCGAATGTTGGGGTATAAATATGACTTGTCTGCTGCAAAGTTACATCCATTTATTAGACTACTGTATACACTCGAAGCATATGAGGCCAGAAATATAGATATATCACTTCTATGGAACAAAAAGTGGTGTCCGGAACTCGGGTCGGATCCAGCTAGATGGCGCGGGGTGCCCGCGTCCCCTGAAGACCACTGAAAAAAATTGTAGTAGATCTTCTTAATTTTTCTAACATCTATTCTACTGCACATTTTGTAAAAACGTAACAATTTCTGAAAGCTTTCAATATGATACATTTAGGAACGCAGGCCCTAGCTAGCACCTTGGCCTTCGGTCATGGTTATTGTAGCCTATAGAGAAAACAGGAATCGCGGATACCTGTACACGAGCGTCGCTTTGCTCGGGGTGTTTGAAGCAAGACCGGGCGACACACTTTAAGCATTCTACTGCAGCACTTGATGAACTTAAGAAAATACAGTTACGCCTTGACGGACCTCTATTAAAATTGATCCAGGGCTGCACGACCAGGTGGAATAGCACCGATTATACGCTCGAACGAATGCTAAAAATCAAAGACGCTTTGTCCCTAAACGCCATAAATACAAACCGAATTAATCATTTAAATTCTGAAGAATGTACGCTGCTTGAAAATTTTATTAGTTTGCTTAAGCCCTTCGAACGAGTTACAAGGGATCTCAGCAGCTCTCATATAAGTCCTTCTTCAGTCATTTCCTTTATTAAATCACTATCTAACATCATCGCCAGGTATGAATCCAAAAATGAAGAAAGCACTAGGGATATTTGTTATACGTTAAAAGCAGAGATTAAACGGAGATTTGAGGACATTCATAACATAAATGCATATGCTATAGCTACATCCAAGGTATAAACAGGAATTTATTAACAACGCGACCAAAGAAACTACAGAAACAAACATAAAGAGATACCTTAAATCAAAAACATATATGTGCTTCTCCTTTGAAAAAAGTACCAAGATTGAATCCTACGCAAGTAAGGCAATATCTGCTATACGAGAATTTATGGCCTCTATTTTGCCAAGCAGCTCCAGTGATGAAGAGCCAAATTGTTGTTCTAGTGCACAGCAAAACCTGAGCCACCGAGATAAACAACTAATAGATTCTTATAATGCTGAGATAATACTATCCTCTGATAGTGACCTTTTGATCTGGTGGAAAATGCACACGAATTATGAATGTTTTTACCATATAGTCAGGGAATATTTATCAACCCCAGCAACCAGCGTTCCAAGCGAACAGCTTTTTAGTAGAGCTAGACTTATTTACGTTTCCCAGAGGAGCAGGCTACTGGGAGAAAAGCTGCTAAACTTCTTTTTTAAAGTATAATTTGCCATTGATAAGATTTTAAATTAATTAAATTTTAATGACTGGCCATTACCGAATGCTGATTGAATTATTTTCAAAGTCTACCTCTAAATTGTCTTATGTTTGAATATTTTTCAATTTTATTAAAACATTCTTACTAAAGACATTGTTGTTAGAAGTTTGTTTTTTTTTTTTTGTTATTATTTCTTTCCTTTCAGAATAACTTCAGATTTGTATACGGCATTACACGTTTTGAACAAAATGATAATTTACTGCTTTTCAAAATTATAAACTCATGTATAGGATTAGATCACTCTTTAAAGAGAAAGCTATCCATAAATTTGTAATATTACATTAATAATTGATGCCGTTGTATGTTTTAAGCACAGTACAGTACAGCGCGGTTTTTAAGATAAAATATCCGCCTAAAAATCCGCACAAATAGAGGCGGATGCGGACACGGAAGCGAATTTTTTAAATATGTGGATTGTCCGCGGATACGAACGTGGATGCGGATGCGAATACGAATCTCGGCATCCCTGATATGTACATATGTACACTCAGAGAAAAAATATAATCAGTTCAACTATTTTTTTAAAGAACTATAATATAGTTGGGCTTTATAGTTGGAACTACTATATTACAATTATACTATAGTTGAATAACATTTCGCATACTATTTTTGTGATAATAAAATCATGACTGTGGTCATCATTTCGTAATAATAATTCATGTTCTTGTTAATCATCCTTATTGTTTTTAATACGATAATAAGAATTAGTATAGTTGCATTAATCAAAATTATATTCCAGGGCCAATCATAATATATTTACCTCAATCACAAGGTTCAGTATTAAGTACTAAAATTATGCAAAAACAGCCATAGAATAGTTATTCAGAATATGTCAAATTATTGCAATCATCATGGATTATGTTCTGTCAATCAAAGTATGATAATTACAGACATTGTATATAGTTGTAGTAACCACAAATATTTCAGTATCAACAACATACACATAGCTACAAAAATATATTATGGTTAATTGGACTACAGTATAATATATCAAGCAACCAGAAAATAGACACCAGAGACCTAAAAAAAATTTCAGTTGTTATTCAAATAAATTTAAAATTCTGATGAGTACTGAATATTTCATAAAATTTTCACTTATTGGGAATTATGTTTTAGTTGGAAACTAATTCTTGTTGAATTCAAGTATTTGCTAATTTTTTGAGGGATGTAGGTAATACATTTCAATCTTAGTAGAATGTCGAAGGTTTTTGAATGAGGAAATATTTAAATTTATAAATAAAAGTATAGCTTTTCATAACAACAATCTATATTGTATATTATAAGTTTTTTATTTATATAATTATAAAAATTTTCAAGAGTTAACTATTTTGTAGCATTTTGTACACTCATATAACACATGAATATCGAATACAGATTTTATGTTTTAGTTTAATATGAGATATAAAAGGCAAAATTTCGCAAAAAATATTATTACGGAGAAAGTATTTTAAATCCATTTTTATATTCGAAAATTAAAAGTGTAATGATGTAAAGGCGAAAATGATGTTGATTTTTAAAATTAATGTGGAATATAAACTTAATACGTATCTTTTATATTTACACATAAGTTACAAGCAGGAGGAGTTTAAGTCATTTTTGTCTTTAGATAAAGCACCAAACTTTTTTACTTTAATTGGGGTACTCTATATTTAACCCTAGCTTTCTTCAAATCTGTCAAAGTGTATTTAATATGAGTTAGTAATAGGAATTCTGTCGATACTGGCCAACCAACAATTGTAAGCTTCGATTGAATCCGTATGTTTTCTTCCTTGAAGTTCGGAATGTAGCTCCTTTCAAATATGTCTATTTCGGCGATATTCTTTATAAATAAAACATATATAAGTAACTCATAATAAGCATTCTTAGGTTATGATCTTACCTTATAATAACGCATAAAGGATTCCTGCACTTCAATTCTGCTTAGACTTCTTTTTCTTGAAATTGTACCTTTTTTTAAGATTGTGTTTGGCAGGATGAACGGCAGAAATAATAAAGAGAGTACACTTTTGCTAACATCTAGAAAATATACATCAGAAATATAGTCAAACTTGTATTTTATAAGTTATATAACCAGAATTACTTACAATTTGTTTCATTGGCAATCAGCTGAAAAATTTCTTTGGCCTTTGGATTATTTGCACCTTTTCCTTTTTGCAGAAGTGCTTGAAAAAATGCTTCACTTACTGTGAAATGTAGAATCTTAGAGTATAAGTTTTGTACATCCAAGAATAATTAAATTTATAGAATTAATTTTAAATTAATAATGAGTAGACCAAAATATATATATATATATTACAAGCTTTTAACTATCTGACTGTTCTAAAACAGGAAATCGTTTCAAATAATCAACGTGGATATATTGGTTTTGAGTAATTCTTGTCTCAAGTTAAATGTATTCTCCCATCTTTTCTGTAAATCTTCCCAGATACTTGTGTTTTTAATTCATCTAAATCTGTTCTAGAGCTATCATCATTTTCTAAAAAATCACTTTTTATTTTTTATTACAACTAGTTATTATTCACTCACAGCACTGATTTTACCAAACAAATGAAAACTACTACGAATGTGTTATTACCCAACATTGATTACGGTAAATGTAAACAAACTATGTTTGGTCTAAGCTTACCATGATTAACTCAACAAAACTTATATTTAGTTGAGCCTTAGCAAGGTTGAGAAAACCATTGTTGTCTGAAATATTGCTGAAACTCTTTTATGTTTGGATGAAACATAATATGACAAAATTATAGCTCTATTAACTATATTACAAGTTTCATTTAATCATAATGAAAGATTAATTAGAACAAATATAAGGCCATGTTTATGCTAACCATAATATGATTTTAATGACCATAACAACCATGTCCATTTGGTTATTATAACTATTCACATTACTATTCGAAATATACAATCAAAATAATGATTGTTATAATTATAGTTTGGTTAATGCAAACTTGCAATAACCATGGTTTTTCTTTCAGTGTATATAATATTCCAGATAGATTTGAAATGAATGTCATGGAGTGGAGGTGAGGATACGTTGTATAGGAGATGCACGATAGCCGATTGCCGATGATGAATATTCTGTATTTCCATATGTTCCGGCGAGTTGGTATTTTTTCTGCATCTCATTGTATTTTGTAAATGCATTGCAATTATCTGAATTTCAGTCAAAAATAGACGAAAACTTCGAATTTGCTTACAATTCGATGATATTTGGGTGTCGTGCGTGACATCCTTAGACCAAAAAGTATGTATGTATGGTTGCGCTGAATCTACCTCTCACTCGCTACACGCCAAGGAATAAATGGATAAATCTGTAAAGCAGTGCCAGAAAAAAAAATATGTTAACTTTTTAGTGATTTGTGTCACACTTCTGCTGAGAAATCTTTCAACTTTGCGCCTCAGCACTTAGAAGTTATCTCGCCCGATCAGTGCTGTCGTTTGGAAATGCTCAAGAGTAGTATCGCTTGCTGCCAAAGCGGAGTACTTTCGGAAAAAAAAACAAGTACACGACTAACGAAATTAAAACCGATCATGTTAAATTAAAATTTTATAATTTTTCTTATAATTTTGTTATAATTTTCGTTAAAATTTTATTAAAAGTTATTCGTTTTATTATCAGTGCGGAAGCTATGTAGCCCTGAGAGTGCAATGCATAAAAAATTGTTGGCGCCTTTTTTCGGAAAATAAAAAAACTATGCCTGAAAGTAACAAAAACAAAACAATAATATATTAAGAAACTACCAAAACTGGCGAAATAGAGACTTTTCTTTTCTTAATCATCCATAGCTAAGAATTTTTTAATTTCTCGAGTTCTTCTTTTTTTATGAGATCTTCAAGAATCCAGTAAAAGTTATTACAATCATTTATATCCTTTTTTAACCTACTTCAAAAATAGGAGGTTATCCTTCCGATTGATTTCTTTTTATGTTTTTACCTCAAATTTCCGATATTTCTAAACCAATTCAATTTCAAAATTTGATCAAGTTCTAATGAAGTCCTGAGTTCTATTCTTCAGAACTGCATATAAACCTCGATTAATTTAGTTGAAAAGTTGTAGATATCATATTTTTTTACAAACAGAACAACGAATCTCTGCGAATACATTAACTCATTTCGCCCCAATGGGCTCATCTGAGACATTCAACTTTTTCTCTAAGTACATAAATGACAAACAATAAAAAAAATCTTTTCTGGCAATAATATTTTTGCATTTTTCATATTATTAAGGACATCCGCTTATCAATGTTTATTTCGCAATAAAAAGCAGTTATGGCACGTCTTTCAACCTTAAGATATGAAACATGCCAGAGAGCAAACTAACTTGGTCATCTCGTTTTTAACGCACGGAAATAAT
The DNA here is from genome assembly GCA_963924295.1 of Dioctria rufipes. Lineage (NCBI taxonomy): Eukaryota > Metazoa > Arthropoda > Insecta > Diptera > Asilidae > Dioctria > Dioctria rufipes. The sequence continues at coordinate 55,481,247 of OZ002744.1, read as the reverse complement.
GCTGGTAGAACAAAATGGATCAGATACGCGCTCATAATATTAAAAATTAATTTTGGTTTTTGCATTTCCCTCTGTCCGTCCGTCCATCTGTTCATCCATCCGGCAATTTGTCTATCTGTCCTCATGGAAACTGCGTTCTTGAGTTATTTTCCACGTGGCCTATTTAAAAAAAAAAACAAAAAAATTAAGTTCGAAATTGGGAAAATCGGGTAACTCCTTCGTGGAAACCCTGGCATACAAAAATTTCGTTTTTCAGAAAATGGAAGATTTGCTCTTTTTGTTGACATAGAATGTGCAATAGGTAACTGAGATCTTATGTTGATATGCCTTTAAAGCTCAAATTAAAAATACATAATACCGACTCCTTAGAGTTCTGGAAAAACATTTGCTCTTGTGTAAAAGATTAGTTGTTTTGAAGAAAGTAAAACTGTAAGTGCTTTGCATAAATAGTGTAAGTGTATTTTTTTGTAGTAGGATATGTTATATATCCCAAACAAATGAGCTTTTACTCAACTGTGCTATTCGTTTTGGAGAACATGGATTCAAGGAAGGATAATGACGGTCCTTAAGACGCTATATTTTCGAAAAATGAGTTTTTCATTTTGAAATTTTATTGAAATACCTTCATCGACTATACAGCATGGGTAAAAACTTTTACATACATATTTACTATACTCGAATTTCTAGCCGAACAAGCTTTTGCATATTGGAACGAATGTCATGAGTAAATCCTACATATATTATGTACCTACATATGTACATACATACGCGTATATCGATTTACAAGAAAACATTATTTTTAGATTTGTTTGCAGCTAAAAGTACAGAGAGAGGAATGTCTCCAACATTTTCTTATTTTGAAACAGAAAAGTAGTTGAAGCTTGAGCACGATTTAAGATATTCCTCTGAGCATTGATGGCTATAACTCCGAAAATCATCTTGTTTGCTTACCTTTTGCAGTTGTTCTAGTGCGCCGCAAATTTTACCACAAAATTCAATTGAATGCGATTTAAAGGCCCCGTCTAGAAGAAATGTTTCTGTAGTACGTCGATATGGAAAAAGAGAAACTAGACATCGTCGAAGCATTTTTTACTCGTATGCACTTCCCGAGTGGGTGCAGTGTTCCTTTCAAATTGATATAATGGATTCTGTTCCATGACATGTGATCCTGAATTTATTATCCAGGTGATCCATATTGATTGTAAGTATTTCATTTTAATAAACATTTCCTTAGATATTACGCTTCCTTGTCGTATAGATAACTGAATCTGTCAACCAAAATTTTATCAGCGTTGACATGAAATATTATATTTTCGCACGAGTGCAGATTCAACGACAGATATGAATGAGGTTTATGCCCGGCGTGGAAAATATTAAAAAGCTACAAACTTATATTACTCTCTTTAACATAGATACAGTATAAACCTTACACAGATATTAAATGGACAGAGGGACACATAAATCAAGCTCATTTGTAGATGGTCAACAATTCTCATGATATTGTATAAATTTGTCTATCTATATAAAATGTGTTTTCAAGCAAAATTTGCCATACAAACTTACTCCGTTGCTATATTCAAATGACCCTAAAGATGGAGGAAACCTTTTAACATAATTTCTGGTCGCCGTGCTTTTAACATAATTTCTGGTCGCCGTGCACTGCGATATCCATCTCACTATGGTTGCGCAACTGATCCGAATTTCTTGAGCTTCTATAAGCAGAAGTGACAGGATTTAGTCCTTGCAGCCCGTCCCAATAGAGTGATTTGTGTTACCCTTGATGATGATTTTATTCCTCGTCTTTAGTGATTTGAGTGTTTACTGACATTCGAAAACTATGACTGATTTCATGATCATGGACTCTACAGCGTTGGCAGTGTTTGGTTATCCCAGAGGATATATTTATTCGAGCCACTTATAACTCTTAGGCACGTATGCATACACATAGTCTAATGCAACTGTTTATTTTAGAACCATCTGTATACGAAATCATTCATTCTTGATGGAATGATAGTTCGCAGGGCCGCCATGGTTGTCAGCGCATCTTAACATTACGAGGACCAAATAGTTTTCTGTAACACTAAGGAAAGTATGGTTGCCCACCTGTAATTCCAAAAGAGCGCCGATTTTGACAAAATTTATGTAAAGTGTGGTATCCAAGTTATTGTAAAAGATTTCCAGCAGCACTTTTTTGAGAAATAAAGTTCTATTTAAAAGAAAAATAACACGAAATTTACAACGCTAAAAAAACGACATTAGATACATATTTCTTTGCCTTGGAAATTGCACATATAGATACCTATGAATACAAAAGTGTTTAGATTTCAACAAAGTGTAAAGAACTCGTTAAAACGTTGATTTCTTTCTTTATTTTCAGTCATTTTATGTACTTTTTTAGATATCTTTCAGTACATCTTATTTAAAGTACAGCAAATTACATTAATTACCAGAGGTGTAGGGGTTGATACACTTGGATGAGTAACTGTTCAGTCCACCCATATTTTCCATAATGATTGCGCAGCCTGCCTATTGTACCTGAAAGTAAACAACAAAATTCATCAGTAATTAGCGAATAAAACAATTAAGTTAGAAGAGACATATAGCTGTTCTCGTTGGCTATAAAAGGCGATGAGTCGCAAAAGAATCACCCATTCCTATTTCAGAATTTAATCTGAAAATATCCTCCACCAGATTTTAATCTGACTTTCCTATCATTATGCAGGAATTTAATTTTGCTTCCATCATATAGAAATTTAATTATATAATCATAGATATCTAATATTGTGAAAATCTCACACTCCCAAAGATCCACCTAAGTAGAAATTTCATTTTGCTGCAGCAATTTATTTCTGCTTTGCTTCCACCAACTGCTGAGCAGAAATTTCAGTCTGCTGCTGACATTTACTACGGCTTGGCTCCCGCTGTCACTTGAGCAGAAATCTAATTTTGCTGCAGAAATTAAATCTGCTTTCACACTGCAGCTTTCACTTTGCAGCTTACACATTGCAGCTTTCACAATGCAGCCTACACGCTGCAGCGCTTCTATTTTGCTGCAAAAGCATTTTTTCTGTCCCTGTTGGCCTATCAGCATACTCACTGAAAATGTTATTCTGTTGTTTTAGCAGTACTTCGATGAATGTCACAAGATTCATGGTAGATTATCTTCTTCTTCTTTTTAGAAATTAAAGGAACGGAACCACAGTGGCGGTACTGACGTTTTTATTATTGAGCTTATTAATTGAATTTTAATTGAATTTTAATTGAATTTTAATTGAATTTTTATTGTTAAATTGTTTTAGTTTAGGATATTTTGGACTAGTTTAAGCATTATTCTGAAATAAAATTTTTATATTTGAGTTTTAAAAATCTGAGTTATCCCCTTGCAACCGGCACCCCCTTCCATGTTTGAAACTAGATCACACAGTAGCCAACTATAGAAACATTTGACTGATTGAATAACGAGGTATGGAATTTCAAGGGAACCTTAGAACGTAGGCCAATTCAAGGCCCATTGCTCACCCTCCAGACCCGTGAGCAGTCACTCAAAGATCCCAAACGGATGCTCTAATAAATCTAAGTGTCGGCCCCCAAACGTACTTGCCGGCGTTGTGCAACTCATCCAGGAGATGTGAGCCAAGGTATCTATATCATATTCCTGAAAGTGCCGGACCCTGAAAAAGGAAGTGAGTCACGGTTTCGTACTCCTCTCTACAAAGCCTGAATGTAGGATCGTCAACAAGTCTCAGCCTATGTAGGCGACTCCTGGGAGAAGAGTGCGGAAGAGTGAGGAAGGACACTACAGTTCTCAGGGTTGGCTTGTTAAGTCATAGGAGCTTGTTAGTTTGGTGTGGGTTGGCATTGCCCCACAGTTCGTTTGTTGTTTTATCCGGCGGGTCTTGTAACCAAAGACGACTGTGTTGGCGGTCCGCACATCTTGAAATCATTGAGACAAAGTGTTTTGGTGCAATCCCGACTGTGTAGGTAGATTCTTCCCAGGCTGCACCAAGGCGAACAAGCTCGTCCGCCCTTTCGTACTCGCTTATTCCGAGAGATGGAGTTCAGGGTGATGTTACACTGAATTACTAGCTTGGAGGTTGTAAAGGCTTTAGGCAAAGCCTGGACCGCCGCTTGGCTGTCTTAGCAGATGACGATCTCCTTATTTTCCACGTCTGAGTAAACGAAATGCTTTCCCGCTTCAAAAATGCTCTTGACTTCAGCCTGAAAAACCGTGGCGTGGTTTTCGATGTGCATGGGGATTACAATCTGAGGCTCCTCGCAGAAACTCCGGTGTTTTCGTCGGATTTGGAACCATCAGCGTAAAATTTAATAGGGTTTGCCAATGGTTGAAGCACAGAATGTGACACCCATTCTGCCCTGAATGAAATTCTAAATTCAAAATTGCTTTTCAGTTTTGTCTCAAGGACGTGTTCGCTATCCCTGTTGGTGCCAGGGGTGTTAGACTGCATGAATTCGTAGATGGATTTATGTGGAACTCTTGTTCGCGTGTGAATCCAGCCAAGCTTAAGATGCAGCTTAATCTGTATTTGCATCGGATGTATAGTATGTTGAGGATAACCTCCAGAGCCCTCGTACTACTTGACTTAAGAGCGCCGCTTACGCTGAGGAGGCACAGTGTCTGAATTTGCTCCAATATTTTACGATGATTGGCGAAGTCCAATGCTTTCCAACATACCACAGAGCCGTAGGTTAACATGGGTTGGATGACGCTATTGTATATCCATAGGATCATCCGCGGCTTGAGTCCCCATTATATGTAACTATATAACCCTTACATTACCAACCTCCTTCCCATCTAAAATCGCTAATTGCCAAAGACATTCTGTTGGCACACGATAATCTCTGAACTATAACAAGGGCTTTCCGAATATTGACAGCATTATCATTGACATTGTCTATAATACATCACACTATGCATCAAACAACCATAAGCATAATTAACACGGACATCACTCGCAACATTACCAAAACAAAGTACGTATATATATGCTCCTACAAACCTAGGAATAAGTTACTCTCTAAGTAAGTTTTTAAGTATTTTCTAACTTTTGCGAATAATTGTAAATATTTTTTAACTTTTTAGCAACCTAAAGAAATGTAAGCTAAACTGAATTAATTTATAGCTACACACATCTTTATCTTTATTTTTTAGCAATTTTCGAGTGCTACCTGTATACCATACATAAAATTAATTTTATTATATTGGTGTTGTGATTATAAATGTTATTACAGTAGACTTATGATGACGTGAATACGAACAATCTTCCGGTGTTCACATAAACTAAAGGAAATCATGTAAAGGTGATTTAAAGTGCGATTTTTAATAAAAAAAAAGTTTTTTGAATAAGCATATAGAAAACTTATTTTACTAAATTAAAGAATAATGAAAAAATAATTTTTACGTAAATAGTTTTATTATGTGTTCATGTTACCAAAACCCTGTAAATGAAAAAATATTGCAGGAAATTAGAACAAATCGCCTCCGAGACTCCACGACCTTTTACGAACTTCATGATATAGGTATAAAAAGTAGCCTATTATCTGGTGTTCCAGCTATGTATATAGGGCTGCTTACTGTTTCAACTTTATCATTTTAGTAGTTTTTGTTTGATGTTGTTGAAGATCATGAAATCTATAGGCTTTTTAATGAGCAAAATGAAGGGAAAACTATTTCAACAATTAATTTAGTACACTTCGGAATAATTAAGTTGGAAACTTTAATATAATATATGACAGATTCTTGCTAACGGTATGTAAAAATGTGTCCTCAGTTGAACATAACGATGAAATTTGATTTAAAAATTTTAAGATTATCAATCACACTTATAACCACCGAAATGATCCCATTAAAGATGAAATTTGTTTCCGTTTGCGTTTAATATTCTGAAGATATTTCACTGATTTAACTTAAGACAAAATAACTATGATTTATTACCGGGTAAGCTTTATATTTGTTCTCCGGTACAACAACAATAGAGAGTTTCGCTATGAAAATTCATAGCGAAATAAGTCAATCTGAAATTGACTCAGATTGCTACTAAGTCTGCAGCTGGAGAATTGAGTGGAAAGGTAGCTGGAGAATTGAGTGGAAAAGGACGTTTCATATAAGCAGGAATCGTATAATCGTCAGTACGGCTTAATTCCTGCCTGCCGTATACGCCAAAGCAAACAGCCAAGCTGACCTCATATATAGACTTAAAATAATTTTTAGGGCATAGGGCTAATCTTGCTAGGCATTGAAGTAAAAACGTAGTATTTCGCCTCATATAATTAACACTTAAAAATTATCTTAAGTCTATATATGAGGACCGCTTGACTGTTTGCTTTGGCATATACGGCAGGCAGGAACCAAGTCGTACTGCACTGAAAAAAAATTATTAGTTAAAACGACGAATCACGATTAGTTGATTGTACATTAGTAATTCCTGTAAATTGATTTGGAAAAACAATTAAATGATTAATAAAATTGTAAGTGCTAATTAGTTGCAATTTCTAATTGGAATTAGTTGATTTGCCCTTAGTTGTTTTAGAAAATACTTCAGTTGTAGCTTCGAATTAAATTACTTCAGTTAACAAATATTTGTTGATAAATTAACTAATCATATTTCAGAAGGCATATTAGTAAAATCAACATATAAAATTATGAATTTTTACGCAGAATCAACGAAACTGTTTGTTTATTTTTAAGAATATGATTGGTTATAACAGGGAATGTATGCAATTAATAAATTCAACAAATAAATTGATAGATTTGTTTAATATGATGTAACCTCACAATTTTCTAAATTAGCGAATTACATTAGTTGATATGAATAATATAGTTTTCACATAACTTTAAATTTTAAGTCACTGCATCATTAATATTTATTTTTATACCCCAGATGAAATCTCATAGGTCATACTGAGTTTATCATTTCGCTGGTAACCCATATTACTGATAAAGGAAAAATGGGTTGGACACCAACGCATAATTACTATTTTGATTTTTACATGTCTGTCCATTTGTCTGTCTATCCGTTCGTCTATGGTATGTCCGAAAAAATAATCGATATAATTTCACAAATGGAAGAAATCTTGAAACCCGTGGTGTTTGTTGTCATACAAAATTTACAATATTTTATTTTGTACTGAGAAATTACCTGCAAAATGAATCATAACCACTTGTACTGTCGCCTCATCGTTCTAGCAACTTATGCGCAAAACCATTAAATTAAACCAATACATTTGTTGAATCGAAAAATCTGAACTTGCTTTGCCACATCTTTTATTTGAATTTTGTTTGGATATGTTAAAACCCAATTCATAATTTCGACATTCGATGAATCAACAAATCAGAAATTTTTCCTTCATATAATTCACACTTAGAACTTATACTGAGTGTATATATGGAGTTTGCTTAATATATTCTTCAGCGTCTACAGTAAGCAGAAACTCTCATATTAGAGTTTTTGTTCATACAGAACGCTTTTTTTCCCTATTTATTAAACATATTGTTAGCCTATTGCGGGCAGATAATAAAATCATATAAAAATAATAATTATAAAAATAATTAAATTCATCGGATTTTATTATTATGATCAACTAAGAAATTAGTTGAAATTTCCAATTTCATTACATATTTTAACAAATTCGATTAGTTGATTACTAATGTCTTCAAAGTAATGTTTCAGTTATTTTAAATAATGCGGTATGCAAAATCAACCAATCAAGTAGTTAATTTGGAGAATTGAATTTGTTGAAAGAGCAATATTAATTAGTCGATTGTTCTAATAAGTGCTTCTAAAGACTGGATTAAACAAAGACTGTTTTAGCTGATAATTCTATTTTTTCGAAATTTATTATATAAAAATTAGTTAATTCAACAATATGTTTAGTTGAGAAAAAAAAGATTCTTGGATACGCAATTCGGAAAGATTATCAAAGCTAACTAAACAAATAGTTGAATTCACAAATTTTATGACTAAATAAGATTAGATAAATCAACTAATGCCAATAAGTTCTCTCAACGAATATCATTCGTAAGCTGAAAATCAACTGATATTATTTGTTGATGAAACAAATTCATTGGCGTAAAGCAACTAATCTTTTTTTTCAGTGTGACGATTATACGGTTCCTGCTTATATGAAACGCCCTCATTTTGCAATGAAATTTCTTTCTTCAAAGATTTTTCGTATGCATAAAGAGTTTTTTCCACAGCAGCATAATCTTATCACACAGCTTATTGATTTCGGTCAGAAAGTTTCAAGTCTTGGTTTAACTCATCAGCAGGTCCCAAATAGCGAAATTGAGTGACTCGAAAAAACAAATGAAAACAGAAAAATGAAAAGAAATGAAAAAATTGAAAAATAGAAAGCAAAAATATTTGCAAGGAGGTGATAAAATTAGATTAATTCGAAAGAATTAAAACTGTGTAAGTCCGCAGTGGGCTAAAAAAAAAAAATTAAAGAAAAACGAAGATTTCGTTTACGTATGAGTATTAGGTTTCTGGTGTACGAAATGTTTGTTTTTCTTTCTTGCTATCTTTTAGCCCACTGATGGCGAATTAATCTGATTTTTTTAACGCTTTCCAAACATTTTTTTTTATATTTGTTTTCATTTTTCCATTTTTTTAATTTAATTCATTTTTCTATTTTCGTTTGTTTTTTCGAACTACTCAATTTTGCTATTTCGAAGCTATTGAAGAGTCAAATCAACGCTTTAAACTTTCTGCCCGAAATCAATAAGCTGTGTGATGAGCTAAGGAATGAAACCTTTTCACATTTGCTGTTGTGCGAAGAATCCCAAAATGTAGTGATCTTGAACAACTTCGCTTATTTTCACGGTTTTCAGCCGGGTTTGATGAAGGAAAGGAATCTATTTGTTTGTATTTTTCTAAATTTTTTTTTATAATCCTTACTTATACTTACAAGATTAGTTAAATAAATAACAAATATAATTCTACGGTATTTTTTCTAATTACATCTAATGTTTTTCTATTACTTACCACAAACTTCCGTCAATGCATTTTGATGAAATCCATATTTTATCACTTCAAATACTTTCAAAACTATAACTATAACATTTTTAACCTCGATAGTATACAAGATTATAATCTTTTATTACAACCAACATAATTGGTCTAACCTTGGAGGAAGTTCTTAAAATAATAATATTATCAAATCAGTAACAAATGGGAAGTACTTATACTTAAAAATATGGCACCTTAAAATCAAATCAAAATCTGAGTATTCCAAAATATGCACATTCCAAAAAACGCGCAATCTGGACAAGATGAGAATCCTCCATGATTCTCCTAGAAAAGGACGTAAAATAACGTTCCTGTTTCGATATGAATTGGTGACATTAAACATTTCTCGGAAGAATATGGCTCAATTTTTGTTTGCTGGTTAAAGTAGAATACTAAGATTGTTTTTTTAATATATGTAGTAAGCGGGCACTCCACCAACTGATCGCGGTAATTCGGTAAGGATTCTGTGAAGTCCGAAAAGGAAATTTAAGTAATCGTTAAATGCGGCCTCCATTCTACGGGTACAAACGCTGTCAAGTCGAGGGAAAGGTTAACTTCCCTAAATGAAGTAAGGCAAGATTAACCAAATTTAAGCGGGTTGCTTTTCGCAATATATTGGCTAAGAGCCAGAGCCTACGGAGTCCAGAGTAAATTTTAATTTCAGATTTGATATTATCACAGCAGTTCATATTTTGTTTCAATACGATACTCAGATCTTTCACTTTATTAACAAGAGATAATGCTCTGTAGTGATTGGTACTTAGTAACTTTTTTAATTAAAACAACCGAACCGGCTTTATGTTTAACAACCCCGTTTATTTAAATAGTTTTAGAGAACCAGCACAAGTGAGCCGTGTTACTAGTTGCTATTTTAGAAAAATATTAAGATCTCTTTATTTTATTTAACGCGACCACGTACCGACAGTCTCGATGTTAAACTTAATCTGCCCTCTCCCTGGAATCAACTCAATCTATCGTCATTTTATGATCAAGTTGCGAAAAATGCAAGCTCTTATCTTGCGAGTAATTATTTAGGAATTTTAGCAATACCAATGGAAATGGCTTGAAAAATGACATTCACGATTAATGTTAGGTAAGCATTATATCCGTGCATATACATTTGCTCAAATGAACAAAAATAATATGAAAATATGACTTTATTACAACTCTACCGTTAAGAATTACGAGTGAGATATCAGACAGCTGTAGTGGACTGTTGTGCAAAATAATATATTGAGATTTAGAGGGATTAAATCTCAATGCATTCGGATGGGTGATTCAATCACCATGCATTGATTCTGCTCAATACGTCATTAATACGTGCGATGCCGTCTGCGAATAGCCCAATAGGTCTGTTCAGCTATAGCTGCACATCATCTGCGTATAAGTGAATCCTGACATCGCCACCAACTATAGGAAGGTCATTGATAAATAAACATAACTTTAGCGGCCGCAAGATTGACCCTGAGGTACACTAGTCGGGAAAAGAAGTGAATCCGACAAACGATCATCCACATTAAACTGTTGGTGGCGTTCTGGGAAACTCCCAATAAAAGCAAAAGCGGAAGTTGTAAAGTCAAGAAAATTAACCAGATTATCCAGTAACAACCTGTGATTAACACTATTGAGTGGCCTTGAGAAATCAAGCAGAACTAAAATGGTAGGTTTATTCAGGTCTAAAGTTGCTCTTATATCACCATAGTTACTTTTAGTCTAGCACTCTCACCCCTTTGAGAACGCCGGCTGCCAACATAATAAAAGCTTGTTACTTTCCAAGTGATAAAAAATGTGTAAGCTAATTAGCTTTTTCAGAATTTTAGATAAAAAATGTACTGATTGTCCATGGAAAATTAAAAAAGAATTGCACCCCATCTAATTCGCAAAAGATATGTCATTCAGGTACCAACATTCAAATTATGCAGCAGCCAAGGGACCTTCAGTTTTTTTTTCAACATTTTAATACATCGAATAAATTTTGTGAAACTTTTAATTGTTCTCTTCTTATTGCTTTTTTGGTAAATTCTTTTCTTCTGTACAGCATGTGGTTGTTGTTTTATATCATATTCTTTTGGACTTAAGATGAAAGCGTTGTCTTGCTTGCTTTTCTATTAGTTTATTTAAAATTTTAATTAATACGTGAGTTTGTGGTTACTGCGAGATCTATGTGAGCAATAATAGCATAACCAGATGATGCAACATAAATGTATAGTAAGTTTAATAATAAGAACTTTTTTACAATATATCATTTGATATAAAATACCTTTTCCTGGAAATAAGTTACGCATTTTATATCATTTCAATTATAATCCAATAATCAACAAGCATATTTCACTTGATGTGTTTTGAAATTGTAGCGTGTGGTACAGCACAGCTATCAACCCAACCGGCTAACCCTGGAGTTGCCCTCCTTACATTACTTAAGTTTTCATATTACCTGCTCTGCATGAACTCATCTAGAGTTTCAAAATTTTTTATACAACTTTCGCATTAAAGCAACACGAATATGTATGAATTGGTTGCAAAACAAAGCAAAGCTTACTTGCAGCACAATCAGGACGCTGGATGGATTTAAGCATATGTGGCTATAAAAATGTTTACATGTATGCATCTTTATAAAATACTCAATACCCTCGTTAAAACTGGAAAATTTCAATGGTTGTGATTTATAGGTAAATTTTTAACAATTTTTGAATTTATGTGACATTTTTATCGATAGACCATTAATACATACAGATTAAAGGAAAAAGCAGTAATATTAATAACAATAAAATATAAAATAATATTTTTTAAAGAGATGTGGCATGGCTATGGCCTTTTGTGGGAATCCAGAGGCAATTTTATCGAATGAGCTACGTATTGTCCATTAAGGTGTGGTGAAGTGAAAAGTACTCGAATCCCGTATGCTTCAAAAGATTAATTATTATTGGGCCTGATATGGAATGCTTAATTACGGAAATTTACTGTAACTTTTGACTGTAACAATACAAAATTTTAATTTTGATTTTTGCTTTTTATTATGAACGATTATATATACCTACGTATATCGATTGCAATTTGTTTCTATTTCTGTGCGTTTGCTGAATATTTTAAAAATATTGATTAAATGAAAATATACAATTTAACAGAAAATTCTAATGCTCCGAATGCTAAAGACCACCGCTAGTTTATGGATAAGTGTTTGTCCCCGTTGCCGGCTGGTATTGAAGAATATTTTTCCAATATGTCAGAAAACCACTACATATATGGAATGATTTGCCATTCAATTTCCGAACTCTTGAACAACTATTCAATAAACCTAAACCTAGCAATTTTAAAATCGGAATTTTTGCTTGAGAATACTTTGGTAAACGCAAAAAATACTTTAGCTATCTATATGCTAAGTCCAGATAGTTATTATGTAGTTCAGTTTTTATTGTACACGTACAGGCTGCCATCCATATAGACGAAGATGCATTCAAGTAGTGCAGTTGGCATAGCACAGTGGTTCTGACCATATGTCTAAAAGACAAAAACATATTAAAAATATATTATTAATAGTATTTGGTATGGTTTTTTTCATAAAAGTCCTATATCCCTAAGCTTTACTTTTCGTCACATCTCAATTGCCGAGCAATAAGTAAACATTAAATCCGTTTTGACTGACAGGAGTTTTGTTGTTTTGTTTTCAAGAAGTAAAAATCGTAATTTTTTAACTAAATAAAATAAAAAGAATTGTGAGTTCAAGTCCCGCATGGGACAAGACTAAAATTAAAATTTAATTTTTATTATTCATCACTCTAAGAGAACGAGTTCTCGAGTTATCTTGAGAACGGACGGACGGACGAACGGACGGACGGACGAACGGACGGATGGACAGACGGAATTATTATTATTTAACATTTTGCTCTACCAGCCATATTTATGTGCGTTACAAATGGAATGACAAACTTAGTGTACCCTATTATTCCATGTAGGGTGCAAGAAAGAGGAGGCTTTAGAAGAAAGAACCTCTCATATAAGTGACGTACCAATATTGAGCTTTGCTTGTTTTTCCTTGATGACGTTATAAACAAGGCTAACAAACATGGGTCATTTGGTACCTCGAACATTGGCATTCCGAATTGGTCCTAAAACTTACAAATATTGTCTTTAGATATCTTATGACAGCTCGGATCTCAGGATTACTATCACAAATGAAACATAAATTTGAAATAATCGTATAACTGTTGCTGAAAAGGATAATTAAGTGAAGAGGCATAGAAACAGTAATACTGATTGTTTATTTTTCTTTTTCTTTTTTTGGAATGGGATATCATGCTTTCGATTACATATTTCATATCTTTGTGTATTGTAAGCTTGGCACCTATGTACTTTCATCACCGTGTATTATTAATTTAATTTATGTATTCTTACACCCCTTGCCAACCACATTTTATCAATATCAGTTATCTACTGGTCGTTAAAACTATATCCTATGGTTCCTTATTGTAAAGCATGTTTCTGTTAATTCATATTACGTAACTATGACAGAAGTTTTCACTAATCAACCCGTAAAATCGAACGTCTATCCACAAATATAGCTGAGACCATATCCCTGGTAGGGGACCACTATTCCCACAAGCCAATCGAAAAACACATCTCATGTCACCAATATTGAAATTTAAGATATATGTTGGGGCTTTATGGCCCGATATGCGTAAGATTCTTGCAACAACCAAGGCACATTCTGGCAGAATTATGAGCGATTGCTACACAATTACCTCGCATAGAATTGTTCTGCAGCCACCGGTTATTTTGCTGATTAGCCCAACAGCTGGTTGCGATGAGCGCTTAGTGCAGCAATCGACAATTACGATAATAACTAACCTCGCACGGTAATTGTTATGTAAGGCGATTGCTTACTACTAAGTGACCAAGGTGCTGCAATCGGTAGAACGAACGACAAGGTTATTGTCGTTTGTTTATATCCGCGTTATGAATAAAGTTTACTTCCGAATATCGGACATAAAAGACCAGTGATTGGTCTAGCGGGCGCAATTCAGTGTGCAGTCAGAGTTAAGTTTTATTTGTGAGAGCGTCTCAAGTTTCACATCGGTTCAGATTACAGGTAGTCTATATTAAAGTACGATAGGTCAGTTTTGTGGTCGTAATAAAAAATTTTATGTGTAACAGAGATTCGAGAGTGTTTTGTTTGATTATTTAGGGGCACGGCATGGACCGAGGGGCAGTCTTTGTGCCCTACGTTGTTAAGGTGCTTACTTGTACGGACAGATGGTCGGACAAAAAAATTTACACATAAGGAAACAACTTCCATCACCAATGAATCCTGGAGACCGCAATAACTAAGCAACAAGATAAAATGCCTAGTGGATTCTTTAAGTTCTATATCGGCGCTCATGGAGCCCCACACTCCCTTTCTTCGCACGATCAAGCTATCCTATGGCTTGATCCCTGGTGCGTGCGTACCAGTGGCAAAATACCCCACCTACCCTATTAAGCCCCCAATACCTCTGAAATTTATTCAAACATTATGCAAAAAAAAAAAAATTTATGACTATCAATTTATTAATTGGTCACTATTATGTGTATTTATATATATTATTTTTATTAGCTTCTTAGATAGGAAAAACTTTTTATTTTTCAATTATCAGGTATACCAAAACAAAAATTTCTATTATCTATCGTTGACCGGATATACAAATCCGTTCATGAACCAACAAACACATTTCAACACCAAAAGTAAATCAAATTACCGTTAGTAGGATTTTTGAGATGAAACCATCTGATGTTTGCGTGGCCGTAGTACGTTATTCAAAGCACAATATTTCAGATATAATGCACGAGTGATTGTTTTATTTAACTATACTGTTTACTTTTACAAATTCGCAAATGATCCTTGTTAAATTATCGCTAGTACTGTACTTCCAATTATCGAAATCCAAATAGTTGGCTACGGTCACTTCACTATCTGAGATAAGACTGGTTTCTTGCGGTGACAAGTGCCTTATTCATATACTACAAGTTGTCCTGGATGTTTCCCGAATATTCCGTTCTCGAAACAGCGACCCTTCGAACCTAAAGTTCTTTATATCCGTACTTTATTGATGTCGCCTCCGCTTTTCTGTATTATGATTCTCAGTAATTGGTTTATGTCCGAACATAATCAGTGATTTTACGCGAAGTATGTCGCCTGTCCTTTTTCTATTGCAAGTAACATAGCACCCTTCTTAAAATTGTTCGTTCCAACAGGTGGTCCACGGTCTTGATGCTCGCAGTATTGACACAAGTGATCCAGATGAACGATTTTTCGTTTGCGTCTTGTACCCTACTGAATCCTGTATACTACATCATTAACCCTAGTTTCCACTGCATACGGTCCTTCCCAGAGTTGTTGTCATTTTAGTGAATGTCCCTTACGTCATTTCGGGTTATACAGCCAAACAAAAGTTGCCGCATAAGTCATAAAAAATAATAATAAATAAAAAACACTGATTGCCCTGTAAATTGATTGCAACTAGAAATGTGGCAAATCATCAAACTTTTGGAGAAAGTGCGTTTGCCACAATTAATAAATGTATGAAAAGTTTTATTTTCGCGAACAAAATTAATTTGGTAACGAATACGGCCGTTCGGTAAAATTAAAAATTACATAATTTCCTCCTGGGTTAAAAATTTGTTTTTTAAAGTGCCCATGTCAAGAGTGAACAATTAAATATATGTCAAGTATTCAATGAAGAAAGGCAATTAATTACTTTTTCGTGCTGCATAAATGGGAAAAGTAATTGATTTTATTTATTCCGCGAAAAAGAATTAATCTTATTTGAACATGTACCATTTGTGGTTTAACAATACGGGCATATAAAATTAAATAAGGAGTTTGTTATTAGATAATGTGGAAAAAAAATAAATGTAAGTTAGTAAAAGGGTTTACTTCTGTGTAGTCGAAATTTGATGATTTCTGATCCATTACTTCAGAAATATTTTTCTTAATTATGAAATGAATTATTCATTAACTTATTCTATGATATTAAAAATATTTACGCTATTTACATTTTATGAACAGTCTACTCATTCCCCCGAATGGTGATGTATCTACCTCCGTTAACGGCAATGGAACAGCAGTCCATAGGAAACATATGTTGTTTAATGGTGTTCCTAGAATTTACGCAGGCTTCTGACATGACCATCCCTGAGTCCTTCTCATTCTCCTTTATTAAATGTGTCAATCGTCTTACGAGAATGGGTTTTCCTTCCTAGCGATCTTCTTTGTGCCAATTGCCAATGTTGTCAAATATTTATAGCATCTTAAAGAGTACATAGATATTTAATACTGAACGTCGTAAGTGCTAAGTTATTCCGTAGCTGCTTTTTGTGCTAGGATGTGTTTTATTTCTTTAAGAATATATCCGAGTATTAAATACAAGGTACCACTTAATACAAGGGGGTCCCGGACTTATATGACTTTAATTTAGCAAATGATTTCTCTCGTCCAGACAAGTAAAGGATTCCATTGGGAGGGGGGGTGGGGGTTGCAAAATGTCGCCCGACTGCGGTACAGGGTGATTAGTAAAATATGCTCTTTTTTTAACTAAACTGTTATATATTCAAGGTACAGGGTGCACGGTCTATTTTAAGACGGAATTATATGCACAACCTTAAGGTTTCCATATGAATGCCCAAGCACCTCCAGAGTTATGACGTTTCAAATTCAAAATTGTTTTTCTTTCCCACTAGCATATGCGTTTTTACAAAATTTCGAAAACCCAGAGTCTTCTCTTTAATTTGACCTATACACCTATTGTGTATTGTGCTAATTGTAGCCGTTAAAGAGTTACCATAACCAGTTCAGGTCATATCGAAATTAGACGATATTTTTTTTGTTTTTTTAAATGATAGGTATGTTTTCAGTTATTAAGGGAACAAATTACTTGTGACCTGAATAGATTAATAGCTAATAAAAAAAGGCCCCAAGAATGTGCCTAAAATACCGTCTTAAAATAGACCGCATAGCCTGTACTTTGAAGATATAGGGTGTTTAATGAAAATCGAGCATATTCACATTCATTAGTTTTTTGTTTTTTTTGTCAAAGCAAAACTCTTTACTTTTCTAACTCTTTATTCCACTCAATCAAAATCAAGACTGACATTCAATATTTTTTACAAAACAATTCATATTCTTACAGTGTATAGGCAACCTAAAGTAAATCTCGGAAACGTTACAATGTTCAAACTAAAAATACAAATCTAACGAAACGCGCTATCAAATCATGCAGAGCAAGAATATGAAAGCATTAAGAACCTATTAAAAATTATAATAATAATTCAGTCTGAAGCTCACACTTCCGCACAGTGTACGGATTTGTATTGAATTAGCGCTGATTACATGGGTTCCAATCAATTCGGGATATTATTTTTAAAGAAGAATTCAATGACAATTTTATTACGCTAATAGTACTTATAAGTTTTATTTTGTAAATAGCTCGATCGAAAATAATACTGTTTGAGGGGACTTGACGAACAGACGTCTTTCTTCGTGTGCGGTTGACAATTCATTCCATTTGCTTTCTTTGAATGAAGTTTCTATTTCTTCTTTGACGGTAGATTTAGCAGTGTCCAGATCCCAGAATTCGGCCATCTTGATACTTTGCCGCCTCGGTGAAGTATCATTGGGAAACATTATTTTGAACTCATGGTTAGCTTGACTATTTGTTAATAAAATTTCAACTTTATTTGGCTGTATTGGACGGAAACTGAATTGGTTACGGCTTCAGCTTTGTTTGATTTGAAGTAATGATTTCACTGTTGGTTCCAAAACCGTCATCTCTATTCATCTGTGTAGGTTTATGACTTCGTTGCTTACAACTTTGACTTCGTTCATCTTCTTTAGTGTAAGGCATCTTCATTGTCAGTTCAGGGTAGTAGCCTTATGATTTTGACTCCATTTATTTTATTAAATGCAGCGTATATTCTTCGTAAATTATAATTTTGTCTTCATTCATTTTCATCTTTTTGGATTGGAATTGTTGGCTTAAACTTCGTCTTCATTTGTCTTTATCACGGTGGCTTTGATTTTCTTTGATGTACTTGGCTTCGTCGGCGGTGCTTAGTTTTGGTTATGTGCTAATTACAATGCTGGTTTCGACTTTAATACTGAGGTAAGTTACATTGCTCCCTAGCGTCGACATTTTGAGAGGTTTCATTCTCCTCAAAAGGCTCTGGTGAAGTTTGTTGGAGTCAGGCGTTTGGAAGGTCGGGGTTAACAGTGGAGTTCTTTGTCTTGGCTGATTAATGGATTGGGTACGAGGTTGCTGGGGATCTTCTTCGTCGAATGTACCATTGTATAACTGATGACAAACGCTTCACGAGGTCTGCGGCTGTAGATGTACCATTTGGACCACAGTAGCTTCCAACCTTCTTAACTTCGTATCTTTTATTGCGCTCTACTTTTCCGATCCTGTAAGGGCCTAGGATCTCGGCGTTTTTTTTTTAAGCCCGTTCCGAATCGCTTTCGGCGTATGATGACAAGGTCACATTTCTCCTCGTTGGACGCCTTCTACGTTTTTTGTATTGTTTCTCGTTTTCTTTTTGAGCTCGATATATACCGATATATATCTTAGATCGTCTGTCTCTTTTGTACTGAAATAAGTGTAAGATTTTTTGAACCTTCCACTTCCGTTAGATTCTCATCTGATGCTAGTTGTGGGTACTTCACGTGTCCTCAACTAGTGTCATTTTCATTGTGAAAAGTGGTTCAAATAGTGTCGTATTTATACTTCGTTGGTATGAACTATTTACCCACTTCTGGAATTTTTCTTAAAGCTTGTACTAGAATCAATTGATCATTTAGTTAAAACTTCAATAAAAATGCTGTGGGTACTGGTAATTATTTTGATAAGTTGTATCTGTCTCTGTAGAATATCTTGAATTTGGTGGCAAAATCTGCAAGACTAGCTTAGCAAAGAACCAACAGCGAAATTACTTACCTTCTTTAACGTAGTACTTAGGGGACGAGGAATTTAGGTGTATCCTTCAATAAATTTGCGGAAATAATCTGCTAATCTCATCTCATCTTGCTACGGGTCCATGTTTGTTGTCACCGGTGTTATGTGTATTCTGGAAAGCGATACTGTTTAGTGTTTTTTAATTTTAGGCAAACCTAGCGATACTAACGGGAGATATCGGAAGAAAAACATACGAGAAGTCCAGATAAGGAACGAAAAGAAAAGATAGGGAGCGTGGAAAAAAAAATCTGAATCATCTAATAAAGAGAAATCGGGACCGCCATAAAAGTTCAAGGGATAAACATTCCAGTAGTTCATCAAAGTCAAAAGACAAAATAGGGATAAGCATTTACCTTTGAAGGTCAAGGAGAAAAAAAGCGAAGTCCGAGATGTAAAGCAGATATTATCCAAATAGCAAAGGAACTTGAAAGCAGAAAAAGAAAATGAAATCAGTTTGGATGTATCTGGAACAGTAGTATTAGTAGTAGTTTTAGTCGCAAGTACTGGCAGTAGTATTAGTTGTAGTTTTAGTTGCAAGTACTGGTGGTAGTATTAGTAGTGGTATTAGTAGTA
Source organism: Dioctria rufipes (assembly GCA_963924295.1). NCBI lineage: Eukaryota > Metazoa > Arthropoda > Insecta > Diptera > Asilidae > Dioctria > Dioctria rufipes. The sequence goes on along the minus strand of OZ002744.1, from coordinate 55,461,668 downwards.
GCATAATATTAGTTGTACTAATGCGAAGTCATTTAGCCACAAATGATTCCCAGTTCCACCTTGTGTAGCAACATACTCCCACGCTGTTTTCTAACCTGTCGTGTAATGGAACGGATGTATAGCGGCGTTAAAGAAAGTCCAGCCAGGGTCTCTCAATTTCATAATGCAAAATGAATTGAAAAGAACAAAAAAAAGAAAAAACAGAGAAAAGAAACGAAATATTATTCGCCAATTTAAAACGACAAAGAAACAGAAATTATCTAATATAAAATAAAAACCTTAAAGTGACAAAAGAATTAAGGGACTATTAAAAAAAAGTGGCCATGCGTCAAATATAAACAGTATCAGTAATAATAATAACAGTTAAAAAAAACAGAGAGAAGAAACGAACCACATTGACATATTTAATAAAAGCTAAATAATAATAAATAAATAAATAACAAAATCAATCTGTGTAATGAAAATGTTATTACAAAAAAAAAAAAATGCGCCATGTGGACTAATGCTTGTGAGCTATGACCGAATGCAACCCGCTGAGCGAGCGGAACTTTTTGCCAACAGAAGTGCTAAAAATGAAAAAAAAAAACAAGTTGAGAAGTGATAGAAGATATCGGTCGTTAGCGAGTCGCTGAGGAGGTCAGGATGGTCTTGAAGAAAAGTACGAGTACAGACATTGCTCTATAAAAAAAAATTATAATCTAAAGTTAAAAATACAAGTGCAGATATTGCTATATAAAATATAATCAAAAAGTAAAATAAAGAAACATATAAACAAGAAAAAAGGACAAGTGGAAAAACAAAACAAAAACCCATGGAAAAGAGGAGCCTTTATTCGATAGAAAACACGCGGTTTAGATCGCGAGGGAGCCGGCAAAAATTATAAATAAAACTCGGCGACCCCAAAAGGATAGAGAACAAACTCGAAGGAATAGCAAGGAAAAGTTAAGTGAAACCTTTTTTTTTTTCATTGAAATATTATATGTAAATCGTGGTGAGATTCGGTGGATCTTGTGGCTGACTGGCATCACAATTTTTTTTTAATTCTTCAATTCTGTTTTTTTTTTGCTCTATAGTGAATTTTGTATTACATAATAAATTTAGTGTGTGTACTTGACGTAAATCTCTTTTTGTATCGAAAAGATTGGTTTCGTGGTTTATCCGCCAAATGGGAAAAATCACGTGGCGCCCAACACCTTTTTTGTGGTGAATCTTTTTTCTTCTTCTAGAGAACCACCCCATCTCCTCAGCTAACCTTGACGTCCTAACAAAGAACGTAACATATTTTTGGCGCCAAACGTGGGGCCAGAGATAATATAAACAGGGGAAATTTTATTTTACATAACAATCAGTCAAGTTTTCATCTTAGAATTGCAGATATCATTAATAATTACTTAAAAGAAAGTTCTTTGTTTAACTAGCTCGAAATAGTTCAATAGTTCTGTTTTCTGTGATACAGCATGCAGGTCAGTGATAGTGGTAAAGTTCGTGGAAACGTCTTACTATTTATTGCTGAAAATTAACAACGGCCTTCCGTGTAATTCATAGCCAAACCAAAAATATCATAAGTCAGCTGGGCAAAACTCTTGTACGATACAAATTGCAGCTAAAATAGCACGAATACACCATTAAGTAGCCGCTTACCTAATTCTACGTTTAATTTTTTTTATCGTGCTTGATTGGGATCCATTTGTATGGATGTATGTATGTACGATCGCAGTTGGTATCACAGATAATTTAGTGCAGTGGACGTTTGTTATCACCAACTGCAGTGATTCCGAGATTTAGTCAATTGGATCTTTTTTGCGACAAGTTGTGATTTTTTGTAGCAAAATTTTACTGGAAGCTAATCTGAGTCATTATATACGCACGAATGTCATCATTGCATTACCGTAGCTTGTATCGGCAGCTGAGGAAAAGAACTTTACAGATTAGGTCCATAATTCTAAATTTTCATAGCGACCAGTGTTACTCTAATCAGCATTACATAGTGATATACCGCGCGCCAGCCAGCCAGTTGGTTTTGTAGTAAACTTTTGTTTGATTCAAATTGTGTTGGCGTGAAAGTACTGTGCCGCAGGAAATTTCAATTGTTTTGTTTAAAAAAAAGGAAAGCTGGGTAAAATTTTACTTGACCTCATAGTGGGAAAACAAAAATTTCCGAAAGAGTATTGTCACGAATTTTTAGTAGTGGAACACTGGAATAAAATTCAAGAAATAAAGAATATGTTAATGTTCAACGAATACGAGGATTGCTCCAATATTACCACCCAAAGAATGACTTACTGATAGAGGGAAGCTGTGAGTCTAATGTTTTATTTATATTCACATATTTATATATATATATATATTATAGGCTAAGCAATATTACTTTTTTTTTATAAATTTTTTTTATAATCTTATAAGATTTGTGTTTTACGGAGGGTCCGAAGGAAGAATTTACAGTTGATTAAGAATTAAGTTCTCTTTGTTAAAGTATAGGTAGGAGATTGATTTTGTTGGGGGGTTCTTCTTTCCGCCTATACCTACTCGTGTGTATCTATTAGTGAATTTGGATTAATTGGAGTAACTAAGGTCGGAAGAACTCGTTTTCAATTCATTTGTCAGTATGATTTCATGGTATCGTCTACATTTGGTTGATAGTAGTGCCTTCACATATCTATGTAAATCCTGAAGTCTGTTTGGAGTTTTATTTTATTTTCCGGGATAAAGAAGCCCGCTTTCAAAATTTAAGATGAATTTTTTAGCATTTATTTAGGTAATTTAGGTTGTATGCAGCTAACCATTACAATGTTTACAATGAACGTTTTCCTTTTAAGTTCCATTTTGACGAATGAATACTATACTTAACCCTCTTATAACAAACTCTATCCAGTCAGTTGAAAAGTAATTCAACAAAAATCTTATAAACTTTATATGAACAAAGCAGGTATTCTTACGGTGTATTTATTTTTTATTTTTTTGTTTTTTGAATTTTCACCCCCATAATTTAAATACTCAGCGCAGCTTGGGTGTCTATATAAGAATGAGTAGCTATCTACCACTAGACTTCATCATATTAAATGGATTTTTTTTAAGCTAGTGTTAGTAATTTCTGAAAAAGTGCGAGCAGAATTTCGGTAATTTGGTTTTAATCATGGAAATTAATAGGTTGAATCAGGATGAACTGGTATACGAGGTCACAATAAGGGGCCTGCCGCAGAAAATGGTGGAGGAAGTGCGAAGTTCTTTACGTTTGGCCCGGAAGGCAGAAAGGAAGGAAAATCCCCCAATTCTTTTCTCGAAAGGGTAGATGAAATAGCAGAAGCAAGAGGTGTAACTAGAAGGCAACTTTTCCGCTCTGCATTAGATTCATTCACGGGAAAAGCGTTAATATGGTACCGAGCGTACAAAACGAAAATTAATTCATGGGTGGATCTAGTTAGGGAATTAAAAAATGAATTCTTGCTTGTGGATTACGATGAGAAGTTGCTTGAGGAAATTAAGAAAAGGACCCAAGGCAGAGACGAGACTATGGGCATGTGTATCGCCATGATGACCAACATGTTTGTACGCTTAACAGACTCACCGAATAGCAGCAATTAAAAATTTTGAAAAAGAATATAACTCCTTTTTACCAGACCCAGTTGGGCCTAACCGATATAGAGTCAGTGCAGCAGTTAATAGAACTAGAAGGGACTCTAGAATCGATCCGATCTTCAGTCGAAGCATTTATACCTCCACGATCTAGGCGCAATAACCAATTACTTGAGCCAGACTTGGCATATACAGGCACTGAGTCCGCAAACGTGTCCTATGTAACAATCACAAGTCCAATAGTCCCGACCGGCAATCTAAACTGTTTTAAATGTGGTTTCGCTGGACATATTGCCCGACGTTGTCCGAGGAACCTTAGGTGTTATGTGTGTGGGAACCAAGGAGTGATACGACCTAATTGTCCGCGTTGTAGTAGTAATGAACAAATCAACATAAATCGTAATGTAAACCAACCGTCTACTTCGGGGAACGGACGCGGAGCTCGCAAGTAAGATGCAAACCGAGTATTCCGCTAGTCGCCGCCTATCATGCAAATAATCAGCAACAGGAATTACAAGAAAACGAGCACCCATTTCACATATTAGTGGATTATATATTCGATGAGATAAAGAATGATGCACGTCCGCATTTAAAAAGTACGATAATGGGGACTATGTTCTCGTACCATTATTGGAGGGAAACACTGGGATATATTAAAAAGCTCGAAGCTGAAAATTACGCACGCGAGAGCAACACAGGTAAATTTAGCTAATGGTGTCATTGTGAATGTATTTGGGGAACTCAGTATACCCATCGAGTTAGAAGGTCGCGTGAAGGTGTACGACGTATTAGTTATTCCAGAATTACCGCATTACATTATCCTACAGATAGATTTCTGGCGCGATATGTACATTCAAGCTGATTTTAGCAGAAATTCATGGCGTTTCGATGAATTGGACGCAGAGGCTCAATCTATCCATCGAACAGAAAGTAGAGTTGGAAGATATAATTAACAAAGCTAAAAGTAAAATGGGCACGGGATTAGGACGTACTAATCAGGTAGAACACGTGATACAGAGAGATTGTCAGGCTATTAAGCAACTTTATTACCCAGTATCACCTGCGATCCTGCCATCTCATAGTGCCTGGTCCTCGCCTGTTGTTATGGTGAAGAAGAAGGATGGCAAATATAGATTTTGCGTTGACTTTCGGAAGCTCAACAAGGCCACGAAAAAGGATGCCTATCCTTTACCCCATGGTTCGGCGACGCAGTACAAACTCAGAGATGTCAAGTATATATCTTCCTTTGACATAAAGTCCGCATTTTGGCAAGTCCAGGGAGGAAAATTCGAAACAGTATACCGCGTTCACCGTGCCAGGAAGGGGACTATTCCAATTTTATCGGATGCCCTTCGATCCAACTAATTCGCTTGCAACTTGGCAGAGATTAATTGATAAGGTATTAGCAGGAACCTTAGAAACGAAAGTGTTCGTCTATTTAGACGACGTAATTATTGTAACTCAAACGTTCGAAGACCATAAAAAGGCCTTGAAGGAAGTGTTAAATAAGCTGCACAATGCAGGATTGGTAATCAACTATGACAAATGTGAATTTTGTCGTCCTGAGTTATTAAAATATCTGGGGTATGCAATATGTGAGCATGGTTTACGTGTAGATCGAGCCCTATTAAATATCCGCAATGGAAGTGCGAAAATGGCGTCTTATACAAATACTGTCGACCTAAAGATCCAGCGCTAGCAACTTCGGATGACTACTGGAAACACGTAGTACCTAAACCGAGTAGGAAATACTTAATCTATAAAGCACATGACATCCCCACATCAGGTCACCGTGGTAACCAAAAATCCTACGAGTGCTTATGGGCGAAATAGTATTGGCCAAAGATGAAGGCTGAAGTAGCTAGCTAAATAAAAAGATGTGTTACATGTCAAGCTATTAAGCCTGACCTGCAAAAACCTGCGGGATTGATGGCCACTCGTAGAATTGCGGATAAGCCGTGGGAGATAATCTGCACGGATTTAATTGGCCCTTTACCACGTTCAAACAAAGGTTTCGTTTATATTCTCACAAAACCCATGCTGGAAACTCGATTCCCAAATTGTTCTTGGATTTTCTTCTGACCGTGAATGAAGACTATCATGGTTCATAGCCCAATGTCGGGTAAAAGAGGCTCCATTGGTCCACAAAATCCTGTACAGAAAATTGCCCTGCCTTGCAGAATTCTGTATTAACCTTCCGGAAGTGGCACCCTCTGGCAGAACGCGAACAGTGGTATGTGGTCTATGGGACCGCAAATATATATAACAGTTTACAAAAGATAAAATAAGGGTTTTATTTTCTAACTTTTTATTAACAAAGAACGTCATATTAACTTTTTACTACAAACTACAATATCAGGAAACAAACATATGCGAGGAGAGTTAACGACCGCCTGACGAATACGTCTGCTACTTTTCCAGGAATGCACATCAGCTTATAGAAGTAGGTTCGTTTACAACAAAAATGAAAGGGAAGTAATATTGGCGGGGACACTTAGAGTGTGCACAACTTCCGGAAAGTTAAAGTTCCTGAAAATTCCACACATTTGGGAGATCGTGCGCCAATGGCTCCTGAACTGGAATAATGCGGTATGGATGGAGCTTATTCCTTTTCATCAGTCGCCATACCTTATTTCGTGTTATTTGCGGACGAGAAGAAATTCTGCGGATACTAATGCTGCTGTCATTTATGATCATCCGGGGCACTTCATCTTCACCATCGCCGTACCGTTGATGTATAAGTTCACGTAAGGTCGCACCCATTTATTGTAATTCCTTTCTGAACGTGTCCAACATAATTTTACATGAATCACTATCACTTTCTTCACGACCTGTTCCCGTGATTTTCACGTTTCGTTTTTCCCTACCATTACTTACTTATTCAAGATTTCCTACCTCCTAATTAAAACGAACGATGTACAACAAGAGACAAATGAGGTCTTCAATTTGATTATTATGATATAAGGAATGTCACTTCTTACCTTATCGTTTTAGCAAGCCATTGCACCAAATAGATTTTGGTCTAAAACCATTATGTATATATTATACAGAGGTGGCAAATTTAGTTGGATAACTCCGCGCTAGATGGCCAAAGTTGTGCCTCTTAGAGAGCATTGTTATATAACTTTTATACGTAGAACAAATCAGGTTAGTTGAGTTGCCTGAAAGCTATGTGTGACGTAATGTATTTGATTTTTGCATACATATATCACGGTAATGATAACATAGAATTACTTCTAGTAATTTCTTTCCGTAGAATTTTTTGCTTTTATTTTCTTATGATCACAGTTTTGCACATTCCATGTGGTTCTTAGTTGCTGCGAAGGCGTAAACGTGGGAAAAATTTAGGAACTGTGATTGATCACACGTGTTATTTTTGTAAAATCGTTCTAATAATTCATTGACGTAGTAGGATAATTTTTATGCCCTAGATGAAATCATAGGATATATACTAAGTTTGTCACACCATTTGTAACGGACAGGAAGCTGGAAGCTCATGCATGATATTAAATTTATTCTGATTTTTACATGTCCGTCTGCCCATCCGTCCGTCTTTCTATAAGTCCACGGTGTTTTCACTCAAATAGTCAATTAAGTTTTAAAACTGGACTAACTCGGGCAACCCCTTCATGTTTTTACGTAAACTGTGAAAACGATCCGTCCTACACGTTTCTATTTCACTAAAAAGTTCTTCGTCCAAAATCCACTTTAGGGTATCGTAAGAATTTGTTTGACTAATTCTTACTTTTTTGCTTGTTTATTATAAATTTGATCTCTTTTTAAATAAGTTTTAATTAAATTAAATTAAATTAAATTTTTAAACATTTCAATTTCAATTAACTATTAAAAGAACAAAGATACCTTAACCAACATCGCACATACTTATAACAAATATAACCTAAACAAAATAACACGATTGCACACAAACGAAGTACGCTGAAAACAAAATCCCCTATCAATCAAGGAAAATGTGAATTTTCTCTGTCTTTGATAAATACGTCGCTTTCAAATCCATTAATCCGTCGCTGTCAACAATGTCAGTGGCAATTGACTTGTCATGTCGGGTTTCTATCATAGCTGCGATATTATTCTATCTCACTCTATCTCGGAAAAAGAATCAACAAAAATATCGATTCATTCGATATTTTCGTCAATAATAAGCATTGAACGAACATGAACAATTTATGATAGATATTGCATGTTACAAAGGGGAAACAATGTTTATGTATTGTAACTGACTTTAATACTTATGATATAGTAATAACCAATGAAATATGTATTTTCGAAAATTATTGGTTTGCCGAACCTAATTATCAAAATGCTGTTTGACCGTACATATGAAAACGCGCTCTATATTATATTATTCAGATTTGGTACTCTATTCGCGTTGGTTGTACTCTTAAAATTTTTATAGAAATCTCGAGAACAGTTTTCTTGTATTCAAGTCACCTTGTGCTTTTTTTCTTTTGAATTGTAGAATAATGAACTTGATCAATATTTTTTAAACATTGTAAACACTAATTCATGGTTTGAATAAATTATTTGTTAAATTAAGTTGGAGAGAAAAGCGCGTTCTTATCCATTTTTAAAGAGTCTAAACAGCAGAAATCCTGTAGCATTGACGGTTAGATTCCCATGGCGGATAGATTTTTTTTTATGGCGGGAGATTTTTGTTTAGATGTTCTTTTATAATCCTCGTATTCTGGAAACGTATTGTAGTGGCATGAAAGTTTTACTTCAGTTTCATATTTTAAGTTTAAAATTCGCGCCAAGATTAGAATTAAAAATATATCTATTTGCAACAATGCAAATGCTGCGCCACCTTCAGTAATGAATTTTATGAACTGCATGAATATACCAAAAAAGAAAGAAAAGATCCGGTTGTCATTCTAATCTCGGTCAAGTAGTCAGTCACGCGTAGAGATCAAAAATATTTTAAAACAATCACTTCTTTTTACTACATTGAGTACAAGCTTATGTATAATTATAAGCAATAGAATTAATTTTGTTTAACCTGAAATAAAAATAGTGTTTAGTGATAATATAAAACTTAGACGAATTGATTTTTATTTATCACATTGGTTTTTTAAGGTTAAAGGCAAAATAGAAAACGAGGCTATTTCTTTTTGCATAAAAGCCTTAACCCAACAGTATTTAAAAGTTAAGTGGTTAAAAAAGTTAAAAAAAGTTAAAAAAGAAAAAAAAGTGCTTCGAAAACTTCGGCTCCAATGCGGCAATATTCCAGATTTTTCCAGCCGAAGAGGCGAATTTGGAAACTTGTTCCCTGCAATATCTCATCCAATTAGTCCGCTTCAGATTCTTGTATGATTTAACTTCAATGAGGTCAACACCCGTACAAATGTAGCGGAGCTCTCTCGCGATACCCTTCTGCCCGAGAATAGGTGAAAGCGTCAGAGGACGCAAAAGTCACACTGATGACACATTGATGACTCCTCCGACTGACTCCGGCTGGTAGCAAAGGTGGGTGCGTTGCCCTGATTAAGCAGAAGTAGTTTCTCTGAAGTTATGAGCATCAGCAATTGCTCACCCCGCTGGTTAGTGGCTTAGCTACCCTAGGCAATGCGATGAGCGTTGGCATCACAACAAACCAAGACGGCAAGCCGAATAGACCTCCCACACTTAACTGCTCGCCTTACTCCATCAGTGTGCGAGGAAACAGCGGAGACAATGGGGAGCTCGCTATTGACTCCATCCTTCTTGAAATAGAGGTTGATCGATGTATTGTTCCTGTTGCACAAATGAGGAAGTAACACAAATCAGTCCGCACATAAATAATCTTCGATGTCTCCAATACTAACCTTCCTGAGTACACCTAGCGGAAGAGGAAAGGACCACAAAGTATCAAGCTTTAAATAAACAAAGAGTATATTTAACTAAATCAACACTAAGTTATTTTCCCAACCACAAAATTCAATTCCATAGGAAACCTGCATCTAAAAACTATAAAGAAAATAAAACCAAATCTTCGGTAAATGCAACAAAGCATACTTACCTCCGTATATTCACATTTTTTCATGTCATCAATGACATTAGTTCAGTCAGCTGATTTCGCCTTCTCGTCAGTCAGAATACAAACAAGTGAAAAAAGCGTTGCTAGGGCAACACCAAAAGGTGGGATGGCACCATTCTTGGCTCAGATTTGATCTGATTCAGAGTATAATCTGAATAAAGAATCGTGTTGCCATGTTCCATAGAGAAGTATAATTCTGAAATTATTCCTACCTTTATTACAGAAGTTTAATGCTGTTCAGAAGCTAATTTGAAAATATTTCTACCATACAGAAGACTATTCTGGTGACAGTCTAATTCGAAGTTGTTTTTCGACCTTACAGGCTTCTTCACGTGCTACACTTTGATTCTACATGCTGAAGCAAGTTCACGTAATACACTTGTTATACGTGATACACGCTGTAGCACAGACATTATTCAACCTATGCATCCCGCACGCTGCAGCACACTTATTGTCCTACTTTTTTTTTTGGGTTGGCATGCTGCAATACGCTCAAATATTTTCACAGTAATTTGTTCTGTCTACAGCAAATTAATTCTGTTCTTCAGCTTCTTTTCAGAAAAAAAAGTTCGACAATTGTGGTGGCTTTGAATTTGGCGAATTGAACGGATTTTATTTTTAAATTGAATGTTTATCCTTCATTTAGTGTACACTTGAAGTCGTAGTAGTTATTATGTACTATTTTCAATTAGAAATTGGGTTTTGTATTGCAATTTACACCGGCTCTGCTCCCTCACGATCCACACTAGACCTCACACTCACCAAAACTCCTAGGAATAGAGCACGTGGTGTCGTACAGGATTTGGATACCTTGCGCCTCTGTTACACGGCGGATACGGTCATTCCAGACCTAAGGCTTCTCCACAAGAACCAATTATTGTTGTTGGGGTTTTATACGCAAGGCAGCAAAGCAATGTCTCAACAAAGCAGAGCTCACCTTACTATGTTGCAAGTTAATCTGCGTGAAGATATTTTCAGTCATGTAGATTATTGCCCTGCGCCCTTCCCCATCGTGAGCAATGATAACTTAACTTTGCCCAAGTGAAGATGCGCCCACATCGCCTCTCCAGCGCTTCAGCAGCCCTCTTGTCTATCCGCAAGACCAATTAGTTCCCTTTTTCCCCTTTTCGGGTTCTTGAAGTCCTGCGTTTTGTGAAAGTTTTCCGCCTCCTTTGTTGAGAACCAGATTTTGGATTTCGAGCCGCAGGAACACATCTCGACTGTGGCCGATATTATTGTAATGATAACAGCAAATTATCAGAACTCTCCAGTTAAATCCACGACTTGTTCTTTGGATGCGAAGCAAGGATCATCTGCTTCTTTACTCAAATAGCTTAGGTTATTTATATACAAAATCTGAGCTTAATCGATAGTTAGTAAAATGTACCTATATTTACCTTACGAAGTATTGAGTTATATTTCGATCAAGTATGCTTGACCTTGCTCTCTTACTTTATTACAAATCCATGACCCATAGCGGCACACATTCATGTGATTTGAGTTTTTGCGTCACTCAAGGGTATTGCAAGATGTTGCACCCATCAGAAATGCTGGACCCATATCAGTGTTTGTTTATGAAATGGTGTGTTGCAATTTTTTGTATTTCAAGATATAGCTAGACATATTGTAAGATTTTTCTAGCAATATTATAATAGCTTAATCCAATATCCTAAGCATAGAAGGTCTGATAAACCTAATTTTCCAATATATATTATAATTCTGCTTTATGATTAAGTATCTTAATTTCTCGCCTGAATTTGTTTGCATAAATAACTGCCATCTAGTTTCATTTGACAATGTTCAGAATTCATCACAATTCTGACATCTTTAAAACCAGCAAATTTACATGTCGACACATGTATATACCGACCCAAAGAAACAAATAATTTAGGTCTAAATTGTAATAATTTAACAGGGAGATGAGCCGGATAACTGTCCACGGGCAGTACATCGTATTCACGCGTGGTAATTTTTTTTGTCGATCTAAAGCAAATTATCATCCGAAGTTCAAATTATCAGTGAGCCAGCCAGAAACAACTGTATATGGGTAGTACAATGGATTTGCACTTGGTAAGTTGAAAATAAAAATCTATTTAAAAAAAAATTCAGTAGGCAACGAATATTTCGGACTGAATAGAATTTACAATTAAGTTTTTTTTTTCTTTTGTTGCATTTTAAACAACGGAAAATGAAGTGCAGCTACTACGCCTATTTGCCATGCGCCTAGGAATGCCGTTCTTTGGTACCATGAGCCACCCATGGCTATATAAATCGGAATCTCTCTTAACTCGGTCTCTTTTTCAGTTTGGCCTAGTGTTATTTCCAAGTGCTCTAAATTTTATTAACAGCTTAAACACTTTATTTAATTGACAGTTTAAATAATTATTTTTATTCTGGATATCGACTAGATTAAATATTTTATTTTGAATAGCGGTTAAATTAAAGATTCTTTTTGCAGGTATCGACCGAATAAGATATTTACTAATCTAAACCACTTTATTAAGGGGTCTCGACCGAATAAAGATTCTTATTGCGGGTATCGACCGGATAAGAAATTTACTAATATAAACCACTTTATTATGTGTCTCGACCGAATAAGGATCCTTTCAGTGCGTATCGACAGCAGTCAGAATTAATAACGTCACTTTATTCTGGATATCCACTGGAATAAAGAATCCAAAACCGGGTTTCTTGAAGAAAAAAAATTGTTTTCCGTAACCTAACAAATAATGTAGCAAGCGTTGCACCATTTTAGCATCCCTATTAAATGCGTCAACTTTTAAAATTACTTTCCAGACTGGCGTAGTACATTTTTTTTTCAGTACATTCAGTTAAAGTTCAACGAATTATTAATTTTATATTGTTGGTTCGGCAAAATGTGACATTTTCTTCCAAGCTGGAGCAGTTGGCTTAGAACTTAAAGTAACAGATTACATAAGCACTATTTGGGATTACATAAGAAAAATGAAATTGAAAAGTAAAGATGTGTAGCAACAGGAGCTAATAAACCATGACAAGGTATACATTTTCTCGAAAACAAAAGAAATGCCTATAATTTGAAAAATGCATGACTTAGATTTTTTTTAAATATTTTTCTGGAAACTATTACGATTTGGTCTGTCATCTGGTTCCGGCTTGAGTCGACTTACGGGACACCCTGTATACACACTTTTTAATGTCATTGGTCAAAAGTGGACGGAATGAAACCATTAGCTCAGCGTTGCCAGGGCACCCATCATGAAGCAGATATGTACAGGTTTACAGAGGCTATAAAATGGCGATGAGCCACAGCAGAATTACCCTCTTGACTTCTTAGAAACTATCTTTAATTATTGCATCGATAATTGCTACTTCCCAGAAAATTTGAAAATTTCACGCATCCTCCCCATACCTAAAAATATTTCGTCAAAAGACATTAAGTAGAGAAGTTATCAACCAACAGGAAGAAAAAAATATTTTCCAAGACTCCCAACTTTGTTTTCAACCACAACACTCCACCTTTCATCCACTACTAAAGTTTCATACCGATGCAACCATACTTGTTGACTTCTTCTCCAGTAACCTTTGCGCTTGTTGTAAATTTTGATCTGAAATAGGGTTTATATGCCTCCGTTGCCTATTCGTTTAGGAAATCCGCATTTACGCTGGAGTTTGAAAGATAAACTTTGCACAGCAGGGTGAAGTTGTTGTAGTGATGCGCCATGCTTTTGAATCCTATAGTGTAACTGCAGGCGAGTTACCTGCTGCATGTGCTCATCTCCATATCGTAACTCTATCGCTTGCACTAATGAAGTAAAATCACGTTGCCTTTCTATCGGTATTGTTTGTAATAATTCCGACCCAGGACCTCGAAGTGATAATACCAGAGCTGTAGCTTTGTCTCCATCATTCCATCCACTTACTTCGGATGCTGGCTCGAATCATATCTTGAAAATATGCCATAAATTTTGTCCATCACATACTGGATGTTTAATTCTGTCTGCATCGGATGTTTCAATTCCTTCGTTCCGAAGTTTTCGATGCTTTATCTTCTCCAATTCTACTTTGAAGTTTCCGAGTTTCTCCGTGCCGTTTTATTGTACTTTCGACACTTTTAGTTCAACTTCCGTCACTTCCTGCTCGATTTCTTCAATCTTAACATTTTTTTTCGACTAATAATGTTTTTCAGAAAATTCTTCTGTTCGTCCAAACAAGTTTTTACACAATTTTTTGTTCTCGGGTCATATACAAACCAGTTCCTCTATTTTGCATATATTTCTTCCGTTCTATGGTTTACAGCCATTGACACTCTCTTGTGAACATTTTTCTCATGGAAAGTGAATTTCCATGACTTGCCAGGTGTTCATAATGATGAGTTGAAAATATGTCCATTTCTGGACCAAAAAACGCCTATTTTTCCATATTCAAAAGGACTCATTCACTTCTTTTGCAGTTATCTCCAAAACTATTTACCGGACTCAAAAACTAATTACATATCTAATTTGGGGACCACATATAGATACGATTTCATCCTACATACACGTTTTAACGTGCAAATCTTTTTCTAGCATATCTTTTGTAATGAAAGACGACCAAATTGACCATTTTCGCATGATCTAAAATTTTTAGCGGGTGTCTTGAGACACCAAAATCTATATTTCTCTGAAAGAATTGCAAGGATTTCCTTAATTTGTTTTTGTAAATACTTCCAGGATAGGCGGTAAGTCCATAATGTAATTTGAAAATCCTTGGAACCTAGGAACCTTCTAATAACACAACAAAAACAAACAGTACTGTCAGTTGAAAATATTCTTCATACTTCTCCACAACTCCACAGCTCGCCGAGATAGTGAATCCGACACCTGGGGCCGGATTCTGTAACTTGGAGAGTATGGGAGTTTGGGAGATGACAATTTTCGTTTTCTCCGATTAAAACTCCCTAACTCTCCATTCGAGATTATTTAAAATACTTGGGGAGTTAAAGAAAACGAGAGAAGAATCGAAATATTGAAAGACGGCTAACTCTATGTGGGAGGATCGTAGAGCATTGGGATTTTTTCCTATGGATTTGTGGTCTAGAGTATAAAAATACAGGTGGACATTTTCTGGGAGAGGAGCTTTTGGGGATGGGGGTCGTACCACCACCAATTGGGGGTTGTCCAAAATACGTCATGTTTGGTATCAAATTAAAGAGGGAGAAGCTGATAAGCGAGTGGTGTACTTCTTATTGTTCATTTTAACTTCATAACTGTTTTTTTACAGCCGAAAGAAGAATTTTTTGCACTTGGGTCATATACACCCCAGTTCCTATATTTTGTTCTTTGTTTCACATTCCTGAAAAGCGAATTTCCACGACTTACCAGTTATTCATACTCCTGAATGGAAAATATGTCCATTTTTGTACCAAAAAAAAAACAATTTTTTTCCATCTTAAGAACGACTGATTCATTTCTTTTCAAGCTTTAACGTAAATATTTAAAATATTTATATCATCTCTTCTGTACTGGAAGACGACCAAATTCATCATTTTCTCGTGATTTAAAATTTTTAGCGGGTACCTTGAGATACAAAAATTCTTATTTCTCTGTAAGTATTACAAGAATTTCCACAATTACTTTTTGTAAACATAGCCAGGATATGCGGCGAGCACATAATTTAATTTTAAAATCCTAGTTACCTAGGTATAACAACAAAACCAGACATTACTGTCAGAAATATTCTTCTTACTTCCCCACAACTAACACAGCAGAGAGTTTTGTTGAGTGGAATTGAGAGTTTGGTAATTCTTAATACAAATTCCCCGATTTACAGAATTCTGAGTCCAGAGTTAAGTGTCAAAAGAACTCCCATCTCCTCAACTCTCCGAGTTAGTGAATCCGCCCCCTGGTAGTGATAAATGTAGTAATTATACTCTACAAATTGTACTAGAACCTTTCCGACAATTCTATTCTAGAAAGATCGATTATCCGAACCCAAAGTTGGTTATTTCCGTACTTATAGATGTCGCTTGTCCTTTGCTGACATACAATTCTCCGAAGTTGTTTATGTCCGTACTTGCTCACTTATTCCAATCGAAGTATCCATTTCCAATAGACGTCTCTATTGCTCGTAGCAATATGTTTATGATTTTTTCTTCCAGTTCCATTAATATAAAGGCTGTAGAAGTAAAACAATTAAAAATAAAAAAAATTTGTAGATTTAAAAAATGTGTCTCGTTTTTCTGCTAAAATGCAGAAAACTGGTAGCATAAAACACAATTAGCAAAAAATCGGGTTATGTATATCTATATGCATTTCAGACAGTGCATTTGCTGTTTTAGAATGGAACGCTAGATATAGAAAATTATCCAGAATGCCAACGTGTAATAGGAAATAATGGGATTTATATAAAACAAAGGCGAAAGCAACAAATTTTCATCAAGAATTACTTCTATTAACGTAAATTGTATAACAAAAAAAAAAACATCTTCAATGTCTAACATAAAAATCGATATGCGCTGCCCTACTTCTCCTAAAAAAAAAAAAAAACAAAAAAACAAAAAACAAAATTTAGCCCTGCTATTGCCATTTTCTAATCTAAGATCAGTTAAACTATCAACACAACCCGAACCGTTCACTTCCCTGATGCTATCACCAAACTCGAGAGATTCTCCCAAAACCTACATACCTGCTGCACCTGTCGTCGGAAATGGGTGGCTTTTTCTTCAAGAAATAAGGTTGTTTGCCTTCCTCCGAAAAGTGGTGTTCTGGAGCGGAAAGCAATTTTCTACAACCAGGGAAAAAAATTCAGCAGGTGATATAACATTTTTTTAAAGAACATGACGCAAGGATATTGCTTCATATTTTCTGCAGCAGTTTTTCTCAACACAGACCTGGATATTAAAAGGAGATTATAGCCGTATTCTGGCTACTGGCAGGAACTTCCTAGCGCAATATGCAGGAACTAAGCCAATTATTTGGTTCTGTTGAAAAAACATATTTTCTCTGTAGTGTTTCTTTTTTGCTATTAGTTTTTGCTTCCGAACCATTAACTAAAATGCTTGGAAGCATTAAAAGAACCCGTTATCCACCAACTAAAAACTGGAGACAGGTGAAACGCATTACTTGCCCTTGCACACGCTCGACTATAAGTGGCGCTTGATACTCATCTTGCTTGCTTACCTCAAGCAAAAGACCTTGAAACTAGCAGAATGTTTACGAGCTTTTGAGTGAATTCTTATTACCACCCCTTGGCTGAAAAGAAGTTGAAATTAAATGAAGTCCTTCGAGTAAACTTGGTGTAATATATTCAAAGATGTAATGTATATGTAATGAATTCCTGGATGAAAGTGCAAAAAAAATCCACATTGCGGTACATTGCAGTGTGCTCTTATAGTAAGCTTGTTGCATTTAAAGGTCATAATAAATGTCAAGTGTAGTGTTTTTCCTTTCTACTAAACAAGAGCGAAAAGTTTATGGATCATGAGGGTGTTGTAATGCATTCTAATAAGGACATTCTCTTAACACAGAGTATGTCACTTTCTCTATCGCGTATCAGCAAGATTTTATTGGACTATTGTCGTAAAAACACCTTCCAGGGCGAGACGTCGTTAAAACTTCGTAAGTGCTAATTTTATCACACTTTTATACCTACTGCCTGCTGCGGGCTTGTTTAAGGCACTGGTCTAATTTAAGAAAGGTTTAAATTGAATATTGTCATGATTATCACTTTATGGGGACTTTTTGATAATTTGCAGAGAATGATACACAAAATGTTGAGACCAGTAGAGTAGAGTGGATCAGTTTTCCCACTTTTTTTTCACACGAGGAAGAAAAGAAGCCTT
Source organism: Dioctria rufipes (assembly GCA_963924295.1). NCBI lineage: Eukaryota > Metazoa > Arthropoda > Insecta > Diptera > Asilidae > Dioctria > Dioctria rufipes. The sequence goes on along the minus strand of OZ002744.1, from coordinate 55,444,263 downwards.
TATTTTTTTTTCCTAGCCTGTTCAGTAGTTAGTTGCGGGTTCAATATTATCAGTTATGCCAAATTTATTCTTGCTGTGCTATCTTATATTTAGGCACAATTTCTTATCGCTATCAAGTGGTAAATTTGCCTCAGTCATGGGGAACATCAGCTACTGACTAAGGGCACTTTTGCCACTTAAATGAATTGATTGAATATTATATTAGACTTTATATAAAAACTTAAAATATTTCCGGGTAATAACAATAAAGATAATTTCAAACAAAAAGTACAACATAAAATATAGCCACTTTCTCATATAATTAGACTAGTTAGCATAACAGAAAAATAGCTAAAAAACACTTCATTAATCCATATGTGCACACCGTCTCATTTTAAAACGGAGAGTTATTTAGTATCTGTGTCGACTAAAAATAATTAGTTATTTTTTTAATGGTGCTATTCGCTTTGCTTACAAAAGCATCAGCGGTTTGGCGCCATTTTTTCTGCCATTTGACAAAACAAAAAGTGCAAGTATGATGTTCAACATGTCGCGCAGTAAAAGTAAGTTTATTATTATTTTATAATTAGTAGGACCCTGTAAAGTAGTTTTTTGTAGGATTGATTTATGTTCAACGATTTTTGTATCATAAATCGATTGTTTATGTTGAGATATAAATTTTTGAACGTATTATTTATGACGCTCCAAACTTCATATCATAGATGTATGTGACAGTTACGTTTATGCATTATATGTTATATTTATATATTTATTATGTTGTTTTAGAGTGTCTTTGGCTGAAATTATGGACATAGTAGAGACAGAAGATGTCATTATGCATGCCCTCCCAGCGACCATATGTTAAGTGATGGTGATAGTGACGAGGAAGATGCGCTTCTGGGAGATTTGAATCATTTGACAAGACATCCACTACGAGCTGAGGTGCACCTTGAAGGCGTGCGAAAATCAGGACCAGCGTTACAATCAGAAATAATATTGTAAGGAGATTCCAGTGATGATAATAGCGTGCCTCTGTCTGAGATCGCATCCAGTTGTACGGCTAAAAGGCGAATATGATAAAACAGTGTCATAGAAAAAGGAAGTGGAAAGGAATTGATTTATCGGAACATCAAAGATGGGAATGGTCGCCTGTTGAATGGTTTGAATTACTTTACGATGAAGACATCATGGATATGTTTGTAGAAAAATTAAAAAGGTATGCAGTTTTTGGGAAAGCAATTTGACGTAACAAAATAAGAAATTCGCCTTATATCCGCAATATTTTTGCTAAGTGGATATACAACCTATATCTTATGTCTGTGCTACCTGGCAACACTAATGCAGTTCTAGGTGTTGGAAGATCTGTCGTTACGAGCTTGATTGCCAAATAGCCTAATGGTTTCCCAGTGCATGTTTACATAGACAGTTTTTTTTTACATCTTTTAGATTGTTCATAGCATTGAAGGAATGTGGCCATAAACACACAGGTACAATACGAGCAAATCGTGTAGAAAATGCGCCAATAAAGAAAAAGAACGTGGTAGCTATAATCAAATAACTGACGAAACATCAGTCGTGAGTCTGGTTCGCTACAATAACAACAGCGTTGCTACCGTAGCATCAACCTGCTAATTGGATCCGCACAGCCTTGGTCAAATAGCGAGAAGAAGCCAAGCCATATCTTGCTTACTTCTGCTGGATCAATATAATAAATAATTTAGCTTTATAATTTGTTTCCTTCCCCTTCTACAGGAATATCGCGCTCTTCTATTTTATGGTTTATTGAGCCATCTGTATTAGCGAAACTTATTTAATCAAATTGAAGTTTTTTTTTAGAAAATAACTGTATTAATTAAAATTAAGCCTAACAACTCAAGCAAAGATAACCAATAATAACAAGATAGGACACGGGCGAGATTTCCGAGTGTTTTACATTTAAAATGTACACGGATAGAAAAGGAAAGAAAGAAGATGAAAAAAAAATAAAAAAATCAAACTCTCTATAGAACTTTTATGAATAAAGACAAAAAATGCCAAAGTGCAGATTACATGCAACGAAACAGAATGACAAATGATTCATTTTCGTACATAAATGAGAAGGGGCGGAGTTTTCATATTTTACTCTTATAAAATGCTCTCGCGTTTTGTGAAAACCGGTTTTTGCTGAAATATTGAGAGGATTGGCCAATGTTTTTATAGTCATGCCTATGATTGCTGGTGTAATTCCTATAATAAGATATTTGAACAACACGTGCTTCTGTTTACATTCATTTTGCTCTGAAGAGATAAAAAGAGTAAACTCATACTGGATACTCTGATGTTTTTGGGAAAATGAGAATTTCATTAGAGAGTAATTTTGTACCTCCTTTCAGCACCTTGGCCAAAGCGAAATTTATCTTTTTCTTATAAAAGTCACATAGTGTGACCCGAAGTACATTATTATGAATAGATTGAAAGGATTTTGAGCGATTCAATAAGATTTTGTCGTTCGGGTAATCCTACTTCTCACGATTTTTGTTTTTAACTCATTGTCTCAATCGCACTACAATAATGCATAGCTTAGCTCTTTTCCCCCATTCATGCAAAAGACGAAGGTACATATATGTCATTATTTGTTTCGGTCTAAAAAACAATGAAAATCTCTAATTTTTTTCGGCCGTGTCCTATTTTCTTATTAGTTTATTTTTTTCTCAAGGCCAGATTTTTCACTAGTACATTTATTAAGGAGCGTTTGCAATGACAAAGTAAAGTGGATTTTCGAAATTATATGACAGATTATCTTCTTGTTGTTTACATTTGAGAAGACAAAGTGACTTGAAAAAAAAAGAGTTGCAAAAAAATTTTTGTAATAAATATATATATAACAAAACTGGACGATTCTACGATTTCCGTAGTTGTTAACTACTACCTATATGCTATGGATTGGGCGTACCTAAACTTGCATGGCACTCAGTAAAGCCACTCTTGCACCTAATTAAATGAGTCCCTCATTCTCTTGGTCATGGCTAAATGGAATTTGTAAGGCAACGATAATTACAGAGCCCAAAGAACTTTCGTTTATTTGTCCGCCTCGCCATAAGTTTTCCTGCAAGGCTGTTGACAGACATCTTTATTGGCCTCGATACTTTACAATTTACACTTTTCAACTTCCATTTTAGCCTATTTGACTCCTGAGAATACAAATTCAAATTTATTGTGGACACTTTAGAAATGAATAAGTGCCATCTATTTTAGATTTTAAAATAAATTCGAACATTAGAAAATTTTAATTCTAAACTGACGTTATTTTGTTAAAATTGAATGATAAAAATACTAAAGACATTTTTAATTTCTTACAAAAATTTATTTGTTTCGTTTTTATTATATAATTTATTAATTTTTGTTAGTTAAATCTTGTAAATATCGATACGACGTCTGTGAGAAACTAGTGTTTCGAAGCAAATGTTGAAAGCTTTCGAAACTACCAAAGTGATAGTAGGAATTGTTAAAATCTGACGCTACTCTGTCAAATCCACTCTAGTTGGAGATGCGAGGAATTTAGATTGGAGTTCAAGATTGAGAAAAGGAGAAAAAATGCAATCTAGTGACTCCACTCTACTATGCCATTGTTAATACTCCATTACATGGACAGATTTCCAGTCTCAATTTGACCTCACGGAGCAATCTTACTAATAGCAATCGTGCTTCATTGCCTGGGAAAAGTGGCCCGTGCAGCTCAAATCTAATGCCAAAACACTTACCAACAAAAAAATTACAATAAATTTATGAAATTGCTTTCACATATCCACTCTCAAACACAAATGGAACTGGACTGTCAAACTTTATGTGTAATATCAGCGCATAGTCAAGCATAATATAGGGAACATTCGATCCTTTACCGCTGATACCTAATAAGATAAAATTATGGATAGCAAATGAACGCCTATAGCAAATCTGCCCCAGTCTACTATACATTTACACTTACAAATTTACATAGGGAATACAAAGGGACATTTTGTGACGTAAAATATATATTTAGACCTTATATATACTGTTATGATCTTCTCTAGTAGGATGGCGTATTCGCCGATATCCGGGATTCTGTTCATGATGAGATATATTTTTATTTAGTTAATTATTGAATATATGGCGTGATGGCCGCAATATTCGTAAAAATGGGTAAAAAGCCTCATTTACCTTTGGATCTGGCCGAATGCCTCAATCCGCACTAGATATATGGCTGGAGAGCCTCAATATCTATCAAAAGAAAATACTTGGCTAATTGCCTCGGTATTTTTGTAAGAAAGATGTTTGGCTGAGAAGCCTCTTCATCAAAAGGGTAGAACCGCTGGCCAACTTGCCTCTGCGATCTAAGAATAAGAACCACTTGACTACTCTATGGTTATTTCTTTATTCCTTTTTTATTCCTAAATGCTACCTTATTTATAATCGATAATTATTGCTAAGTAAGCAATTTACAATAATTCCTAAATGCTACCTACAATCAATATTCTTTACCTACCTTATTATGTGCATCGTAACAAAAGAGCGGTGACCTCACGTGAGTAATATTTTCTTTACAACTTGGTGCACTGTATATGCATATTATGCTTTTTGCTTGCGCGGAAATTTGATGCGTTTTACTTTTACCTCATTCATAACGAGGTATGAATGAATCACACAAATGATTACATACGAATCTGTATGTATGTCAATTATGTTTTCTTTTTCTGTTTACTCGACGAGTTAATTGAACTCGGAGTTTTACCTTTTGAAAAGATATGCAAACTTTAGCTGCAATCTTTTTTCTTGTTTTCTTTTAGGGAGATGCGCATATGATTTACATGCAATTTATTATGTATGATTACATATGCATTACATCCCCATCCTTAAAAGATTGATGCAATTTTGATTTCTCTAAAGAAAGTAAAATTGCACTCGTTCTATTTATTGCACATTTGATCACCTTTCTTTTGTTACCATTTTTTTTTTTTTTTTTTTTTTTTTTTTTTTTTTTTACATATTACAATTTCCATTGTCTACGTTTAACTATTTTGTTATATATATTTTGATTTTTCTATCTATATATCTATAGGTACCTATTTATGTTTACATAGTTTTAAGTTATTATTGTGTATTTTAATTTCTTTTCCATTTATATCTACATAACTATTCACCTTATCTTGTCTAATTATTCTATATGGTCCTTTATACGGTTGCTGTAATTTTACTCTATTACCTACTTTTATATATACATAATCATTTATTTTAAAGTTAGCTTCGTTTACATCGTTTTGTTTATCTATTCTTTCTTGTTTTTCTTTCAGTAAACATTCTTTTACATTATTTTGTGCAAATTGCAATTTTATTTTTAATTCATTAATATAATCATCAATATTATATATTTTTGTATTGTTATCTAAGATCTCACATGGTAATGAATTTAATTTTCCAAAAACTAGCTCAAAAGGTGTATAATTGGTAGTTGTATGTGGTGTGGTGTTGTAGCTGTAAGTATAGTAGGGTAATATTTCACTCCAATTTTCTTGTTCGGAAATTGTCATTATATAATCGTTTAAAACTCTATGGTTCCTTTCGATTGAACCTAGGGTTTCGTGGTGAAATGGGGCTGATGTCACTTTTTTTATTTTTAAAAGATCACACAGGTTGTTTATCAGTTGATTACAAAATTCTGTACCCATATCAGTTTTGAGTTTTTTAAAACATCCATATTTCAATATGAATTTTTCTACTATTGCTTTCGCCACTGTCCTTGCATGTTTGGTTTCTATTGGGATTGCTTCTACAAACTTCGTTAGCTCACATTGAAGAGTTAAAATGTATCTGAAGTCCCCAGATGGTCGAAGTGGTCCAACAGTGTCTATGGAGATTGTCTCAAAAGATGAGCCAGGTGTGTCAGTTATTAAGTGTCTCTCTTTGGTGTGTTTCGTGATTTTTCACCATCTTATTCATATTTTTCCAAGTGTATTTTTGTTTCAACCTAGCAATGCATCTTCTTATGCCGCAATGTCCACCAATTCGTGAGCTATGGTATTCTTTTATCAGTCTGTGCATTTCATCTTTTTTCATTATCCTTTTAGGAGGTGTATATAAAATAATATTAACACAATGTTTTGTTTCTCTATGGAATTCCTTCAATATATTTCTTAATTTTTCGACGTCGATAATATCAAATAATTCATGATTATTTGCTAGCGCTAATTTATCTATTTTCGCATTGCTTATTTTGAGTAGTAACTTCCTCAGAACCAATTTTAACTCTGGTAAAGATTTATCATTACACTCTGCAATTATTTTATCTTTAGAGATTTCTATTTCATGCAGTTTTCTGTTATCATTGTGTTTCCTAAGTTGCGCGTGTTTATTATTTTTAAATGTTAACTCGAGTTTTTTAATATACCTTATGTCTGATATTGATGTACTGTTCCAAACGTAAAGTTGATCAGGCCTTCTTGTTTGAAATTAAGGTACTTGCACAGTTTTTACTGCTTTTGCCTCCTTATTGTTATTATTATTCTGCATGTATTGTTTTCTTTGCATGTTTCTTGTGATTACATTGATATTATTTTTTCGGCATCATTGCTATTAAGTCCTTGGATTCTATTTTAATTCTTGATAATGCGTCTGCATTGGTGTTCATTTTACCTTGTTTAAAGACAATTTCAAAGTCATAATCCATGAGATCAACTCTTATTCTCGTTAATTTTGATGATGGGTTTTTGTGCGTAAATAAGCTTACAAGCGGTCTGTGATCCGTATACACTATGAATTTTCTTCCAAATAAGTATGGTCTAAAATGCTGTATTCCCCAGTGAATAGCTAAAAGTTCTTTTTCTATTATGGGTTTATTTAATTCATGTTTTATTAAGGGACTTGCTTGCATAGGCTATCGGCTTGTCTCGCCGATTTCGCCTTGCGAGAGTACTGCTCCTAATGCATAGCTGGATGCATCAGTTGTTAAAATGAATAATTCATTGAAGTTAGGATAACTTAGTACTGGTGGGATACTAGTTTCTGTTTTAAGACTTCAAATGATTTCTTGCAATCTTCAGACCAATGAAATATTTTGTTCTTTTTTAGAAGTTCATTTAGTGGTTTTGCGATCTCTGCAAAATTCTGGACAAATCTTCTATAATAGTTGCAGAATGCTACGAATCTTCGCACCTCATCAGCATTCTTGGGTTCAGGATAATTTTTAATGCTTTCATATTTCTGTGGGTCAGTTCGTATACCCTCAGGTGTGATTCGGTGGCCAAGGTATGTAACTTCTGGTTTTAAAAAGTTACATTTAGTCGCATTTAGCTTTAGATTATATTTCTGCAATCTTTCTAATACTTTTATAAGGTTGTTGTTGTGATCATCTAAGTTAGAACCAAATATTATTATATCATCTACATATAGGAACGCTGCGGCTTCTAGGCCACTTAGTGCTATTGATAGCATTCGTTGGAAGCTATTGGTTGAGATTTTTAACCCAAAAGGTAATCTCGTGAATTGGTAGTGTCCTGTATTTGTTGAAAATGCTGTCAATGGTCTTGATTTCGGATGTAATGGAATTTGATGAAATGAACTAGTCATATCAAGAGTCGAAAAATATTTTGCTCGGCCTAATTTATCCAATACATCATCAAGTCTTGTTAACGGAAATTTGTCGTTGACAACCTTTTTGTTAAGTGATCTAAAATCTACAACCAGTCGCCATTTATTTTGTCCTCCAAGGTCTTTCTTGGGTACAATTAGCAATGGTGAGTTATAAGGACTTACTGATGGTTCTATTATACCTTCCTTTTGCAGCTTCCATACTTGCGTATTAATTTCATCAAGCTGTGAATTAGGCATCCTATAGTTTTTTGTGTAGACGGGTGTTTTATCTGTAGTAGAAATTCGTTGTTCGTAGAAATTATTGATGGTTAGTGGTTCTCCATCTATATGAAAGACGCTTTCGAACTTCTCACAGATGCTTAGTATTGATTGTTTTGCTTTTGGGCATAAGCTATCTATGTTTATCTGTTCCTTAACCTTTTCAAACTTTGAATTGTTCATTCTAGCTTTGGTGAAATGACAAATATTGTAATCCTTAATAGAATCTATTCCAACATGATAATTCTTGAGTGGTTGCGTGTATATATGAGCCTTTGTTATGGTGCCCAACTCTTCTGTTGTATTTAAAACTCTTATGTGTTTTATGCCCTTTGACGGTATCACCGCATTTGCTACAAAAATCCCTTTTTTTATTTCCTTTCCGCAGATCAGACTGTCTTCATTTATTTCAATGTCGATCGGTGTTATTATCTCTGATCTAGGCGGTATTGTGATATTATTGATGATTTTGATGTCCATGTTTATTGGTAATGTTATATCCCTTGTGTTTGATCTTATGGTCAATGCGCATGTTTCGTAATCTATATTACAATGATATTTAATCAGAAAATCACGCCCTAACACCCCGTTCGTAGTTAAGTTAATATCATCATCAATTATATGAAACTTATGTTTTATAATGATGTCTTCAATTGGCAATTCTAACTCTGTGGCTCCATGCGTAGTTATTATTTTATTTGCAATTCCATTTATTTGACACGATTCATTTACATCTATGTCTGCATTTTCGACTAGGTTATTTTTTAGTATTGATATATCTGCACCTGAGTCAATCAAAAATGATATCGGGTATTTGCTTTCTTTAATATATATATTTATGTAGTTTGAGTAGTTGTCTCCTTGTTTTAGATGCACTATTTTCTTAGTGTGTATACCCCGGTTCTCTGTTTTCCGGGGACAGCTAAGTTTTCCGATTCTCTGCCCCATCTATTGTTGTAACCTCTATTGCACTTAGTGTAGTTATCACTATATCTTCTGTTGTTATAGTTGTTATTATTGCTTCTATTGTTATTTCCATTTCTATCTCTATAACTGTTGTTTTCCTTTCTATAATAGTTGCTATTGTTATTTTTGTTGTAGTTAGTGTTCTGGTTCGTGCAATTGTTCTTCTGATATCTGTTATTGCATCTGTTAGTACTGTTGAAGTTTTGCTTGTAATAATACATGTTTGTTTGGTTCGGACAATCAGTCATTTCTGTGGTTATCGTTATGGCTTCTGATAGTTTGCTTGGCCTTGCTGCTATGAGAATGGTTTTGTATGGTTCATTAATACCTTTCTTAAATGAACTTAAGCCTAATTGATCATTCATGTTCACGATTAATGATCGATTAGCTTCTCCTTGTTCTGATATTTGTAGATCATTTAATGATGCTATCAGTGCTTCTATTCTTGAAGCGAAGGCATTCACGCTTTGATTGCCTTGCTGTATCTTGGCCAAATCACTGTGTATTTTCAGTGGATTTTTATTTATTTTGTATGTTTTTTGTAGATTTGCCTTTAATTCTGATATTTTTGTTGGCACGCTTTCTGATAAAAGTCTATTCTTCACTCTATCTGATAGTTTTACCGTCGTTATGAATTTTAGAAGTGTATTCTCTTGGTCTGTTTTTAGCGTTTCCTTATAAAATTCAATTAAACCAAGAAAATTTGATACTGCCTTGAAATCACCATCAAACTCTGGTATTATTTTCGTTGCAGCTGCAATATCAAATGCTGCCATTGTCTCTTGTGTTGTTTCGTCAGATTCTTTGGCAATTAAATACACATTTATTCTTTCTTTTAAATTCTCAAATGTCTGTTTAGCTTCTTTTAATTTTACTTGATCTGTTATTTGTTTTTCTATTTTGAGCCATTCTTCATTAATTTCCTTGTTTTTTGCTTCTATGAACTTCGCAGTGTATGTTCTATTTGGATTTTTTTTAAAGTTGGCTAAAAGTTCTACTAGTAGATCAAAATACATCAGTGAAACCCTTTTTACTATATATTACCGCTGACCAACGTTGATACCACAGCAAGAAAATGTAATTTTTATTAAGTAAAAGAAATGATTTATTTTATACATTTATTGTCCTAACTAAATTTTTTTTTACATATTTTTTATAATGGCTATTTAATTTAAAAATTAATATACTAACTACTATACCTAGGATTACATAAACTACTATCTGGTTCTCTGCTATCTCTTCTGTGTTGCAATTAACAACACCCTGCTGGGACTTTGTGTTTCCCATATCTCTTTTTCTTTTTCTTTTCAATCTTTTGAATTTCCTTCAATTCTTCTAATTCTCTTATTGCTTTAGCCCTAAATTGCCCTACCGTTGTATTTATCAACCTCTTTAATTCAGCTACACGTTGGCGCTGTTTTACCAATTTTCCTCCTCGTGGCTTCCTTGATGGTTTTTCCTCTTCTAACTGCTTCACTGTTACAGTCCGGTTTTTTGTTTTGTACTTCTGTCTGTATTGTTCAATAGAAATCGGCTTGGGTCCAGCTCGTGGGTTCTTTTTCAATTCTTCTTTCAATCCCTCGTTGAGTGTCTCGTATATTTTATTAAATTTGCTGTCGATTTCAGACATCCATTGCTCTATTTCTGGTACCGTTGATTCCATCTCGTTTATAGGCAGGGTCGCCATGTTATGATCTTCTCTAGTAGGATGGCGTATTCGCCGATATCCGGGATTCTGTTCATGATGAGATATATTTTTATTTAGTTAATTATTGAATATATGGCGTGATGGCCGCAATATTCGTAAAAATGGGTAAAAAGCCTCATTTACCTTTGGATCTGGCCGAATGCCTCAATCCGCACTAGATATATGGCTGGAGAGCCTCAATATCTATCAAAAGAAAATACTTGGCTAATTGCCTCGGTATTTTTGTAAGAAAGATGTTTGGCTGAGAAGCCTCTTCATCAAAAGGGTAGAACCGCTGGCCAACTTGCCTCTGCGATCTAAGAATAAGAACCACTTGACTACTCTATGGTTATTTCTTTATTCCTTTTTTATTCCTAAATGCTACCTTATTTATAATCGATAATTATTGCTAAGTAAGCAATTTACAATAATTCCTAAATGCTACCTACAATCAATATTCTTTACCTACCTTATTATGTGCATCGTAACAAAAGAGCGGTGACCTCACGTGAGTAATATTTTCTTTACAACTTGGTGCACTGTATATGCATATTATGCTTTTTGCTTGCGCGGAAATTTGATGCGTTTTACTTTTACCTCATTCATAACGAGGTATGAATGAATCACACAAATGATTACATACGAATCTGTATGTATGTCAATTATGTTTTCTTTTTCTGTTTACTCGACGAGTTAATTGAACTCGGAGTTTTACCTTTTGAAAAGATATGCAAACTTTAGCTGCAATCTTTTTTCTTGTTTTCTTTTAGGGAGATGCGCATATGATTTACATGCAATTTATTATGTATGATTACATATGCATTACATCCCCATCCTTAAAAGATTGATGCAATTTTGATTTCTCTAAAGAAAGTAAAATTGCACTCGTTCTATTTATTGCACATTTGATCACCTTTCTTTTGTTACCATTTTTTTTTTTTTTTTTTTTTTTTTTTTTTTTTTTTTACATATTACAATTTCCATTGTCTACGTTTAACTATTTTGTTATATATATTTTGATTTTTCTATCTATATATCTATAGGTACCTATTTATGTTTACATAGTTTTAAGTTATTATTGTGTATTTTAATTTCTTTTCCATTTATATCTACATAACTATTCACCTTATCTTGTCTAATTATTCTATATGGTCCTTTATACGGTTGCTGTAATTTTACTCTATTACCTACTTTTATATATACATAATCATTTATTTTAAAGTTAGCTTCGTTTACATCGTTTTGTTTATCTATTCTTTCTTGTTTTTCTTTCAGTAAACATTCTTTTACATTATTTTGTGCAAATTGCAATTTTATTTTTAATTCATTAATATAATCATCAATATTATATATTTTTGTATTGTTATCTAAGATCTCACATGGTAATGAATTTAATTTTCCAAAAACTAGCTCAAAAGGTGTATAATTGGTAGTTGTATGTGGTGTGGTGTTGTAGCTGTAAGTATAGTAGGGTAATATTTCACTCCAATTTTCTTGTTCGGAAATTGTCATTATATAATCGTTTAAAACTCTATGGTTCCTTTCGATTGAACCTAGGGTTTCGTGGTGAAATGGGGCTGATGTCACTTTTTTTATTTTTAAAAGATCACACAGGTTGTTTATCAGTTGATTACAAAATTCTGTACCCATATCAGTTTTGAGTTTTTTAAAACATCCATATTTCAATATGAATTTTTCTACTATTGCTTTCGCCACTGTCCTTGCATGTTTGGTTTCTATTGGGATTGCTTCTACAAACTTCGTTAGCTCACATTGAAGAGTTAAAATGTATCTGAAGTCCCCAGATGGTCGAAGTGGTCCAACAGTGTCTATGGAGATTGTCTCAAAAGATGAGCCAGGTGTGTCAGTTATTAAGTGTCTCTCTTTGGTGTGTTTCGTGATTTTTCACCATCTTATTCATATTTTTCCAAGTGTATTTTTGTTTCAACCTAGCAATGCATCTTCTTATGCCGCAATGTCCACCAATTCGTGAGCTATGGTATTCTTTTATCAGTCTGTGCATTTCATCTTTTTTCATTATCCTTTTAGGAGGTGTATATAAAATAATATTAACACAATGTTTTGTTTCTCTATGGAATTCCTTCAATATATTTCTTAATTTTTCGACGTCGATAATATCAAATAATTCATGATTATTTGCTAGCGCTAATTTATCTATTTTCGCATTGCTTATTTTGAGTAGTAACTTCCTCAGAACCAATTTTAACTCTGGTAAAGATTTATCATTACACTCTGCAATTATTTTATCTTTAGAGATTTCTATTTCATGCAGTTTTCTGTTATCATTGTGTTTCCTAAGTTGCGCGTGTTTATTATTTTTAAATGTTAACTCGAGTTTTTTAATATACCTTATGTCTGATATTGATGTACTGTTCCAAACGTAAAGTTGATCAGGCTTCTTGTTTGAAATTAAGGTACTTGCACAGTTTTTACTGCTTTTGCCCTCCTTATTGTTATTATTATTCTGCATGTATTGTTTTCTTTGCATGTTTCTTGTGATTACATTGATATTATTTTTCGGCATCATTGCTATTAAGTCCTTGGATTCTATTTTAATTCTTGATAATGCGTCTGCATTGGTGTTCATTTTACCTTGTTTAAAGACAATTTCAAAGTCATAATCCATGAGATCAACTCTTATTCTCGTTAATTTTGATGATGGGTTTTTGTGCGTAAATAAGCTTACAAGCGGTCTGTGATCCGTATACACTATGAATTTTCTTCCAAATAAGTATGGTCTAAAATGCTGTATTCCCCAGTGAATAGCTAAAAGTTCTTTTTCTATTATGGGTTTATTTAATTCATGTTTATTAAGGGACTTGCTTGCATAGGCTATCGGCTTGTCTCGCCCGATTTCGCCTTGCGAGAGTACTGCTCCTAATGCATAGCTGGATGCATCAGTTGTTAAAATGAATAATTCATTGAAGTTAGGATAACTTAGTACTGGTGGGGATACTAGTTTCTGTTTTAAGACTTCAAATGATTTCTTGCAATCTTCAGACCAATGAAATATTTTGTTCTTTTTTAGAAGTTCATTTAGTGGTTTTGCGATCTCTGCAAAATTCTGGACAAATCTTCTATAATAGTTGCAGAATGCTACGAATCTTCGCACCTCATCAGCATTCTTGGGTTCAGGATAATTTTTAATGCTTTCATATTTCTGTGGGTCAGTTCGTATACCCTCAGGTGTGATTCGGTGGCCAAGGTATGTAACTTCTGGTTTTAAAAAGTTACATTTAGTCGCATTTAGCTTTAGATTATATTTCTGCAATCTTTCTAATACTTTTATAAGGTTGTTGTTGTGATCATCTAAGTTAGAACCAAATATTATTATATCATCTACATATAGGAACGCTGCGGCTTCTAGGCCACTTAGTGCTATTGATAGCATTCGTTGGAAGCTATTGGTTGAGATTTTTAACCCAAAAGGTAATCTCGTGAATTGGTAGTGTCCTGTATTTGTTGAAAATGCTGTCAATGGTCTTGATTTCGGATGTAATGGAATTTGATGAAATGAACTAGTCATATCAAGAGTCGAAAAATATTTTGCTCGGCCTAATTTATCCAATACATCATCAAGTCTTGTTAACGGAAATTTGTCGTTGACAACCTTTTTGTTAAGTGATCTAAAATCTACAACCAGTCGCCATTTATTTTGTCCTCCAAGGTCTTTCTTGGGTACAATTAGCAATGGTGAGTTATAAGGACTTACTGATGGTTCTATTATACCTTCCTTTTGCAGCTTCCATACTTGCGTATTAATTTCATCAAGCTGTGAATTAGGCATCCTATAGTTTTTTGTGTAGACGGGTGTTTTATCTGTAGTAGAAATTCGTTGTTCGTAGAAATTATTGATGGTTAGTGGTTCTCCATCTATATGAAAGACGCTTTCGAACTTCTCACAGATGCTTAGTATTGATTGTTTTGCTTTTGGGCATAAGCTATCTATGTTTATCTGTTCCTTAACCTTTTCAAACTTTGAATTGTTCATTCTAGCTTTGGTGAAATGACAAATATTGTAATCCTTAATAGAATCTATTCCAACATGATAATTCTTGAGTGGTTGCGTGTATATATGAGCCTTTGTTATGGTGCCCAACTCTTCTGTTGTATTTAAAACTCTTATGTGTTTTATGCCCTTTGACGGTATCACCGCATTTGCTACAAAAATCCCTTTTTTTATTTCCTTTCCGCAGATCAGACTGTCTTCATTTATTTCAATGTCGATCGGTGTTATTATCTCTGATCTAGGCGGTATTGTGATATTATTGATGATTTTGATGTCCATGTTTATTGGTAATGTTATATCCCTTGTGTTTGATCTTATGGTCAATGCGCATGTTTCGTAATCTATATTACAATGATATTTAATCAGAAAATCACGCCCTAACACCCCGTTCGTAGTTAAGTTAATATCATCATCAATTATATGAAACTTATGTTTTATAATGATGTCTTCAATTGGCAATTCTAACTCTGTGGCTCCATGCGTAGTTATTATTTTATTTGCAATTCCATTTATTTGACACGATTCATTTACATCTATGTCTGCATTTTCGACTAGGTTATTTTTTAGTATTGATATATCTGCACCTGAGTCAATCAAAAATGATATCGGGTATTTGCTTTCTTTAATATATATATTTATGTAGTTTGAGTAGTTGTCTCCTTGTTTTAGATGCACTATTTTCTTAGTGTGTATACCCCGGTTCTCTGTTTTCCGGGGACAGCTAAGTTTTCCGATTCTCTGCCCCATCTATTGTTGTAACCTCTATTGCACTTAGTGTAGTTATCACTATATCTTCTGTTGTTATAGTTGTTATTATTGCTTCTATTGTTATTTCCATTTCTATCTCTATAACTGTTGTTTTCCTTTCTATAATAGTTGCTATTGTTATTTTTGTTGTAGTTAGTGTTCTGGTTCGTGCAATTGTTCTTCTGATATCTGTTATTGCATCTGTTAGTACTGTTGAAGTTTTGCTTGTAATAATACATGTTTGTTTGGTTCGGACAATCAGTCATTTCTGTGGTTATCGTTATGGCTTCTGATAGTTTGCTTGGCCTTGCTGCTATGAGAATGGTTTTGTATGGTTCATTAATACCTTTCTTAAATGAACTTAAGCCTAATTGATCATTCATGTTCACGATTAATGATCGATTAGCTTCTCCTTGTTCTGATATTTGTAGATCATTTAATGATGCTATCAGTGCTTCTATTCTTGAAGCGAAGGCATTCACGCTTTGATTGCCTTGCTGTATCTTGGCCAAATCACTGTGTATTTTCAGTGGATTTTTATTTATTTTGTATGTTTTTTGTAGATTTGCCTTTAATTCTGATATTTTTGTTGGCACGCTTTCTGATAAAAGTCTATTCTTCACTCTATCTGATAGTTTTACCGTCGTTATGAATTTTAGAAGTGTATTCTCTTGGTCTGTTTTTAGCGTTTCCTTATAAAATTCAATTAAACCAAGAAAATTTGATACTGCCTTGAAATCACCATCAAACTCTGGTATTATTTTCGTTGCAGCTGCAATATCAAATGCTGCCATTGTCTCTTGTGTTGTTTCGTCAGATTCTTTGGCAATTAAATACACATTTATTCTTTCTTTTAAATTCTCAAATGTCTGTTTAGCTTCTTTTAATTTTACTTGATCTGTTATTTGTTTTTCTATTTTGAGCCATTCTTCATTAATTTCCTTGTTTTTTGCTTCTATGAACTTCGCAGTGTATGTTCTATTTGGATTTTTTTTAAAGTTGGCTAAAAGTTCTACTAGTAGATCAAAATACATCAGTGAAACCCTTTTTACTATATATTACCGCTGACCAACGTTGATACCACAGCAAGAAAATGTAATTTTTATTAAGTAAAAGAAATGATTTATTTTATACATTTATTGTCCTAACTAAATTTTTTTTTACATATTTTTTATAATGGCTATTTAATTTAAAAATTAATATACTAACTACTATACCTAGGATTACATAAACTACTATCTGGTTCTCTGCTATCTCTTCTGTGTTGCAATTAACAACACCCTGCTGGGACTTTGTGTTTCCCATATCTCTTTTTCTTTTTCTTTTCAATCTTTTGAATTTCCTTCAATTCTTCTAATTCTCTTATTGCTTTAGCCCTAAATTGCCCTACCGTTGTATTTATCAACCTCTTTAATTCAGCTACACGTTGGCGCTGTTTTACCAATTTTCCTCCTCGTGGCTTCCTTGATGGTTTTTCCTCTTCTAACTGCTTCACTGTTACAGTCCGGTTTTTTGTTTTGTACTTCTGTCTGTATTGTTCAATAGAAATCGGCTTGGGTCCAGCTCGTGGGTTCTTTTTCAATTCTTCTTTCAATCCCTCGTTGAGTGTCTCGTATATTTTATTAAATTTGCTGTCGATTTCAGACATCCATTGCTCTATTTCTGGTACCGTTGATTCCATCTCGTTTATAGGCAGGGTCGCCATGTTATGATCTTCTCTAGTAGGATGGCGTATTCGCCGATATCCGGGATTCTGTTCATGATGAGATATATTTTTATTTAGTTAATTATTGAATATATGGCGTGATGGCCGCAATATTCGTAAAAATGGGTAAAAAGCCTCATTTACCTTTGGATCTGGCCGAATGCCTCAATCCGCACTAGATATATGGCTGGAGAGCCTCAATATCTATCAAAAGAAAATACTTGGCTAATTGCCTCGGTATTTTTGTAAGAAAGATGTTTGGCTGAGAAGCCTCTTCATCAAAAGGGTAGAACCGCTGGCCAACTTGCCTCTGCGATCTAAGAATAAGAACCACTTGACTACTCTATGGTTATTTCTTTATTCCTTTTTTATTCCTAAATGCTACCTTATTTATAATCGATAATTATTGCTAAGTAAGCAATTTACAATAATTCCTAAATGCTACCTACAATCAATATTCTTTACCTACCTTATTATGTGCATCGTAACAAAAGAGCGGTGACCTCACGTGAGTAATATTTTCTTTACAACTTGGTGCACTGTATATGCATATTATGCTTTTTGCTTGCGCGGAAATTTGATGCGTTTTACTTTTACCTCATTCATAACGAGGTATGAATGAATCACACAAATGATTACATACGAATCTGTATGTATGTCAATTATGTTTTCTTTTTCTGTTTACTCGACGAGTTAATTGAACTCGGAGTTTTACCTTTTGAAAAGATATGCAAACTTTAGCTGCAATCTTTTTTCTTGTTTTCTTTTAGGGAGATGCGCATATGATTTACATGCAATTTATTATGTATGATTACATATGCATTACATCCCCATCCTTAAAAGATTGATGCAATTTTGATTTCTCTAAAGAAAGTAAAATTGCACTCGTTCTATTTATTGCACATTTGATCACCTTTCTTTTGTTACCATTTTTTTTTTTTTTTTTTTTTTACATATTACAATTTCCATTGTCTACGTTTAACTATTTTGTTATATATATTTTGATTTTTCTATCTATATATCTATAGGTACCTATTTATGTTTACATAGTTTTAAGTTATTATTGTGTATTTTAATTTCTTTTCCATTTATATCTACATAACTATTCACCTTATCTTGTCTAATTATTCTATATGGTCCTTTATACGGTTGCT
Source organism: Dioctria rufipes (assembly GCA_963924295.1). NCBI lineage: Eukaryota > Metazoa > Arthropoda > Insecta > Diptera > Asilidae > Dioctria > Dioctria rufipes. The sequence continues at coordinate 55,426,135 of OZ002744.1, read as the reverse complement.
GTAATTTTACTCTATTACCTACTTTTATATATACATAATCATTTATTTTAAAGTTAGCTTCGTTTACATCGTTTTGTTTATCTATTCTTTCTTGTTTTTCTTTCAGTAAACATTCTTTTACATTATTTTGTGCAAATTGCAATTTTATTTTTAATTCATTAATATAATCATCAATATTATATATTTTTGTATTGTTATCTAAGATCTCACATGGTAATGAATTTAATTTTCCAAAAACTAGCTCAAAAGGTGTATAATTGGTAGTTGTATGTGGTGTGGTGTTGTAGCTGTAAGTATAGTAGGGTAATATTTCACTCCAATTTTCTTGTTCGGAAATTGTCATTATATAATCGTTTAAAACTCTATGGTTCCTTTCGATTGAACCTAGGGTTTCGTGGTGAAATGGGGCTGATGTCACTTTTTTTATTTTTAAAAGATCACACAGGTTGTTTATCAGTTGATTACAAAATTCTGTACCCATATCAGTTTTGAGTTTTTTAAAACATCCATATTTCAATATGAATTTTTCTACTATTGCTTTCGCCACTGTCCTTGCATGTTTGGTTTCTATTGGGATTGCTTCTACAAACTTCGTTAGCTCACATTGAAGAGTTAAAATGTATCTGAAGTCCCCAGATGGTCGAAGTGGTCCAACAGTGTCTATGGAGATTGTCTCAAAAGATGAGCCAGGTGTGTCAGTTATTAAGTGTCTCTCTTTGGTGTGTTTCGTGATTTTTCACCATCTTATTCATATTTTTCCAAGTGTATTTTTGTTTCAACCTAGCAATGCATCTTCTTATGCCGCAATGTCCACCAATTCGTGAGCTATGGTATTCTTTTATCAGTCTGTGCATTTCATCTTTTTTCATTATCCTTTTAGGAGGTGTATATAAAATAATATTAACACAATGTTTTGTTTCTCTATGGAATTCCTTCAATATATTTCTTAATTTTTCGACGTCGATAATATCAAATAATTCATGATTATTTGCTAGCGCTAATTCATCTATTTTCGCATTGCTTATTTTGAGTAGTAACTTCCTCAGAACCAATTTTAACTCTGGTAAAGATTTATCATTACACTCTGCAATTATTTTATCTTTAGAGATTTCTATTTCATGCAGTTTTCTGTTATCATTGTGTTTCCTAAGTTGCGCGTGTTTATTATTTTTAAATGTTAACTCGAGTTTTTTAATATACCTTATGTCTGATATTGATGTACTGTTCCAAACGTAAAGTTGATCAGGCTTCTTGTTTGAAATTAAGGTACTTGCACAGTTTTTACTGCTTTTGCCCTCCTTATTGTTATTATTATTCTGCATGTATTGTTTTCTTTGCATGTTTCTTGTGATTACATTGATATTATTTTTCGGCATCATTGCTATTAAGTCCTTGGATTCTATTTTAATTCTTGATAATGCGTCTGCATTGGTGTTCATTTTACCTTGTTTAAAGACAATTTCAAAGTCATAATCCATGAGATCAACTCTTATTCTCGTTAATTTTGATGATGGGTTTTTGTGCGTAAATAAGCTTACAAGCGGTCTGTGATCCGTATACACTATGAATTTTCTTCCAAATAAGTATGGTCTAAAATGCTGTATTCCCCAGTGAATAGCTAAAAGTTCTTTTTCTATTATGGGTTTATTTAATTCATGTTTATTAAGGGACTTGCTTGCATAGGCTATCGGCTTGTCTCGCCCGATTTCGCCTTGCGAGAGTACTGCTCCTAATGCATAGCTGGATGCATCAGTTGTTAAAATGAATAATTCATTGAAGTTAGGATAACTTAGTACTGGTGGGGATACTAGTTTCTGTTTTAAGACTTCAAATGATTTCTTGCAATCTTCAGACCAATGAAATATTTTGTTCTTTTTTAGAAGTTCATTTAGTGGTTTTGCGATCTCTGCAAAATTCTGGACAAATCTTCTATAATAGTTGCAGAATGCTACGAATCTTCGCACCTCATCAGCATTCTTGGGTTCAGGATAATTTTTAATGCTTTCATATTTCTGTGGGTCAGTTCGTATACCCTCAGGTGTGATTCGGTGGCCAAGGTATGTAACTTCTGGTTTTAAAAAGTTACATTTAGTCGCATTTAGCTTTAGATTATATTTCTGCAATCTTTCTAATACTTTTATAAGGTTGTTGTTGTGATCATCTAAGTTAGAACCAAATATTATTATATCATCTACATATAGGAACGCTGCGGCTTCTAGGCCACTTAGTGCTATTGATAGCATTCGTTGGAAGCTATTGGTTGAGATTTTTAACCCAAAAGGTAATCTCGTGAATTGGTAGTGTCCTGTATTTGTTGAAAATGCTGTCAATGGTCTTGATTTCGGATGTAATGGAATTTGATGAAATGAACTAGTCATATCAAGAGTCGAAAAATATTTTGCTCGGCCTAATTTATCCAATACATCATCAAGTCTTGTTAACGGAAATTTGTCGTTGACAACCTTTTTGTTAAGTGATCTAAAATCTACAACCAGTCGCCATTTATTTTGTCCTCCAAGGTCTTTCTTGGGTACAATTAGCAATGGTGAGTTATAAGGACTTACTGATGGTTCTATTATACCTTCCTTTTGCAGCTTCCATACTTGCGTATTAATTTCATCAAGCTGTGAATTAGGCATCCTATAGTTTTTTGTGTAGACGGGTGTTTTATCTGTAGTAGAAATTCGTTGTTCGTAGAAATTATTGATGGTTAGTGGTTCTCCATCTATATGAAAGACGCTTTCGAACTTCTCACAGATGCTTAGTATTGATTGTTTTGCTTTTGGGCATAAGCTATCTATGTTTATCTGTTCCTTAACCTTTTCAAACTTTGAATTGTTCATTCTAGCTTTGGTGAAATGACAAATATTGTAATCCTTAATAGAATCTATTCCAACATGATAATTCTTGAGTGGTTGCGTGTATATATGAGCCTTTGTTATGGTGCCCAACTCTTCTGTTGTATTTAAAACTCTTATGTGTTTTATGCCCTTTGACGGTATCACCGCATTTGCTACAAAAATCCCTTTTTTTATTTCCTTTCCGCAGATCAGACTGTCTTCATTTATTTCAATGTCGATCGGTGTTATTATCTCTGATCTAGGCGGTATTGTGATATTATTGATGATTTTGATGTCCATGTTTATTGGTAATGTTATATCCCTTGTGTTTGATCTTATGGTCAATGCGCATGTTTCGTAATCTATATTACAATGATATTTAATCAGAAAATCACGCCCTAACACCCCGTTCGTAGTTAAGTTAATATCATCATCAATTATATGAAACTTATGTTTTATAATGATGTCTTCAATTGGCAATTCTAACTCTGTGGCTCCATGCGTAGTTATTATTTTATTTGCAATTCCATTTATTTGACACGATTCATTTACATCTATGTCTGCATTTTCGACTAGGTTATTTTTTAGTATTGATATATCTGCACCTGAGTCAATCAAAAATGATATCGGGTATTTGCTTTCTTTAATATATATATTTATGTAGTTTGAGTAGTTGTCTCCTTGTTTTAGATGCACTATTTTCTTAGTGTGTATACCCCGGTTCTCTGTTTTCCGGGGACAGCTAAGTTTTCCGATTCTCTGCCCCATCTATTGTTGTAACCTCTATTGCACTTAGTGTAGTTATCACTATATCTTCTGTTGTTATAGTTGTTATTATTGCTTCTATTGTTATTTCCATTTCTATCTCTATAACTGTTGTTTTCCTTTCTATAATAGTTGCTATTGTTATTTTTGTTGTAGTTAGTGTTCTGGTTCGTGCAATTGTTCTTCTGATATCTGTTATTGCATCTGTTAGTACTGTTGAAGTTTTGCTTGTAATAATACATGTTTGTTTGGTTCGGACAATCAGTCATTTCTGTGGTTATCGTTATGGCTTCTGATAGTTTGCTTGGCCTTGCTGCTATGAGAATGGTTTTGTATGGTTCATTAATACCTTTCTTAAATGAACTTAAGCCTAATTGATCATTCATGTTCACGATTAATGATCGATTAGCTTCTCCTTGTTCTGATATTTGTAGATCATTTAATGATGCTATCAGTGCTTCTATTCTTGAAGCGAAGGCATTCACGCTTTGATTGCCTTGCTGTATCTTGGCCAAATCACTGTGTATTTTCAGTGGATTTTTATTTATTTTGTATGTTTTTTGTAGATTTGCCTTTAATTCTGATATTTTTGTTGGCACGCTTTCTGATAAAAGTCTATTCTTCACTCTATCTGATAGTTTTACCGTCGTTATGAATTTTAGAAGTGTATTCTCTTGGTCTGTTTTTAGCGTTTCCTTATAAAATTCAATTAAACCAAGAAAATTTGATACTGCCTTGAAATCACCATCAAACTCTGGTATTATTTTCGTTGCAGCTGCAATATCAAATGCTGCCATTGTCTCTTGTGTTGTTTCGTCAGATTCTTTGGCAATTAAATACACATTTATTCTTTCTTTTAAATTCTCAAATGTCTGTTTAGCTTCTTTTAATTTTACTTGATCTGTTATTTGTTTTTCTATTTTGAGCCATTCTTCATTAATTTCCTTGTTTTTTGCTTCTATGAACTTCGCAGTGTATGTTCTATTTGGATTTTTTTTAAAGTTGGCTAAAAGTTCTACTAGTAGATCAAAATACATCAGTGAAACCCTTTTTACTATATATTACCGCTGACCAACGTTGATACCACAGCAAGAAAATGTAATTTTTATTAAGTAAAAGAAATGATTTATTTTATACATTTATTGTCCTAACTAAATTTTTTTTTACATATTTTTTATAATGGCTATTTAATTTAAAAATTAATATACTAACTACTATACCTAGGATTACATAAACTACTATCTGGTTCTCTGCTATCTCTTCTGTGTTGCAATTAACAACACCCTGCTGGGACTTTGTGTTTCCCATATCTCTTTTTCTTTTTCTTTTCAATCTTTTGAATTTCCTTCAATTCTTCTAATTCTCTTATTGCTTTAGCCCTAAATTGCCCTACCGTTGTATTTATCAACCTCTTTAATTCAGCTACACGTTGGCGCTGTTTTACCAATTTTCCTCCTCGTGGCTTCCTTGATGGTTTTTCCTCTTCTAACTGCTTCACTGTTACAGTCCGGTTTTTTGTTTTGTACTTCTGTCTGTATTGTTCAATAGAAATCGGCTTGGGTCCAGCTCGTGGGTTCTTTTTCAATTCTTCTTTCAATCCCTCGTTGAGTGTCTCGTATATTTTATTAAATTTGCTGTCGATTTCAGACATCCATTGCTCTATTTCTGGTACCGTTGATTCCATCTCGTTTATAGGCAGGGTCGCCATGTTATGATCTTCTCTAGTAGGATGGCGTATTCGCCGATATCCGGGATTCTGTTCATGATGAGATATATTTTTATTTAGTTAATTATTGAATATATGGCGTGATGGCCGCAATATTCGTAAAAATGGGTAAAAAGCCTCATTTACCTTTGGATCTGGCCGAATGCCTCAATCCGCACTAGATATATGGCTGGAGAGCCTCAATATCTATCAAAAGAAAATACTTGGCTAATTGCCTCGGTATTTTTGTAAGAAAGATGTTTGGCTGAGAAGCCTCTTCATCAAAAGGGTAGAACCGCTGGCCAACTTGCCTCTGCGATCTAAGAATAAGAACCACTTGACTACTCTATGGTTATTTCTTTATTCCTTTTTTATTCCTAAATGCTACCTTATTTATAATCGATAATTATTGCTAAGTAAGCAATTTACAATAATTCCTAAATGCTACCTACAATCAATATTCTTTACCTACCTTATTATGTGCATCGTAACAAAAGAGCGGTGACCTCACGTGAGTAATATTTTCTTTACAACTTGGTGCACTGTATATGCATATTATGCTTTTTGCTTGCGCGGAAATTTGATGCGTTTTACTTTTACCTCATTCATAACGAGGTATGAATGAATCACACAAATGATTACATACGAATCTGTATGTATGTCAATTATGTTTTCTTTTTCTGTTTACTCGACGAGTTTATTGAACTCGGAGTTTTACCTTTTGAAAAGATATGCAAACTTTAGCTGCAATCTTTTTTCTTGTTTTCTTTTAGGGAGATGCGCATATGATTTACATGCAATTTATTATGTATGATTACATATGCATTACAATACATATATAGATATGCATTTGCATGTTTTACTAATACAAATGTTTATATATTGCTTCTTTTGTATTTTTTGTACTAATAAATAAGAACATTATAATATATAACACTTATAGTAAGAGTACAGAAATAGTATTAATGTTTCGAGCATCGTGGACTAAAATCAATCCAGTACTAAAATTTCGATATGAATTCAAATGTCGAATGTATTATTTTATTTATTCCTGTAAAAGTGAAATTGGTATGCCAGTAAGCAGAAGCAGCTGATTACCCATGGTACAGTATTGTATTTTTACCATAATCCTAACCTAATGACCAATATTACACTATTCATAGTTAAACGCAATTTGTAAGCAGCCACTTACTTACCCTTGGTACAATATTGCATGTCAATATTGCATCTTAATTAAAAGCAAGATCTCACAATTTCTAAGAAGAAATCATAAACACAAAGAAACCCTTGGAAAAGAAACATAACCCTGAAAATTTCAGTTTTATTAATTTGCGGTACTAACTAATTCATTTTTTCCTTGGTTAAACTAAACTACCTATCACCCGTCTCGCAGACACCAGCGACTTTATTATTGTGAATTTCGCGGCGAGAAAGCTTCCAATCATCAGTGTCAGTGCTGTCATAGCCATTGTGGAAGTCCTATGGGGCCGTGATCGCCCTTGGTGAGTACAAAATTATCGACATACGTCTGCATGATAGGTGGTAGGTGGATACATCATATATTTCCATATCGATTTAATTTTATAATTCTACTGAAAAATGGCGAAGTTTTTGCGAGGTGGTTAGAAGTAGATCTCTCAGATGCGGATGAGTTACCAAATGAAGTTTGCAGTGATGTGGAAACCAATATTGAAGACGACCACGAGCTGGAAAGGAATTGCAAATTCGGGTCTGAAGTTGAAGCTGAGGAAGAATCGCCGTTGGTACAATCGCCAATCTTCAGGCACGAAACATGCCTTCAGTATGATTAGTGCAATCTTTACCAGATCAAGAGGTTCCATTGGCAAAGATGAGGATCCGAACGATCGCCAATATGACTTCTGAGCTGGACGCTTATCTGGAGCCCTGCTGACTTTTTTTTATGGCAGACAGTCCAACTCTATTTCTAATTGTCATTAATTAGCTACTTTCCCTTACCTTCAGTCCTATCCATAGTTTCGCTGATGACAGTACCCTTGATATCGCTTACACCTTTGACATTCTTGCGAACTTAAAAGAGTTTGCATGATTAGGTAATTGAATAACGATGTTAACAATAGCCTCCCTTGGGGCAAAAGGAATCGCATCGAACTCAATGCATCTAAGACCCAAGGCTATCTCATCTCTTTAAAACAAGTCCGTCAGTTAGCTACTCCCGGTTCTTTTAATATTCTTATATTTCCAGTAAATTAAGCTGGAGAGTACGCATCTTTTCTATTGCCAAAGAAGCCTACAAATGTTTTGAATTTCCGAAAAGGTGTAAGAAATATTTAAGCCCATCAGCGCTCATCTACAAGCCTTTTATTGGATCTAGTATGGAATACAATTTCCATATATGGCCTAGTGCTGGTCGTACAGCCTTAGCTTCATTAGATATTGGCCAGAAGGGAGCCTTCAAGCTCATTGGCGATGTGTCAATAACTTGAAATATAGACTCGCTCGGGCACCATCGCCGCAATGTTGGATGCCCTTCGCTCCTTGTTCGCTGCATGCATGGTCAATATTCTGATGAAAAATTTAATCTGATCTTCCTTAAATTAACTCCCGCATGCAATACTCGCGCTACAAACCTCGCACATTCAAATTACTTTCGGCCGTACAGTGAAATTCTGTGATGGTTTTTGTATCCTAAACTGTGCGAATGTGGAATAGTCTAAAATCTGCGGAAGTTGATGGGTGACATATATCTGCACTTCCGACATTCTCCTCATATTCCAAAATGCTTTCCCTATCTCCTTCCAGCCATATTGTTATTTTTATCATAGTGTATCCCTGGGGTTGACTTAATAATTAACAAATAAATAAATAATAAAAATGAGCATCATGTTTCTGACTAGTTCAAGTCCTATATTTTTGTCTGAGTAAATCCAATATTTGAAAACTTTGCTACAGATAACTAAATAATGATTCCAATATGTTTTACGAGATCATAATTTGTAATTATTAATCAAAATCTCGTCGTTTAAATAATACCTAAAGAAATGGTACGGAGCTTCCAGTTCTTGTATGGTAATTATGGCAATTCTAGGGCCAGTAACTTTTTTCTGTTTTTCAACTTGTAGGTTTGCCTTTCTCCAAAGTAGATTTCTCTTTAAGTTTGTGGTATGTTACTTCCTTATATTATCGACATTAAGGCTGGTTGTGGGAAAAGTTTCTATCGAACTCTTTCTAGAAACTGAAAGATAAATCTAATAAACCCCTTTCTACATGATGTGCCATATAGGCCGCAAAGAAAATTATCCGTATGAGAACGTGCCAAATTCGGTTAATAAATTTATTTATTATGATAAGATCAACTAAATAAGCCTATAAATTGTAAAAAAAAACTTACATTTAAGTTTTAAACAGTTTCGTTCACTTTGGAATAAGCTGCGAGCGCTCCGCTCAACTACTCAGCAAACACTGTAAGAATAATCGCTATGTATCTCGTACTACTTCGCTGCCGTACACTACTCCTTAGAAATTTTGCAGATTGAATTTCTAGCAAAACTTTCTGAGTAGACATATTTTCAGAAGGTAAGCCCGATAGTGCCATATATGGTACAGTATGCATATAAGACTTAATTATTATTATTATTTTTTTTTTAATAACTAAGTGCTACATTCTTCCCACTGCAACCAAATTCAGATGGCGCGAAAGAGCTCACTATTAAATAATTTCATTATGCTTTCAATGTATTTCCTTATGATTGCTTGGTAAAACTTAAATATAATTGATCGATTAATTGTATTTAATTATTTTGGATCGTATTTTTCTGGGGATGGCACCGCGTTACTGGGATAGCAGATGGGGGGGGGGGGTTACGGCTAGCCATGCCTCTTCCTGGCTACTCATCTCGGCCCAATAAATATATCCCAAGGGCGGATACAGCGGGGGGGGACGATCGGGGCGATGCCCCCTAGAAATTTTATAAATCAAAATTGATACTCCGATCAAATGAAATGGAAAATACAAAAAAAACATCTTTTCAAATCTTTTAAATCCGCATTAAAAAAATGGAAAATAATTTCTCGCTTCACTTAATGAATACCTCACAAAAATTCTCCAGAGTTTTCCTTCATTTTGCAATTAATTAAATATTAAAATTATATTGCAATCGTGGGTAAATTTTAAAATTTTCAAGGTATACAAAAAAAGCAAGATCTGAGGCCGGATTCAGCAACTATTAGTTTACGCGTGCACACAAAATTTTGTGTACACCACCTTGTCCCGATTCCACAAAAATGGAAATTAGATTTTCTGTCAAAATTTTGTACACTTTAACAGACATCTTCTCTCCGCCATTTGGTCGTGAATTTTGAAAAGGTACCTGTGAGTTTTTGTGAAGCGTTATTTTCAAAATTATTTGTTATATTATTTATTTTACCTTTTTTAAGCCGTAGTCGCCTTAATACTAACGAATTCATGTAACTCATTTCTTATAACTAAACTTAACTTCTTCAAAAAGGACTATTTTCCCATTTAAACAACATTCAGCACAGAAAAATTTTCATTCAGCATTGAAATGTACCTACACACGGTGTGTTATTTTAGGTTCTAGTCTGAACGTTAAAAGAATGATGGGATTTGAACTCTAGAACCCTTACCTCTGGTGTGGGGAATTCTAGCACAAAGCCAAATCTGAAAAACTTGGAAGATAAATTGAAACGCTCTCCAATGATGTTTAAAAACGACTGACTTTTTATTACGTTACTGCTTTTTTATATACAATTATCTTACCTAAATTTATTTAATGAACAATATTTGATCCTACTGGCTAGTGGCTGTGTATACTTTTGGTGCTGAGAATGCAATAATACACGTCTGTGCATTATTTCACCTGAACGTGTGAATTTATTTCTGTTACTTGTTGTGTCCGATTTTGATGGAAATTGGAGCTGTGCATTTTTGGTTTAAAGAATTTGTATGTTTGTTGGTTCAGGAATTTGTACTCCGAATGATAATTTATATTTTAAGAGAAAATGAATATTTAGCATGATTAAATGAGATAATCGATTAATCACGGTGAGTTTTTTAAATTGGGTGCACTAGAATATTTTTCATAGTTTCGGAATCTAGCCCCTTCGCAGTTTTAGTTTTAACCACTGACATATAATAAGAATGGACTGAGCGTTCTGCTTCCAAAATGGCTGTGAAAACCCTTTATTTCATACAATTGCACACCGATTCATAATTTATTATTATTTGTCGATTGGAAACACTAAAGATGTTATAAAATAGTATGGCATTAAATTAAAATTATTTAGAGGGTTAAACTTGTTTTAATTAACACAAAAATTAATTTTTAATGTTACTAAAAAATGTGCTCCTCTGCAGATTTGTTGTCAAATTTCAATGAGCTTGCAAGAGATAGACGTATATAAACAATATATTTGTCTGAATTTTTATGTTAATTCCAATGCATTCCAATTAATACAGCCGTACTGTTTCCAAAATTGGTTACAGTTCAGGGCACATTCAAAAGAGACAAATAAATTTTAGCCAAAATTTGTGCCATTTTTGAATATAGAAATTAGATAGGATGACTCAGTCCATTCTTATTACATGTCTGTGGTTTTAACACTACAGTGAATAACAATAAAATTTGGAACTCCTAATATTTATCAAAATACTTAATTAAATTACTTTGCTTTGACTTTGCTTTCTTTGTGTACCATGAAAATTTTAAAATTCATACAAAAATGTAAAATAATTTTAATATTTAATTAAATGGAAAACTCCAGATAGTTGTTTAAAAAGTTTGTCATATTTATTATTTTATTCTTTTCTAGTCATAAATTATTCTCAAAAAAGTTAAAATTATACCACTAAGGAATTTTCAGTACAAGCAAAATTTTTGCACATTTTTGTGATCGAAAGCTCACAAAAGCCGGGTATTTTGATGAAAAGTCGTATGTTGAGAAAATTATCATAGCGGGGGTAATTAATCTCTGATTTTGTTTTCCTGCAAATATTTAATTTTATACATACATTAATCCTACTTAATTAGCAATCTCCGAAAATTTCTTTAACCATTTAATTTGCAAGAAATTGCTGTCCAGCCCATGAAATCATGGTGCTTGAACGAAATGCAAGCGACCTTTATATGAAAAACACCATCAGTAAGACAAGCAAGAAGTGTGTAATGCATATTTTAAATTTAAATTTTACTATGCTTATGGGATCAAAAACTTATATTATATAAATAAAAGAAGTCCGGCGGTATCTGAATACTGAAACGAAAAGAGAAAGCTATAAAGCTATACAGAGCGTCCCACAACTTATGGCGAGTAAAAATAAATTAAAATTAAAATTAGTTAATATAAAATACATATGAGTTGCTAAGTTACTTACTGGCTTCCATCCTCAAATTACCTGCAAAAAGGAAGTTTTACTCAAAGCGCTAGTAAAACCCTTTCACAGAAAATTTCGATAAAAGTACTTAACTGGGATGCATAACATTTTATCAGTTTTATTCTACGCGAAAGACTACTACTTATTGCATACAAAATTAGTTAATTAAATTCGAAGAGAACTTTAAAGCAATTTTAAAGGGTTTTCAACTAAAACCCCACAACAATAATCATTGCTTTCACTAAATCTACTATTTAAATGTTAAGGAAAACGAAAAGTTCAGAGCAAATGAAAGTAATTTCGACAGGAGAGGAAATTCGTAATTTTAACTCTTACGAAACTTCCTATAACTTAGCCTGTCGGTATGCTTCCAAAATATGCACACGATTTAGTGAAAGCCATAAGGAGAGCACATTTCTTCCTAATTGCATATATAATATATTTCCTTAATGCGGCAATCTCTCAAATGCACGCTGGGCAAAAGCAAAAACAAATCGAGCGTAAGAGTAGGCGATTCGTAGCTAAGAACTTAATGGCGAAGAAAATTATCATCGAGAAGTGCTGAGTGCGAAAGATTTCATCGAAAGAAAGGCAGGGGGTTAGTAGAGCCTGCTAGGTAAGAGATAAATTTCCATTATTCAAAGCCTAGGAAAGACATACATTGAGTACCTTAAGAAATGGTTAATGTTAACCAGCAGCATTTTAATCAAAATAAATACGAAATTTTCGGAAAAGTAGCACTACTGTGTCATGAGAATAGGTTCTTATCTCAAATTTTTATGTAAACATTGACTATTATTTATAAAGAACCGACTATGTAGGCTATGTAGGCATAGTATAGTGTAGAACGACACTTTTAATGTTAATTCAACAGAAATAGAAATACAAATGAATTTCAAAATAAGTGAAGGATACCATAAAACCTCAGGGAATACTCTTGCCTCTTTATAATGTCGACTGCTATTCCTGATTTCCTCCAGAAATCTCACGTGACATTCTATAATATCCACAATATGACTCAACGTGCTTATTGCTAAAATTAGTCAAACATAATTAATTGACGCATCTTACGAACGAAGAAGTCACCAAGGGCATCTGCTGTTATTCAGAATGATAAAGTTACAAGGACAAGGGGTTCGTATTCCATTATTTTATCGGAGCCTTCGATTGTGGAAGACCGAATCTAATTTACCTCAGCTGGAGTAGGTTAATTATGCAAATTTGGAAAATAGCCTTTCATTTCAAGTTAATATTTGACAGATTTTCGAGAGATAAGTGTTGAAAATGAAATTAATTTTTGAATATTTTAGTGAAAAGGATGGAGGATGAGAGAAATGATTGGAAATTAAGATGAATATTAAATAACTGGAATTATTTGTTCTTGTAAATTTTTTGTCACAGCAATTCGACTGGTATTATTATTTTCCATTGGGCAAGAAGACGAAATTCGAAAGCTTATAACTGCAGTAGGCAACTAAATTTCAAAATAAATTAATTTTTCTCGTTTAGTTATGAGACCATTCACTCAACTCGTAGGGTATCATAATATTAAGCGCTTGAATTGAAATAGGAGTCAAATTAATAATGCTGCAATAGACAAAGTTGTACTAAATATTAGTCTGTATTGCATGTTTCGTGTGTGCAGAATGCATGATAATTGTGACTATGCATTCTCCAACGTATAGCTTCTACATGGGTTTATAAATAAGATCAATTTAAAAAAAAAACGCTTGAGCTATTCAAACCCACTTTTAATATATACCCATATTTATTCCTGTAAGAAGAATTTAACAGTGTGGTGGTCTGAGAGTAAAAAAATCACAAAGGTGTTTTCATCAAGTAAACGTCTTTTCATTTGTTATTTCTCAGAATTTTTATCTGTAAAGTTTCTCTATTTCTTCGTTCTGGAGTGTAGTTTTCTTTCTGAATAATTTTATATGCTGCGACACTGAGGTATGGGATGTGGACTGCTTGTTTTCTTTCCCTATAGGGTATCCATTTTTTACAAAGCTGCTTTACCTGAACGAGCGAAGGAGATAAAGAGAAGAAATGAAAAAAAAACACATCGGCCATTTTGTCACACGTTCCACACGAAAATGGCAATCTTAGCATATTTTTCGTGTTAGAGTAACGTATACAATGTACTCAAATTATGCGCATGAGTTTTAACTATCTTATTTTTATCATCCATGAATTTAATAATCCTTTATTTTATTTCACTGTTTTAATTTTTCTGAATAATATCAATATGGCGGCGCTCTGTCATATTATGACATTTGCCGATGTGGAACGTAAATTTCTCTAATTTTTCCTCTGTCTTGTTCCCACATCGTTCTCTTCGCCACTCCTTATGGGAATTAATTTTACTTCTTTTTTGAAAAAATTTGCTTACTTGGTGAATTTCGCGCATTTCAAACACAACCAACAGGTTGCCCGCACTCGAATTGACCAAATTCATCTTTCGTTGAGTCCATTTGATAGTCGCGATCGCGGTATTTAAATCGGCAAGTGTCGTGTTTATCTGCTTTTTCATTTACTTAATGAATTCATAATGCAGGTAAGTGAACAATGCTGTTTTTTAAGTGTTTATTAATAGTTCCAGCATGAATAATTTGCAAGAAATATGCAAATCATACGAAATTGCTTATGTTGGAAAACTGATTTCTTAAGTGTCAACAATGGAAAAAATGAAAGAATTTGTTAAAATGTGTATAGTATATGCAGATAATGAAGATTTGCATATTTTGCATGTTTAAACATATTTGCACGTTTTGTAAATGTTTATTATGCAGCATATAGTATATGAATTTCGCATAGAAATTTCAATATTGACAATTTTCAAGTTGTTGTTGTTGCTCTGTCAAGAAGAAGTTTCGCCTGTTTTGTAATTATTTTTATAGTTTTGTGTGTAATATTTCCTCAAGTTACTTGAATCATACTAATATATGTAATTTCTTTTAATTACAGATAAGTTCTTGAATTTGTTCGAGCCATCTGAAGTTACTGGATCATAGGAGTGGGAAGTAATAAGTATTTGTTATGTTGTATGCTAATGCTTTTTATTCATTTTCAGCTATGCTCAACACTTGCTAATTCGGTAAATCTAACTGCTCAATACTTGCAGTAGGCAGAGCTCTTGCTAAGTCAATTTCTAAGTAAGATTGAATCTTTGTTCAGATTTGGTCTCGATATATTCATGGACTAGGGGAGAATATCTAACAGCGAACCATAACCAACAGTGAATCGTTCAACAAATTTTCGACGATTTATTAATATTTAGATTTGGCAACATTTAGTTTCTGATTTGCTCTTGCATAGTTAGGTAGTGGTTTGTGCACTTTGACATTTCATAGTAAGGTTTGTAAATTATTACCGATTGTTATTTTTTGAATGTGAAACTTGACTATGTTAGTGATCAACTAAGTCTATATGTATAAGGTTTTGTATGTTTATTAAACATCTTTTGGTTGGATCTTTCAAAGATAAATGTTTCTTAGGGCGTCAGAAGATATGTTGCATTGTTCAGAGAAATAGAGCCTAACAGTGAATCGTTCCAAAGCGTCCGAAAATGAACTTGGTTCACTGTTGGACATTTTTATTATTTTCTTTCGAAATATTTTTTATTTTCTTTCGAAATATTTTTTATTTTCTTCTGAAATACTTTTTATCAGTTGTTTGCAGATATTAGTTAGATATGGTACGCAAAATTGGAAACTGTTCTGAGAAGGACATGAAAGAAGTACTTCAACTGGTTAAAAACGGTAAGAGTTTGTGAGAGGCAGCAGTGTGAAAAAAATAGCGTATGTTACTTTAAGAATATACTGGTTGAAAATGAAGGACGGGATTATGCGTTATACGCCAAATTGTAATGTAAATCAAGTGTTTACGAATGAACAAGAAAAGTGGCTACTCGACTATTTTCTGACATGTTCGAAAATGTTCTATGAATTACCTTTATTGGAATGTCGTAGGGTTGGTTATGAAATGGCAGTAATGAATAATACCAAAATTTCAGAGAAATGGCAAATTGCATGAGCGACATCATTCAATAAATGTATAATGTTAATATATTTTTTGATAAACTTTATGAAGTAATGAATAGAAATACTAATTTTGCGGATGGTACCCGTATTTTTTACCTTGATGAATCTTCGTGCGTAACTGCTCAACGGTTTCAAAGGGCTTGACTGAAAGGGGCATTCGTCAAGTAAGTAAGGTGACAAGTGCTGAAAGAGGTAACTTCGTAACGAGCTGTTTCATAATAAGTGCTTTAGGACAGTCGATTCCCCCTACGATGATTTTTCCTCGTGTATTTTAGGCAGCAAATGCTAGTAGAATTCCCATCGGGTATATAAGGATTAGCTACTCCTACAGGTTAAATGAATGGTGTACTATTTGTGGATGTCATGAAGCATTTCATAAAGCACACATGTAGCTCTAAAGATAATCCAACTCTATTAATCTATGACAAGAATGAAGCTTACTTATGTCTGCCTATTTTAGAACTAGCCAAGGAAAATGGAATTAACATTTTAACAATTCGTCTACACTCAGCAAGTAAGCCGCAACTACTTGACTGACGTTGTGGTCCTTGAACCATTCAATACTGCATATAATGCCTCAATCGACTTTTGGATGATGCATAAATTGGCTTTATATTTATGAAATAGCTTCCTGTGTTGGGTTAGCGTACCAAAAATCTGTCACACCCACTAGTATAATTTTGGTTTTCAAGAAAACTGGAATATATCCATATGATAGAAATGTATTCACTGACATCGACTTTCTACCAAGGTATGTAACTGACAGACTCCAAACCGCTACTGATCGTTCTCCTATACCTTCAACATCTGACGTGTTATCTTCTTCTGCAATAACTTGGACAAATATCCTACCAAAAGAAACCACACCAGAACTTTCAGCTCCATCGTCCAACATGGAATTGCAAAAAGAGGCGCAAAAAGGTACGTAACTTCGACAGCATTTTATGCTAACTAGTAGGTAGGCAATTTATCCTAAATGGTTGAAAATGTTTTTATATTTTCTTAGGTGACGTTCATAATTTTATAAGCCCGGATCAAATTCGTGGATATCCTAAAGCAGGTCCGAGGTAAGCTCAAGTTAAAATGCGAAGAAAAGGAAGAAGTATTATCGCTACCGACACACCTGAAAAGGACGCAATTGCGGAAAGGATTACAAAAAAATATATTCCAGCTAACAAAAGAGCTAAAAAGATTGCTTCTCTAGACATGTAAATAACAGAAGAGAATGATTTGACTGAAAATGAAAATGAACTGCAACCTTTGACTGGTTTTCCTAAAAGAACTCCAATTGAAGACGACATTGTTTTAGGAAAACAGGAAAGAAATTTTTTATGTTGGAAAGGTAATTGGCAACAGAGACAACGATGGTGATATTCTGATTAGCTTTTTGTGAAAAAGCATTCAATATAAGTTTGTAATGCCAAATGTCCGTGACTTTGTAAGTGTCCTTGAAACAGATGTAAGAATGATATTACCTAGGCCTTTTTCATTCGAGGATCATCAAGGCGAAAATCTAGCTATAATTTTGCGTTGATTTTCCTTTACTTGATGTTCGTTAAGCAGAAATTTAATTTAATTTTTTTTTTTCACTTAGCTGAATTAAAGTGATTTTACTTTCCAGCCAATTCCAAATGTACTTTATTTTGTTAATTTTATCTGAAATATATGTAAGTTTCTTTTAAGCTTTAACAGTTAGATTCGCTGTAGGAAACCATTTGATTCACTGTACGAAGCCATTTCTAATAGTGAGTCATATGGACTTCAAGGACGTTTTATTATTTTTTCATACTTTACAAAGCTTTTTGTAAAATTCTTATATAATCAATTGACAGCTTAATGATACTAAAAACATTGCAAATACTATCAAAATTTTCCCATCTCAGGCAGAAATTATATCGTTTTGAAAAAAAAAAGTTATTTACTCTTACATATTCTCCCCTACTCAATAGTCCAGTCATTATAGCGGAAGAAATGGTCTACAAATGCAAGTAGACCGAGCAAACTTATGTTTGGAAATTGTGTAGGGGGGCGCTTGCAAAAGCTTAATTTGAAATTGTTGAGCAAGATTTCCTATGAGCTTTCTCGGCCATCTTGAAAAAAGGGGTAAATTTGGTATTTTTACGATAACTCGCCTGTCCGTCATGATACGAAAATTGTGATTAAATAATTTTTTATTTGATTTTTTTACGCTGTACAATTTAGGTGGTATGCATTTCTCACCTAGCGTTGATCATTGTCCAGATATCGGACTAGAATATAAAAAATTAAGAGACTGTAACTTGTTTTTTGCTGTTTTCTTCTTTCTCGTGATACTTATCGAAAAAATGTCCATTATCAAACTTGTAGGTTATGTTAATACCTACAATGTGTTAATACCACAATGTGAGGTGGTCAGAAAGTTAAAAATTAAGAGACTGTATAGGAAATTATTAAAGTACACTATAAATAAATAAAACAATGAAATTATGAATGCATGAAACTTATTAGTAAATAATTCTTTTTGTGTTGTAGAAGATGGAAATGAATGAAGGATACGTTTTTAATATCTATAATCTTCTTCGTTTCGGCGGTCCTGATTCACGGTCTTCCTGCTCGGAATACTCATCGAATTTTCTTGAAAGAGACACAGGCAAAGATAACTTTATACGAATGTGTCGCCGTTATTTTCCAATAGTCGAAATCAAAGTTGAACAGGCTTTTGAGGATGCAGATACTCTTATCCTAATCACGGCAATCGAAGAAGCACCGATTTATGACTTTGTTGAGAAATCGTCGGCGAACACATCGATCTTTTGGTTTTAATGTTCTTCCTTGTTTTTTCCACATTTTAACGCCCCTAAGGTTTCGAAAGAAATGACTCGCAATAAATTTTACAGTTATAACGGTGTTTTTACATAAAACTAAAGCCAAGACAAAATTATAACTTCCTGAAACATGGAAAAGACGGTTTTTGCGATATGAAGAAAATCTTTCCACTTTATATTGTACTGGAGAAAGCTTAATTTGGAACATATTACAGTTAGTGTGGGAAAGGCTTCGAATGCGATCAAAACTCATATGGAGTAAGTGGATTCTGCATTTAGTAGTAGATTTCAGTACACTTTTGTATGGAACTGAGCAAGGTTTGAGGCGAAATTTTTAAATACGTTGTAAAGAACTAATCAAGAGCTACATTTAGATATAGGTATGTATCTCAGTTCGAGTTAAAAGTGGACTAGGCTGGATTTGCTTTTATACGTCACAATATAAGAATATAAGAATACGTTAACTTACTTTCGACTCCAAGCTGAAGTGTCATCATTAGCGCTGGCAAGGTGTGGCAAAGTTAACAGCACTCATATATTACCTTTTTGGTTCCCATTGATATATGTGAATATTCTCTGTAGATACATCAGACGGATTTCGCAAAATTATGCAGAAAATTTGGCGACACACTTTGAGTAATTACCAAGGTTCTTTCTGAAAATATTCTGATTTTGATGACCACTCCCTATTTATTAACGTATTATTATCGCGACGGGAATGAGTTTGAGTTCACTCTATCCAGAAAACTCACATACATTCTCACTTTAAATTAGTAAAATTTCTAATTTGAACTAAATTATAATATTATTTAAACTTAGGTTTGCGTAAAATCGTTAAAATGTAATAAAATTCAAAGGTGTTGACCTCTTGAGGTAAGAGTGAGATACCTGAAGTTTAGTGAATTTCAGTTTGAATAGCAAAAGAGGTCATATAAGTAAGCACCAATTCGCATGAATTGTTTCATTTCTGAGAGCCTTGTGGTATAAACTCATAAGTATACTCTTGAGTATATATGACTTACGGCTTAATGGGCTCATAAAGGAATTGAATTTAATTACATATAAGTTCTTCATTACCGAGCGTTCATTTATTCTTCTCCCTGTACGCAGAAAGTGCTTAGCCGTTGCCAAGTTCAAAATAAGTAATGATAATAAACTTGTTAATTGAACTCAACCATCGTAAATATCCTAAAGGAAAAGAAAACGTAAAGCGTAGATGTAATAAAGGAAGCACTTTCGGAATCAATTCCATGCTCGTAACTGTTAACGGAAATATATCATGAAGAAAGTAATAAAAGGTTTTTATTATTCAAACATTTTTCTTCTAGCAATTAGTGCTCGGCCAAATATAATGTTTATATATTATTACGACTTCATTATAATGAAATTATATTCACAATGGCTTTATGGTTTCAATAGAGAAAAACTATGTTCCGGGATACCACCCGCTTTAAATAAAATTCAATTTTATTTAATTCGCTTTAAATAAAATTCATTTTAATTTAATTTTATAGAGCTTGAGACAAAATTGAGGCTAATTTTTGTAAGTAAACAAAAGAAATGTGAAATATTTAACTATTTATTGAATCGAGCTGTTTAATCTCTGATAAATTAAGTCAAGTAAGTCGGTAACTAGACTGCGATTTATTTTAATAAGCTAAGTCAATTTATGGAAAATATTTCGTACAGCAAGCAAACATAAACAATAACTAAGCAAATAAGACTGACTCATTACAAAATATAAAAATTGTGTCGTCACAGTTGTCAGCGCTTTTATTGATCCGATCGATTGAGCACTCGGTGCTTTTATAAAAACAGTAAATATAATTTCAAAAATGGACTAAATTGCGCAACCTCACAGACCTACAAAGACCCGAGTATAGTTTCTTTGAAACTACCTACAAAATTATGAAATAAAGTGACCACGAAATGTTTAAGAAAACATTTCGGATTAGCGTTGGTACTTTTAATAGCCTAATATCATTGGTTTATGGGAAGTTGGAAAAAAATCTATAAGGAGGCCAACACAGGCGGAACATCGATTGTCGTTGACGTTGATGTAAAATAAAACTTTTCCAAATAAAATGGAATTATACATATTAAAAAATATTTGTTTCAGGTACTTGGTGTATGGAACTTGAAGGAAAATCCTTGAATTAAAGTTCAAAATAGCAGTTTCAACTATAATTAGCATCATCCTTGTGACTTGTCAAATATTTTGGGAAACCTTGTCACCAATATATTTAAAGGAAAAGACCCGTGAAGACTGGTACCAAATAAGCAAGGCCTTTGAGTAAATGTGGGATTTTCCCAACTGCGTAGGAGCGATCGATGGAAAGCACTTTAATATTGTTTGCCCTCATAATTCTGGCTCTGAAAATTTCAATTATAAACACCGTTTCTGTGTTATATTTATGGCAACTTGTGATGCAAATTATTTGTTTAGTGCCGTTGATATCGGAGCCCCTGGCAGACGAAGTGATGGTGGTGTTTTCGCTGAAAGTACGTTTGGTGAAAAGTTGCTACAAAATGAATTAGATTTGCCTGCCGAGAGGGAATTACCGGGTAGTTCGGTGAAATTACCCTATTTCTTCGTCGGCGATGCTACTTTTCCTCTACGAACCAATTTAATGAGGCCTTTTCCAGGCAGAGCTCTTACAGCAGAACTAGAACATTTCAATCGCAAACTATCTCGTACTAGGAGGACAATAGAAAACGCATTTGGTATAATGTCATCTCGATGGTGAGTTCTTTTGCATGATATTCATTGTCTTCCCAAAAATGTGATAAAAATCGTTTGTGCAACAGTGGTCCTACACAATTATTTGATACGGATATGTTCTGAATATTGTCCACCTAAATACAGCGATAACAAAACAGATGGTTCCATCAGCGAATGTCAGTGGCGAGAGGAAACCCAACAGCTATAAGCAGCAACTCCTTTCGGTATCTACATACATCAACATTCGCAATCCGTGAGAAACTCTTTAGTTTTGTTAATAGGATAAGGTTTGAACAAATAAATAAACGAAAATGAATACATCTCCAGTTGTTGGCATTGGTAATTGAGATTTATCAGCTAAAACACCAGCGAATCCTCCTTCCAAACATACCAAACCCTCCAAATTCAGAATCGTTGGCTGGGGAAGTTTCGGAGTCGTGCCATAATTTGTGACTGTATTCTTGTAAAACAAAGAATATATTAATTGAAATTTACAAAAATTTTCTTTCACTTACGCAGCACGCATATCTTCTTCCAAAAAACTCATTAGCTGGAAATGCTGCCACTTTTCCGCACTTCCGGAAGGAGCTTTTCGCATCTTCTTCAGCTCGATTCTTTAAGAGTTTCGCTGTGACTTCCACCGTTGCGCTTCTGAAAGGAAGCATAAAGCAGTTATGGAATAGTTACGAATAAATCGAATCAAATCCGTATACATTTCTTATTTTGCTAGCAAAAGAATATTCAATCTTTATAAATTTTCAATAAATTCTTCCAAAGGCAATTATAATCATATTTAAAACATTCCTTATCTTCAATACCTATGCAAGTGCTGATATCTTTCGAAATTTTATCTTTTTTCATTAAGTTTTTATAATCTCTACTTCTGGCTTTGTACAAGCACGGATTTTCCCGCACAAATTGCACCAACTTTTTTTCGAATGACATGACAGCTGCTACTTGATGCTTGATGCCGTCTACAATATCAAATATCAACTGATGCCGGTCAATGGCGAAAGAATTAAACGATGCCATGCCCCCATTGTGGCAGGCTTCATTACTTTACTCGCGGTTTGATTTTGACAGGCATCGGTTCAATTCCAATGCCGATGTCCACTTCGGCCTATAGATTAGCGAGTAAATAAAGCTTTTCACAGATAACAGATAGTTCAGATCAGTGAGCATTAGGGAACAGTCGCTAGGCGGATATTAACATAGTTAATGAAAGTAGTAAAAAGTGGAGCCATGTGTTTCACTTAACCATAATAATAACATTGTGTCAAGTGAGCTTATTAAAAATTACAGTCTTGCAATAAATAGCCAAGGGTTAAAAATGGAAAAAGGAACAAATGAAGTGAAGAATATCGAAAGCATCGACACCAAGAACCAAATGGATAAATTGTCAGCACCACAGGGCCTATTCGTTCGTCCACTTAATATAACAAATAGTTATTTGGCGATATAATGGAAAAACTGAGTTACACGATTTAAAATATATTTGGGTGCATCAGACATGGAGAAGCTGTCTGATAACCGTAAATTTGCTCTTTTCCTGCATCTTTAGACATTTTCTCTTAATTAAACACAGATCGTGTGAGAACAAATGCGATGAATTGGTGAACAAAACGGACTCATTTTCTTCACCCGAAACAAGTGTCACAATGGAACGCCATCAATTTTTCAGACTCACATAAAAGTCAACTGAATCCATAGTCGAATTCTGCACGGTTCGCAAAAATCTAAGTCTAAAGTGCGAGTTCGGTAATATTCTAGAAATTTTAGTGAAGGATTTGTTCATCTGTGGATTAAGAGATAATTTATCTCATATTAAAGAGAAACTGCTATATGAAGGGGAAACTATAACTACTCTGGACAAAGCACTCAACATAGCAAAGCACTCAACATAACAATGGAAAGTAGACACCAAACAGCTACAACACTCACAACAATCTTCCATAGGAGCAGACTGATATTGTGATTGCTTTTCTAAAAAAGAAAAAGAAAAAGCAACTTAACACGAAAACAATCTGGAGATCAGAGAACAAATTGCTTGCAGCAGCAGCAAAGATGGAACATGCAAAGAACAAAGTGTGGACTGTGCTGTCAATTCTACAAATTGTCCCACAATTGGTTGGATTTGCAATAAGTGCAAACAAATGAACCTTTACGCAGCTATGTGTAAGTCAAAAACGGTCAGCGCAATAAAAGTAGAATATTCTGCGTCACTGAACACAACAAAAGCTCAGATGCAATGAAGTGAAAATATGTAACTTGTGACTTATTGACTTTAAAGTAGATAATAATACAGTGAAAGTTCCGCTTGATGCAGAGGCGCAAGCAGATATCATGTCATGTGGAACATTTAAACACTTTAGTCACAAAAATTTATCAATTTCCAAAACAAATGGTAAAATAATAACTTTCAGGGGAGAAAGGCTCAAAGTTATAGTAAAATCTAAAATATCAGGTAAATTATTTAACAAAAATGTCTGCATTGTGAGGGGGTGGGTATAGTCAGCCTATACAGTCAGCACACAGAACAAAAGTTTGAAGACACTCGCCAACACTCGCAAATGTCAAATGCACAGACTTTATCATTTAAAATTTACAGGTTAGCAAGTGGCTACCACTCGCAATGATGAAAGTTGCTCAATGTTCTTTGCCGCTGCAGAAAGTCAAAGGAGATGTTAGATTATTCATTTTGTTTTGGTTTGTGAATGGTGGAAATGCAAAACTTCCCAACTTCCATATTTTATTCAAATTCACGAATCATCATAAATCAATGTAAAATACAGGAACGCGAGGAGAGTTGCAAAGCTGCCGATGTATGTCACCCTGAAACTTTCGCAGATTGAATATTGGAGGAAAGACAGAAGATGTTAGTCTACGGCCGAAAGTATTTTGAAGGGTAAAAAAGGAATGTGCGCTGCTTGCAGTGCGGGTATTACATGCAGTAATCAGGCATCACACTAGGTACAGGAGCGAAAAGCAACCAACATTGCAGCAGTGCTCGAGTGAGTGCATATGATAAGTTTTTGCCACATCGCCAATGAGCTGAAAGCTCCTTTTGGGCAATATCCAATGAAGCTACGGCTCTCCGAACAGCCCCGGCCTACAAATGCTAATTGTATTCCATTCTAGGTCTGATGTAGGACTCGTGAGGAGCGCTGAAATCGATGTGCTGAAATATTTCTTCCACCTTTTCAGAGCTCCATAATATTTCGATGCTTATTTGGCAACAGAGAAGTGTGATCTGTTCAGCTTAATTTACTGCAACTATTAATATCAATAATGCATAAAGACGATGCATCGTCAAGAAGTGCTCCATCAATGGAGTGGAAAAATTATGATCTTGTTTTAAAGAGATGGGACAGCTTTGATCTCCTTTGAGAACCTTGAATATATCTCTCGTATGGATGTGTATTGGCTCTTGTACACATCTACATGGGAGATGTAAAGTGGAAGGAAAAGGAGAATTTGCAGTGAATCTAACAGTCTAAATATTAGTTTTATTCAGGGAGTCAACAATCACTGCATTGTAAAGTAGTGAAGGAATAGAGGAACTGTTGAAGTTGCTTCTGATGGTTTTAACCAGGGGCCAGAAACCTTTGCTGCCTTTGCGTCTTGCGAAGATTCTAACGTTCTGGTCAAAAAGGAATTTTCCTCTTTGGATACTGTTTTAGTTCTGGACGTGAATGCAATTGATGGGTGCGAAAAGCAGACTATTTCCTTTTTTTGCTTGGTTGTACTTATCGTTTAACAAAGAGCGAGTTTGCTGTTGCTAAAACCTGCTGTATAAATACTGAATGTATTCACGCATGCCCAAGACTTAGAATCGTACTAAATTCAAATGTGCATTCATCAACATCCCTTGAAGCAAAACAGAGTGACCAATTAAATTCTCTAGGATACTCATTGAGACTTCACAATCTGCAGATTTATTTTGTTCTTATTTAACATTTGGGATAAGTATTCTATAAAAACTAATACATTTTACGAAGTAATAAAAAAAATTATTTAAAAATTTGTCTCTTGCTTTAAATGTGATAACACTTACTACAATAATGGACAATTACTTGCCACGCTGCGCTGATAATATTGTAAGAAGCCGTCTTTACATCGAAGTCTTTTGGCAGCTATTTTCAAATAAAACACACAATTTCTTTATCACCTTTTTGTCATGCTGTACTTCGCATCATAGTTCATAGGATATCTCCTAAGCTTGGCTTAATAATATAAAAAACAAAAGAAGTGACCCTTTGTTAACTTGCCGATGAAGTTACATATGTAGAAAGTATGTATTGCATCTATTCTGGGACTGCTATTTTAAATAAATGTAAATTTTTACTTCCTGTATTTTACATAGATTTATGATGATTCGTGAATTTCAATAAAGTACGTTTCCCTAGTTTTACTAACTAAAATTGATGATTGGGAAGTTTTACACTTCCATCATTTACAAACCAAAACAAAATGAATAATCTAACATCTTCTTTGACATTCAGGAGTGGCAAAAAACGTTGAGTAACTTTCTTCATTGCGAGTGGTAGCCACTTGCTAATCTGTTCGACTTGTATCTTTTAAATGATAAATTTTGTGTATTTGACATTTGCGAGTGGTGGCGACTTTTGTTCAGTTTTCCGCATATACCATTTTTAAACCATAGTTGCACCCCCATCCTCACCGGAATCCTGGATCCACCACTGATTCTGAACTGGTACATATATTAGTAACTAAAGTGAGGTATGCTTTTAGACCTCCAAGATTATGTTGCATAACTAGCTACGTTTCATTAATTGTCATAACAATTATATTGAATATTATAAAAATATTTCTTTGCTGTTCGAATTCAATCATTTTGCGATTTCAATTAAAATAAGAAATAAATATCGATGAAATTTAAAAATAATATCTATTTACATTGTAGTATTAATATGGAAATATAATTTTATATTTATGTCAAGAAAGTCATATGTGCAGAAAAAACTCAGTTTCTGCTCTCATGCACAGCACACAAACATTAATGAGGAAGCATGAAAATCGTCAAAGGTGAGAACTTTAAAAACACGCCCATTCTTAATACTATGATATCACTAATAAAAAAACAAAAACCACACACAATTCAAAGTATTACAAATTATTATCAATAAAAATTTCAGTCTAAAGCCTTAAAATAAACATTAAAAGTTGCAAGGAATCTGAGGAGATGAGACTGTCCACTCAGAGGTGTATATAGGTGTTTTAGTAGCCCCCTTTTTCATTCTATGCTCTCACAGCATGCCACATTTCAGTTAAGCAAAAATTAGAAAACCAAGGACCATACGCCGAAAAATGAGACGCGACAAATATACATACATAGTTAGCAGTGGTAAAGCCTTTACTACTAGGTTTGCATGTACAAACCGGATGTACACTCACTTTCGAAGGATTTATTCAGATGCCATGAGACGAAAGTCCTATGAAATGAGCTTGCCTGATACCAGCGGGAACATGAGCATGTTCGGTGCAGTCTGGTGAAATTTTTAAACTGATTACTCTCTTTCCGTTTATTTTCCCCGGAACTTTTTCCATGGTTGTCTCTGTTGGCGGGTGGGCTCTACCAACAGTGAAAATAAACAAGTGCAAATCCCCAGAACTAAAAGATGGTTTTTGTTCAGGCTACTCGTACTGTGTAAAATGGTGTTTTGCGGAAAAACAGACAACAAGCCACTGTGAGTATCTAAAGCTCTTTAACGGAAAATATTTGTAGTATAAAGCTTTATTTTTGACAGATCTGTAAATCTTGAAAGGGATACCTACCTAATCCTTACCTTCCAATATATATGATTATATGTTCCACACCATAAATTAATATTACAAATCTAAAAATCTATAATAAACTGGTTTCAACTCTTCTTGAAGTAGCGTCTCTACAATTTAATAATTTTGGTTCAAATTTATTCTCGTGGACGAAATATGTGGTCTCTGTTCAAATTATAACATACTTCGCTCATTAGAGGTTTTATTAGCCTAAAGATAAGAAGTTAAAAAGTAACTTTGTAGAAACGTCGCAAGTCTAAAAAAAGTTCTCATGTAACTATGTACGTTTTCAAAAGTCATTCTTATCAAGAAGCAAAACACGACACACAAATGCCACCCGTAAAATCAAGGCGTTTGCGTCTAGGGTATCAGTGGCATCATGACCCGCTTTACTGTTCCTGTTGAGGCCCTATTCGCATTAGATGTAGATATTGCCGTACTTAGTTTTAAGCTCAGAACACCCCTCCATTTGTCACATTTTAAACAATAAATGGCTGAATGTGTTTAGGCAAAACCAATGAGAAATACTTCTCAGGCCATGAAACAGAAATTTAAATGTGTGCGTGCTAGTACAATTCCCTCAAATGTTTTATAATGATTCTTATGGAAAAATGACTCTACATTGATTTCATATATGCCATAAAGCCAAAACTACTATCCACACATTAATATTGTCTTCCGGTAGTTTTAAGCTTTGCTTCTTACCTTCACAAAGGCTACTCTTACTATACTATACCTTATTTTACAAAATAATGAAATAACTCTTAGCTAAGTAATTGTTAAAATATTGTATTGAAAGTATGACCATCTAGCCTTTAACACATTTTTTGATTTCAGTCTCTGAAAAATCTAATTAGTCTTAAAGAAAATAATTTATTTCTAGTATTTATGCATTTGGCAATAAAAAAATAAGAAAATCACATAATTTTATTTTATTAATTTGTCCACCCTCCTTTATTTTTCAAAACCGTTTCTATTCTTCTGGGCATACTTTCAATACACGAATTGATAGAGTCCTTGATTAGGAGCGAGTTATACCATACTTCCCGGATGTTCTGGATGACGATTTCTTTGGTGGGGTTGGGTCTTTTATAACCTTCGAATTTGAGAACATTCCAGATATTTTCAATAGCATTAAGATGTGGAGAATTGGAAGGCTAAAGAACGGTCGGGATTTCAGAGGATTGAAGAAAGTTTTTGACGGACCGGGCAGTATGGCAAGGAGCATTTTCCAACATAAATGTCGTATCAAGGCCGTTATCCAATAGCGAGCATCGATATAGGATGAAAATGTTCTGAAGCGCTTTGAGGTACTGATGTTGGTTCATCATTCCCTCTTCAAAATAGAGGTAGCCAGGTCCTCCACTGGATATAACGCTCCAAACCGTGATCTGAGGTGGATGTTTTATTGATTGCACCGCGCAGGAAGTATGGAATTTTTCTTTTAGAAACCTTCTGACGAATCTGAGCGCTTCAGTCATGGATTGTCGATTCGTCGCTGAACAGAATCTAAAAAAAAAACGTCACATTGAGGATAAAATTACAAATATCGAATATTTTTTTCAAATAATTAAACATGGTAAATTAACTTTTCCCTTGGTCGACTGTAGTGCCTTTAAAAGTTTTGGGGAATATTGGCCTCATTTTCCTCATCGCCTCAGTCAGTTTGGGCTTTCTTGTTGGTCGACAGTATTTCAGACCAACTTCAGCGCAACATCTTTTCAGAGTCCTGACGATAACTCTATACCATCGTCTTGCAATATATTTTTAACTTCCCTTAAAGGTAGCCTGCGATATCCGGATAGAGTGGATATTACTCTTCGATCTCTACTGTCGTTTTTCTCTCTTTTACGGCCGCAGGACATGACATTTTCCAGGCGTTTTTCCATTTTCGACTTCAAAGCGGTCACGGAGGCGTGGCTAACCTCTTGAAGTCGAGCAATTTCATGGAGAGAATGTCATCCACCTTTGAGGAGTTCTATAATTGCACTTTTTTTCTGTACATAAATGTCCCTTTTCTTCCCCATTTAAAAATAAATACTTGATTGCATAAACACCCTGTAAAGAGAGAGCAGATATCGAAACAACGATAAAAATGTGTTACTCACTCTCTTTTATTTCCAATCAATAGCAAAGTAAACAAAAATCTATTCAATTATGGCTTTATTTATCGATTCAAAAATTAAAACTCAACACCATTCACCACACTTAAAAGTTCTAAAGAACAGTTCACATTTCAAACTGGAAATTCGAATTACATATTTCAACTGGAACACAAATTTTAAACAGACTACGCAACAGGCGAGTGTAAAGGCTGAATTCCAATGGACGCAACGGAACGCAACTGGAACGGTGTGAAATGTCAAATTTACGCAGTAAAACGGACATCGAGGATACCCCACGGTTACACCTGCAAGTACAGCTTGCATGCAAGCCTCCCTTCCAACACGATTTTTAACTTGATAGCGGAAGGCAGTACGGTTGATGTCTTATCAGCTTGCATGCAAGTTCATTTAAAAAATGGCATTGAGACGTAAACTCTTGCGTATATTGGAAAATTATGGCAATAAAGGAAGCATCACAATGATAAAAACCCAAGAAAAAAGGAAAATGAAGGTGTTGGTAAATGATGTATTGCAAATAATCGCAGAAAATTGCATTTTCCCGGTATAAATTTATGAATTTCTCTCAAGCATTTCGTTTCCGCCATTTTGAAAACTGTATAAATGTCAAATTACTATCTCCCAGCTGCCATGGTTTTTCAGCATGCAAGTTCGCTGAAAGCTGTACTGCCAGCATGGCAGTAGAGGTTACACGTGCAAGAAGTATGGCAGTGCAAGTTGCATGCAAGCTGTACTTGCAGGTGTAACCTCGGGGTTACTGCTTACAATGGACGCATGATTAATTGAAAGTGACAGTGACGTTTGATCCAAAATTATAAACAAATATGGATAAAATCAAAAAACTCTTTTCATTCCACTTCCTCTCTGCTTATTACACACTTACCGCAGCACAGTTTCACTTGACGGAACAAAATAAACAATCCCAAAGCTAATTTGAGGTTATGTTTATCCGTTCAGTTGCGTTAATTTCAGATTTTATTAAACTTGCTGCGTACGATTGCGTTTTCGTCCGTCCACTGTGCGCAACTCCATTTGAAAAGCATACAAAGAAAACCGGTTTGACATTTCTCTCCGTTCAGTTCCGCTCCGTTGCGTCCATTGTAATTCCGCCTTAAGATTCCAGTTGTGCGCAATTCGTTCCTAAAAACTCAGTGGAATTGTCAAATAGAATCATCGAAGTTGCATTTCGTACTGTTTTCCTCAGTGGTCATAATTTCATGGCCCCGTATTGTATTCAAATTCAACGGGCCACGCCACATTTGCATATGCAATATTACTCATTTAACAGTTTTTGTTTGGGGAATCGTAGTCATTAGATAAGTATACATTTTTTAAAATATTTTTGTTATGAAAGATATAAAACTTTGATTACGGTTGGGATGATAAGAAACCAAGCTTAAGATTATCACAACACCATTTTTCTGTATGAATAGTAATTTAGGGCGCAGGAGCTATTCAAATCAAACTTTTGTCAGTTTTACATAAGAACACTGCAAATATTTAAGAAAGTTAGAATTAAGTGAGGGCTTTCAAGTAGCAGTTAGGTCGTCTGTTTCGTGGTTTGGGGAGTATTTCTCGACAGTTTTGGTTCATAACTTCTACCTTATCAGTGAACTGAACTGGGCTCATTTAAGTGTGTGTTCCTAGATCCGGAGTAATTTCAAGATCGTTGAGAAATTTGCTTAAGGCTTAGTTAGTTCCATCATCGTTTTCCCTTATCTGAAGAAATGATGTAAAGAACTTTAATGTTCGAAGATTAAACGAAGGTGATTTAGGAAATTATTTTTATAGAACTCCCACGTGGTATGAAACTGGAAAGAAGTGAAAATAAACCATACTGTGCTATGAATAGTTCCATAAGGGCTATACGCGCAGAGACGAATACATTTTCTTTAAGTTAAATGAAGGAAACCTCCTACGGTTAATAAATAAAGATTAATGGACAAATCTGTTCTAACGGTATTGTTAAAATTTGCAGAAAAAGAAATAAGAGGAGTTTCTGCTGTGCAAAATACAAAATTGCTTTTTCTGTAAATGAAATCCATCATGGAGTCATATCTTTCATTTCGATTAACTTAACAACAGGAAACAGTTATAATGAGAAATAAATCCAAATAACTTTATACGTGTATATGCACTGTATTTGAACTTTCAGCAATATGGTGACATCAATTTCGATTCTAAAGGTGACATACCAGGCACTGCGATGCTTTTTGCACCTGAAGATAATAGAAGTATGAAGAACGGCTATATGTAAAAGATAATTCACCAAATCTACCATACCAGCACGATCGAAAGGGATCTTTCTCTACTAATCGAAGTGCATCGAGAAGGATTCTGTATAATCTTGGAGGATTGGGTTGATTTAAATCCCTCCACGTCGTTTTTGTATGTAAATATCCTAATCTCCGTTGGATTTTGCACATTTGTAATTACGATTAAATAGTCTTAAGTTGAACTTCGAATTATTAAATTACTAAATTCAAATTTGATTTCGACTGTTAGATGATGTAAGGCAAGATGTGGTATTTATTTTCTTTATACATATGTAGAATCGGTATTAAAATAGCGTCACTATCAGCATATATTAACATAATATCATGAATACGAATGCGATAAGTTCACTTGCTGAACTTCAATTCCCCGATCGTAGCCCAAAGCATAATATTAAGCATATCTTTCCCGAAAATAGTGAAAATTTCAAAATTTAAACCACACAAAATCAGCGGTCAAAAGCGGAAAGTCTCAAAGAGATTCCCACAATATACTTGAATGCAATGAAATGCAAGAAGCTGCTAGAAATGGGGGCCTGAAGTAGAATAAAGGCGTGTCGGTGTCGGAAAAAAAAGAGACGGAATGAAAAGGACTGAGCACTACAAAAGGAAATCGGAGGAAAGGCGTGAGACTTGAAGAAAAGTGTTGATTAAAAAGGCAGTTGAGGATAATTGCGGAACGTGCTCAGGGAAAATTGAACTGAAATCAATCCACCCAGGTCATCCTATTATTGGTCTTACAAAAAACAAAAAAAAAACATTAAATTAAATATTGAAGATAAGTACCTCTGATCAATCGTGTGATTCGCGCTACCTTGCCTTGCCGCCTAAAGCTTTTGTCAAAATTTTTTTTTTTATTCAAAAATTCCATTTATAACTAGATTCGATTACGAATTAGGAGATTTCTTTTTATGAATTATAAAGTTTCTCTTATTAGTGTAAAAGAATTTTGCTAATTGTTTTCCTATTCTCGAGTTAGTGGACTCTAATAACCACGTGGCACCCAAAGGTATTTAAGACCTACTCTTTGTCCATCATTAGCCGGGGTAACGATTGCGCGCAGTGCGTAACACACTCTCAATACGATCGGAGTGATTTTCATAAGAGAGAGACCAAACCAAACCACCATATTTTATCAACGTTCGAAAGTAGCAATCAATTCATAACATAGGCAACTTTCGAAGCGACTCGCTTACGAAAAAAATGGTTAGCCTACATTTATCAACGATTAAAAAGAGAGAACACTCTGTACACCAAAAAGGTAGTAAACTTATCCTGCAGTTTTAAATCATCTGCGTATATTAGCAAATCAGATCTGGTAACTACATACGAAATATCATTTATGAATAGCAATTGCATCTCTTTCCATAACTTAGGAAATTTGCCGAGCCGCAGTGATAGATTAAACAGAAATATTAACGGGTAAGAGAATATTCCACTGCAGTTATTGAGGACAATTGGGGGTCACCCATCTGGCCCAGAGGAAAAATCAGGGTCTAGAGAAGTTTGACGAAATGTTATCATAGTTGAATAATGGCGCTCTAGATGAGCAACGAACAGATCGAGTGTCAGTCATTGAATTGCACTATTTGGTTTGAGGAGACTTCGTAATGATTATGTGACACTCTTCGCAAATAGTTCCATTTTTGCATTTTTTTGAAAAATCGTCCTGAAACTATCTGTCGTTTTCTTTCTCGGTACTCAATTGTTTCCTTCGCAATATCTGCCATTGAGATAAATTCTGTCGAGTCTTGATTTTCTATTTCCAAAATTTAGCTCAATGATAGAGCCAAAGAGTTGGACCTAGTATGGAGCCTTGCGGTACTCCAGCTAGTACTTGGAATGTGACTGATAGATTGATACTTTTATTAACTTGGAAAGTTCTGTTTTTAAGGTAATTTTATATAACTTTGCAAAGGTTGTTGTTAAAGTTGTACATGTTCTTCATTTTATAGATTAGGGCTTGTGACCATGTGGAATGCTTTTTCAGTGTATATACTGCATACAAGAGTTGCGTTTTTGTTGTTCAGATTGGTTATTATGTGGTTCATAAATAATGATAATGCGTGGGAGGTGGAGTACTGTGGTCTAAATCCCAGTTGGAAAATTGGAAATATGTTGTTTTGTTTTTTGTTTTCGTGTTCTTGGAGTTTTGCCTTTAGAAAAAGTTTATAAATTTTACTAATTGAGGAGAGAAGGGTTATAGACATGTAACTAGCTATTTCATTGGCTGAATTTCCTGGTTTTTTTATTGGAATTATGTGCACATTCTTCCATTTGATGCGCAATAAGTCTGGTCCTACTATTTTGTTGTTGTTCTTTGATTTAATGATTTCTTTTATGTTCTGATGAAATGAAGTTACTGTCTTGATTTAATGCATTGCAGTTAATATCTCTTATATCCTCACTGGCAGGGAGGTTGTCATTGAAATATACTAGTGGAGTATAATTGTTCTGGCAGTCAGTCTTTTTCGTTGTCAATGTGTCTCATGTCCGTATTTATGTTTAGGTTCTGTTTGTGTATGTTTTCCAAGTATTTACGGCGTTGAGTTTATCCGAGTCGTTAGTGAGTTGGTGATCTGGGTTGATTGGGTTGGTTAGTTGGGGACCCGGGATATTGTATGTTGGGTTGGGTCGTAGCTAAGTCTGTGCCATTTTTTACGTAGTCTGTTTTTATGTTTGATAATGGATAATATGTCAGGGGGTAATGGGATGTTTCCACTAGCTTTGGTCGTTATTGTAGGTGGGCTTGCCTCAATTACATTTCTTGCGGCTAGTTCTAGTTGGTTTATTATTACGTCTGCTTCATGAGTTGTAATATTTCTATTAATTGGAATATTGATGATTTGTAAGGCGTCGTCGAAAGTTTGTTAATGAGAAGTTACGGATTATTTCAGGCTGTGCTTGCATAACGTTATTTGTGGAAATAGTTTGTTCTACAGCATTATGATCCGATTGAAAGTCATGTGTTTTTAGTTTGTCCAATAAATTAGGACAGTAGTAGGTTGTAATACATCTTAACCGAAATTAAGATGTACTACTAAATAAATTGAATCATAAGCACACGTAATTAATCATCAAAACAATAACCATGAAAAACATGCCAAAAAAAGTAGGTATGTTAATGGGGGGTCAAACCGTTGCTCTCGATGAATGAAATAAAGAAAGCATGAGTCAAATTACATCATGTACTGACCGATCACTCATAACAATGAGTGAACGTAAAACTCAAAGGTGTGATTCATGTTACGTGTGAATATGAAATCATTTGTAAATAACTAAACCAATTTTATTGTTCTGAATTGTTCTGATTTTTGTAATATATGATCGATAGTCATAATTGCTAAGTAAGTGAAAATTGTGTGTATAAATTTAGCGTAAGTGATCGAAGTGAATTAGAATAAAGTCAAGCTTGAACAAGAGCATTTTTATTCTCTAGAAGTCGGCGTAGTAGCCTTAAAATTAAATCGACGTAATAGCCTAAAGTAAAGTTGGCGTCATAGCCTGAAAAGCTAAATATCGGCACTATTGCCTCTTGCAAACGTCCGTAATAGAGGACAATCACTACAAGGTGTTTATTGCGCTTGTCACTATGAAGAAGTCCAGGTATGAGGATGTATTAATTCTGTGGTATGTTAGATAAAGTGAAGTTTCCAGTTTAAGCTCGTATTGTAATATTGGTAGTATTGGTTGTGAGGCAGCTATGTAGTATTTCACCTTATTTGTTTGTTCATGTTGAATGTAGATTCCATAGGGGATGCTTGGCATTGAAGTATCCTCCGATCATTTTATGTCCACTACTTGTTGCATCTAGTATTTTTTAGATCTGTTTTACTGAAATCTAGTCCGTTCTTATTGTATAGTGATAAGAGGTATAATAAATTATTAGCTTCCTTGATTTTAATTGTTGTAGTTTAAAGTTGTTCTATGTTCGGTATGTTTATATGCTCGAATTGAAGGTTGTCTTTAATTAAGATGGCTGTTTCACCTCCTCTTTGATCTGTTCTGTCGTTTCTAACAATTTTGTAATTTTTAAATTGCGGACTGTGTCTTATACTGAGTTTTGTCTCAGTTAAAAGTACTATGTCAGATTTATTTGTTTTAATAAAATTTTCTAGGCAGTATCTTTTTTTAATATTGTTTAGTGAGTGAGAAAAATGAAGGGTGTGCTGGATTGTGCTCAACTTGCGCTACGTTGTGCCGTAAAGAAAAATATTTTGTTTTCAAAAATTACTCTTTTACCAACCATTTTTGACAAAAAAACATTAGTCGAGTGATTTTTGTTTATTGAAGATTGTACCGAGTTGTGTTTAACTTGTACTACGTTCTACCGTAATGAAAGGGTAAGAGTCTTGGAAATAACACTTTATGAACCATTTTTCTTTGTGGCACAATGCAGCATAAGTTGAGTACAACTCAACACAACCTTCACCATGATTGGGCTAATTTAAAAATCTTATATTCTTCATACCAAAGTAAATTTTTCAGATTCGTTTGTGATAAAACACAGCACACTCCTTACATTTTTCCAAATGTCGAAAATAGGCGGACTTAGTTTTGTGGAAATCATATTTTCTTTATAAAGAGTTTAATTATTATTTTTTCCATTGTAGCACAATTCGGCAGAAATCTCAAACGAGTCAGCACATCCGTTATGTTTTCAAAATTCAAAAAGCAAAACAAATCAATGTTGAGTTAAGTAAGTACTGAAAAAAAAAACAATAATAATAATAAACTTTTTATGGGTAAAATAGTTAACCCAGCAATTTTAGAACGTTCACAGCCTTTTTTTTCTCTAATAAAAAGAAAAATAATAATAATATACTACATTAGGCTGCAGTTGGTATTGTCGAGTTCTGCTCGACCTCTGCTGTGCTCTAAGGTTCTCAGAATACCTGTTGGGTGTATCTCGAATCAGAAATACTATTGACATGGCAGAACAGATGAATCCTGACATCAGAGAGTGCGTGCGTTCGTATGAGTGAATGAGCGAAAACGTCCTAATGATTGAGGGAACGAAAAATAATATGTATGTATCGTGTATGAATTTTTTTTTAAATTGAGACTCACGACACCAAGATAAATCGATTCAGATCTTTTAATACTTGAAACGGCTACGATAATTAAAATAGAAATAGACAGATAAAATAATATGATTACATACGTAAATCAATCCAATGAATATTTTGGTAGAATTCTAAACACTTATCACTGAGTATTGTTTCATTTGCATTGCGTGCTACTGCAGTTGTTTAAAAAAATTCCCGTAAAATTTCCTCCAATTTATGAACTAAATAACTGAATAACTGATCGTACTGATGTATTTCTTTTCACTGACAATCCAGCGAGAAAATTGGGAGTGATTAGTAATTAGTACATGAACATACCTTACGTTTACCTGGTTTAGGAAAGCAGGCGTGATGAATTGATGCGTCGTATATTTGAGCATGTTACGAATCCTTCAGGGAATACTTAGAGAAGGCAGAGGTAATGAATAAATAATTCATTCGTGTTGTTATCGAAAAGTTAAAATTTGTGTGGCTACGTTAGCAGACGCTAGTTCGAGGGAGTGTGTGCAGGTCGAAAATGAATCGCAGAGTTTCACTTTTTTTTCTAAGAACAATGAAGGAAGGAAAAGTGCGTGCAGATGGAAAATATTCTGATTGGTGCATTATTTTAGAAGAAAGGGATTATTTTCCTTTAAGTACGAGATTCGAATAAGTGAAGACGTGTTTATTTATTTCCTACACCTTTCTAAGAAAGCAAGAGACGTTCTTCCCTTTTCCTCTCAGTGAAACTTCTTGCTTAATGCTCCCGTACAGAATGAATGCTTCCAGTGAATTTAAAAGTAATCCATCTTTTCACCTTCCAAAGAATTTAAAAGTAATGTTTCTTTTCACCATTGAATTTTAATTTGAATTATTAAAAATATGCTGTCAATTACATACAAAAATTGACAGGACTTTCGTTTTAATAAACTAAATCTTGAGTAACTGGATTTTTGTAAAAATCAATTACGAATAAATGATCATTGATTTTGTCCGTCTGCCTAGGGTCTTAGCCACCTCAAACGATTCTGTCGTTTTACATTTGTGACAAATATATACGAAATTATCAATATATTCTGAAAAGTATCTAAAAAATCATAGTATTTCCTTATATATGTATATATAAAGTAAGCTCAGACTGTTTCGAAATTAAGAAAAATAAAGGTTTTGCTGGACTGTACTCGACATGTGTACAAACACACATACAAACAATAAAATGTAAATTAAAAATTTTCATTAAGAAAATAAAATTTTTGAAAGAAAGTTGGCTAGGCTTTTTTAAAATTCCTATTTTATCAGAATATAATATTCAGAGATGTTTTTTCTCTTTACGGTATAACGTAACTCAAGTTGAGTACAATCCAGCTCACCTTTCAATTTTCCAAATTTCGAAAATGTCTGCGCTAACTTTTTTAAAAAAAATCTTATTTTCATCATAAAAAATTTAATTTTTGATTTTTTTGATTTTTCTTTGCGGCACAATGCAGCACAAGTCGAGCACAATCCAGCACAAGCTTTATTTTTGAAAATTTCGAAAATGGCTGGGCTAACTTTTTTTGCAAATTTTATTTTCCTCATAAAAAGTTTAATTTGTGAAAAAAAAAAATTCTTCTTTCCGGCACAACGCAACACAATTCGAGCACAATTCAGCACAAGCTTTATTTTTGAAAATTTCACAAAAGGCTGCGCTAACTTTATAGACATTAAGAAATGAGACTTTTTTCTTATTAGAGATGACGATATCCGTATATTTATTAGTTTTTATTTGAAAAATTGTATTTGTGGAACTAATAAGATCGAAATAAAAAAAAAAAAAAATATATATGGAAAACAGTTCCATGCTTTATTCTGCTTAAGTTATTTGGATGCGCCTGATACATGAACTTGAACTTCTAGCTAGCTTGCGTATCAGTGTAACTTCTGCTTAGCATAGTTAGCACAACTCTTAGTTTGAAGAAATTTCAATAGTGTACACCTTAGGAAAGTTCATTGCTATAATATCTGCATTAATTCCCTGCAGAAATGATTAGGTAATGTCTGCAAATAAAAAATGGTCTTTTTTTCAGAAAACACATATTAAATGAAATTGCTAACAGAATTCAGTCTACTCCGGTCATTGATTGCATTCAAATGCTCTATAAATTAATATTTTTAGGGTTCCGTACCCAAAGGGTGTATTACTAAGCCTCTGCTGTGCGTTCGTCCGTCCATTTGTCAGCGGGCTGTATCTCATATTATCTCATGAACATAATAGCTAGACAGTTGAAATTTTCACAGTGTGTACTTCTATTGCCACTATAACAACAAATAATGAAAATAATGTAAAGTTAAAAATTAAAAAAATTAAAAATTTGCTCGATCTAAAAAGCAGATAATGTTAAATCTTGTACGATGGTACGGAATCCTGCGTGGGCGAGTCCGACTTGCACAAGGCCAGTTTTGTTTTTTTGTTTTGTTTTATAAAATATTGAATAATTACATTTACTCCTGCGATTCTGGATGTTTTTATCCGTAACAAATATTTTTAAGTTATTAGGCTGCTCTTCCTGTGTGATAAAGGCAACTCAGTGTAGGTGGGATAAGTTGTAAGCAGAATTAACTTGTTGAGCTACACGTGCCTTTTCTTTCTTTTTTCTCGGCGAGTTACCACGAAACTCTGATGCTGAAATTCAAAATTTTAACGTATTATGTTTAAATTTATAATTTATATTATTATTCCTAATAATAGAATGAACAACAGTCTTGAACAATAGCTAGTAGTCTACAGTACATACTTCAGTAGAAAAAGAAATTTTTAAATAGGTAATTATTTAGCTCTACTGCATTCATATCCACATGCTAGGTAATCTCCGAGGGAAAAAGAAAAATCCAAAACCATCCTATAATTTGACGTGTATATATGTGTATGTATTTATAATTTTCTAATTTATGAACAAACCGATGGCTATACGAGTGGTGGGTATGCGGCGACACTTTCGTTCCGGATGCGATTGCAATAACTGTTGTAATATCAGTAATTGAATTCCAGTTAAAGTACGTTGAGATATCTTGCTGATGACACCAGGGGTATTATCTAGTTTGGATCCAAAACTTTATAAATGTTAACAGTTTTATGTCAACCTAAAGCTTGGAAAGGTGAATTGATGGAAATAATTTGTCTTTGTAAAAAAATTGAGAAGTACCTGATACGACAGATAAATAAACATAAGAACAAGAAGACATTAAGCAAAACGAAAGCTTTTTATTCACCTGAGACATCATCCGATGCCTTTTACATGAATTAAGTTAACCTTTAATCGCAGAGATTTTCTTACGGCCTGATTGCAAATGCATCCAGATGGCAGCATCTCGAGACTTCGGCTTCTCACTTGGTGTCCTCAAGTGAACATTGAGTTTCCCTGAACTTGCACCCGAATGATAATAATTTCGGCGGCTTGCCTCTCAGATGCACTTGTGCTAGATATCAAGTCGACATAGGGTGCACCTTTATTAATTAAACCTTAATCACACACGACCTGCATATTATTAGCAACAAGAGCAATCAACGGTTCCTTTCAAAACCATTCGAAGACTGCAGACTGTAAGCAGCCCGTCATGCACTATATCCTTAGTCTGGATACTAAATGAAGTTTCAGTACCGGTCGAATCAGATTACTGAAGATCTTTTCAGATTTCACTGGGCACTATTTTAACTGGCACTATTTCACTATACGCTTGCTACCCATTCACGAACTCCCGCCATAGCCAGCCGAGGCTTACACTAGTCCCTGGAACGGACTCCCCATGCCAGAACTGTCGGAATAGTGCTCAAGGATAAAGCCGCCTTCTACCGAAACAGTTTTGATACTATGATACAAGCGAACTGTTTGTTTGTACCGGACATCATCCATGAGCGGTTGCATTCGGAAGACGTAGTAACTGTTGTCAACTTTTCCACTATAGCACCGCTACAACATCAAGTCGTACTATTAAAACCAGTACTACACAAATACTATTGGCAGTAGGCAACCCGATTCAATTTCATTTCTGGATTCGGATTCAACAGTCGTTCCTTTCAAATTCTGTTTTGTTTTGCTGTTGCTCAATTTGCTTCGGAAACTGTGCTGGCCTAAAACACACCATTTGAAATCTTCTGGAAGGTTCCAGGACAATTGTCACAGCCAGGAGCGAGGCTCGTCTTGGAATGTGCAGTGCATACAAATGAAAGTATAAGCAGGCGGAAGTAATTTATTTGGATTGCGATAATTAAAGCAGAGTTGACTGATAATTGTTAATAAAAGGAAAAGAAGAGTGAAATAAAAGGACTTTTACACGAAGTGTCTGAAAGTTTTAATCATTTCATGAAGTGCCAGAAGGCTTTACGCCGATAGTATAATATTAACTGATATTACCGAATACAAGGAGAGGGAGAAGAGCGGTGAAAGAATGGTCGTACCAGAATTTCGAGACACCCATACGCACTCGAAAATACAGCAAACATACACACACACGATGGGTTATACCGGTTAGTATTACCACTGAGCACAATAAATAGAGAACTCAGATCAAAGAAAAATGTATCGAAGTTCGCAACATGCTCTGTGGCTCCCACATTCTCAGAAAGAAGAGAGAAGAAAGTGGTAGGGATCACTCTGCTAAAGCAGCTCTCTTTGGGTTCTTTCCGTTTTCATATTCATGGCAATCCGTGGCTCGCACGCGATAGAGAGAGCTATGGACGCGCCAAACGTAAAATAATGTAGGCAGCAGATTCAGCAATCAGCTGGTATGCCATTTTCGCACCATCGCGTTTCTGACGATTTGTTTATTTTTCTTCAAAGACGAATGCTACCGGAACAAATTAAGCAAAATAACCCTTCTTTTGGGATTCTCTGTAGTTGGGAATATAGTATTACTCTCTATTTTTGTGTAAGCAGCTCATTTCAGATATAATATTTTAATTCACGGAATTATTTTCAGAGTAAGTAATTTAATAAAAACACGTCTTTGGAATCATTAAATTAAAATCTACCAAAATTCAAGATAACAAAGCTAAAATGACTACCGAAAAAGTTAAGCTTCAAGGGATTTTGGGTCGCTCATTTCGAATCTGCCATCAAAATATCCAAATTTATAAATAAAAAACAAATCTTTCTTAGAGTATTAATGGAAATTGAGGAATAAAAGAAATATTTCATTTAATTAAGAGAGATTGTCTTGAATTAAAATCCTCATAACCATTTCCTTATCCCGAAATAATAAAATCGTCAATAAATGTAAATAGAGCTGCATATATCCTGCTTCTGTTCTCCTTTGCAATATTTCGTGGAATTTTTTGATTTTTTTTCATGTATTCATTTTCTGCCTTTTGTGGCTCACCGCAGCTTACGCTCCGGAATCACACATAATAAGAAATATCTGTATGCCTGCCGGTGTGATTCCCGAGTGGAACAAGCACCATCTTCTCTCTTATGGCTAAGCCAAAGTGTCATGCCAATCTTGCCGGTGTCATATGCGTATGCCTAAATAATTAAATGACTGAGTGAGATAGAGCTCTGAACAAAGGTAGAGATTTTGAAATATTCGGGGCGAGTGTGAGAGAAGCTGGTGGGTGGAGCTGTGGGAGCCACTGAGAATGAAAGTAAATTGTGTGCATCGTCAGGTTTTTTCCTCATTTGAGTTCTCTATCTGTTGTATGCTTAGTGGTATTACACTATCGGCGTAAAGGCTTGTAGCATTTAATGAAATGACTAAAAATTTCGTCACTTCGTGTAAAAAGTAATTAAGCGCAAACTGTTACACTAACTACCTACATTTCATAAACATTTTATATATATAAATGAATGCAGCATTTTGAGCAAGGAGTGAATTGTATCCGAGCATCTCTTTGTTATATATATGTTAGCCTGTTTCACATCCTAAGATGGTCGATGGAGAGTGTTGATCTACCATACGTGTATTTTGACTATGAGCTAATTAAACTAGAAAATGAAAAGTATGAAAAAAAAAATGAAAAAAAAGAACAGAGGTGTACTGCTTCTTTGTTTACATTAAAATATGAGACAGGAAAAAATACCACAATAAAATGATAATTGGGTCAAAATGAAAATAATTCGGTCAACGACGGACTGAATTTAAGTATATTTATGTATACGTATATACCTATATATATATATATTCAGGTGGTCCCAAGTAATAATGTCAATCGGAATTCCAGAGCTAGGTCACCCTCAGGGGTACTTAAATCACCCCCATATATGTTCCGTGACTTTTTTTGTTATTTACGAGTTATGATTTTCTTTCGTGATTTTTCAGCAAACTACTAATTATAAGATACTGACTTGAATAATTGAGATAAATTGCTGATTTTTTTGAATGCCTTTCCCTGATGGTAAGGTACGTTAGCGACATAGTATCTATACGACATTTATCCCGCCGATGTCGTTCCGCATAGAGCTCTCTCACAGTCTAATATGCTGCGGACTAAATGCGGTAATTTTACTACAAAATTCATTTCTCAACTCGGTAAATGCAGCTTCTCTACTCACAATGCATGTCGCAACGGCGCATACCGAATACATGTTGCATTTCAACCGCGCAGTGCAGACCCGTCTGTGGGTTCTGATTAAAATACATGGTTGCGACAGGGGCTTCGCATAATGCACTCTTACTGAGTCAATATCGTATCGATGTCATACCGACCTATCAGGGAGGGCCTCGAAGGGACAAATGTCGTACCGACATTAGGTCACTAACATACCGACCCGTCAGGGAAGGGCCTTAATATGATTTTTACAACTCTTTCCAACCATTTTTCAATTTTTTTTTTTCATATCTTTCCATTTTTCTGTTTTGGTTTGTATTTTTGGAATCACTCATTTTCGCTTCAAAACTTGAAACTTGCTGCCCGAAATGAATAATTTGTGAGATGAAATTACGAAAAAAAATCTGTTTTGCTATTGTACCGGAGAATCCCAGAGGAGTCATCTTGTACAAATATAACGATTACACGGTAAAACCAAATGTTC
Source organism: Dioctria rufipes (assembly GCA_963924295.1). Classification (NCBI taxonomy): domain Eukaryota; kingdom Metazoa; phylum Arthropoda; class Insecta; order Diptera; family Asilidae; genus Dioctria; species Dioctria rufipes. Next base: position 55,382,639 of record OZ002744.1, on the reverse strand, counting down.
GTTAGCGTATGTCCAAGGATAATAAAAAGGGTTTTCTCCAAAGGTTTTATTTTAATTAATTAAAATTCTAGTACGTGCAAAAAAAGTTGTTGTGTCACGACTAGGATTGAACTTGAAATTCTTTATTCTAAGTCACTCACCGTATCCACTGAGGCACAAGTTTTCTAATCCGATGTGGTCACAACTCTTAAATAAAAAACACTTCTTTTCTCTACTCAACTTCAAAATAAAATTTATTTCACGATTTCGATACACACTGAAAATGTTCCAAACTGATTTTACGTTAGTTTAATCAATCCAGAAAATTAAACCGAACTTACACACCACCTCACGACTGATTTTACTTCGTTTTGCGAATAGTAAAATGAAGATAAAACTAAAATCTTGTCCGTTATCTTTTGTTTCTTTTAATAGTGATTCTAAGGTTGTGCGTGATTACTATTATTTTTGGTTTCGATATTTTAGGTTCCGATTTCGCGCGCTGTAAGTCTTTCCTTTTACTGACTCACCAAATTTTTGCGAGTTTTAAAGATTCTTGTGACTTCTAGAACTTGTATCATTTTTACGGTACGAAATATTTTAATTTAAAATATTCCCCCTTTTTTGTAGACTTTTTGATATTCAAATTGTCTGTCTTACCTTTCAAAGTATATCTGTTTCTATGAGAAAAAGTGTATGGTAACTTTAATTCGTCAAAAAAGAACGAATCTAACGAACAATGGTCATAAGAAAATGGTAAGAGAAATGTCAAGTCGTGGTGCGGTGTGATTACGTGACAATAACAACTTCGATAAGTATGGTGGATTAAATTCAATTTAAAATTATTAATTGTGCATAAAATATATTGTACTGTTTTATAAATCTGAACCTAAGTCTATATATGTCTTAAATAACAAGGCAAATCATCCATTTAACCTACTTAGACAATCTAACATAAGAAGATAATCCATAAAATTTAACCTAACTAATCTATTGTTTTACATTTTCTCTTACAGCTAATTGGAATAATCATTTTCAATTAAGGTGAACTTCAGCGGTAGCTCATCAGATAAGTTTTGTTGAATTCTTTCCATTAACTTGATTCTTTGGGTTATTTTTCTATTTTTCAGGTTCGCTAGACTCTTTATTTATGTACTGGAACCGAACATAATTAACTACTTTTATTTTAGTTTACACAATATTGGTGAAAACTGTTTTTAACTATTTTAGTTATACGATTTAGTTTTTTAATAGTCAATAGTATTCCCGAGGGAGGAGCTTATATGATCATATTTATTCCGGTGTGGGAAATTATAACATCTCTGATCAAGTCCACACTAGGGACCTTGAAGCTCCAACGATTGTTTTTTTAAAGAAGAGGCTCTCAACTAACCATTAACGATAATAGCCAGATATTAGACAAGGGCTATACTGACGGAACCAGGAAAGATAACAACACAGGCGTTGTGGGTCCAAAAATGAACCTCATCTTCCATCTTTCAGGCGGAGGTCTACACTTTAGAGGTTGAATCTCAAAAACACTCAACATGGCTGTAAGAACACCAACTAACTGCTCAGACAGCCAAGCTGTGCTCTTGGCTCTGTCCATTCAAGATTTTGAGGCGAGACTACACAGTCTGGATCTGCCACAACAAACTTAATCTACTATCTATGGATAACAAAGAAACCTTGCTTTGGGTTCTTGGACACAAAGTAGTGGAAGAATATAAAAAAGCGGGCAATCTGGCCAAAACCAGAGCCGGTTGTCCGCATATTGATCTCTATCCAAGATTTGACCTGCAAAAATTGGATCTACAAAAAAGAAGACAACCGGATTTCCTCTAGCGCAGAGAATGAGCACTCCACTCTCTCCTCTCCAGATGCGCAAAATAATTAGTGCTAGCATACATTCGATTAAGTTTTCTATTAGTCCCTTCCGTTACTTTTAGTAAACGATTAGAAAACGCAACAGCAAACTCTGTTGATTGTGCGAATGGGAAGACGCCTTCAAGCATATCATATTTATTGCATGTTCCTCCTCCCATTTGCTCTCTTCCAGATAAGAGATGCAACCAAGAATTATTCCTTTGCGTTAACAGTTAAGATATCTTTGATATGTGCAGATCACGGAGTGGTCTAAGCTTTTGAAAATGATTCCATGGAATTACAAGCTGGGTAAAGATTTTGGCTATGCGCTCCAGAATTATGAGACATTTTTTAGTAAAGCGAAATAAAGACCATTTTTTATGATAACATTTGTGAATGAAATTGATGCCATTTTGAGCGTTTTGATACCTAAATTAGCTTTCGGTAAAAAGACCATTAGGTTTTTTGACGGAAGAAATGGAGAAATTTTCGTGTCCATCACGCGTCGACTTATCTACAAAGGATTTAGAAAAATGATAGCTGTCTTATCCAGTTTTTTAAAAAATGTTTATGGAATTTGCAAATTGATACCTTTCATCGAATTCTCTGGGTACCTAAAGGGGCTTTCTTCCTTTTCCGTGATGCGTTTAGGCCATCTTGAAAATAAAATTTACTTTATTCGGCTTTTGATATTATATTTAGTTAAGTCGCATTCTACATGTAGAATATGTCGAATTAAGTCATGTAGATACGTTTTTCAGGTTGAATTTTTGTCCTGCATGTTTCTTACTGTCCCAATATCATTATTTATTCCAGTCACAATATTGGTATAGTCAATTCGGGCTCATTCTTTTTTAACGCTTCTAAGTGCTTTTTATAACATCACTTCATCCAGTCAGCCAAGATGCAATCAAACCTTTGGATTCGAACAACATTACATCGCTCCTACTCCTGCATTATCGCATTGAGTTCGGGAGACTCGGTGTTAACCATGGAGTTATTTTCTGGTGTTCCACGCATTGGGTCCGCTAATGCTCTAGCTTTCTGCAGCGCATACAAGTCGCATACAATGAGCTCTGAAGAAGCTATATCGACGAGGAGCAGATTGAAAACTTTGAACAATTGTAGTAGGGATGTTCCAGCCATGCTAAATGTAGAAGGAAAGGACTTGGTAGCTACATTTCCGCAAATTAAAGAAAACAGCAGACAAATAGTTCGGGGATTTAATAAGTTTCGTTAAGTCTTGTGGCTGGTTTTAATTCATCCCCCATAAATAGAGCAGGTGGACTCACAGTGAACCAATAATCGTCTAAGTGTGACCGATCGTAGATATTTCTATACCCTCGATTGCTTGAGCCGGTTCAAATTTGGTTCGTTTAAGAAATTTGGTTGGTTTAAGAAAAACAGAACAATACAACAAACCTTTCCTTTGATAATACCTTTATTCTAAATTCTATATACAAAAGCTCAATATACAGTTCTTTGTTGAATATTTAATAAACATGCGGTTATATTAATTCTGAGCAGTAGGTGCTTTATTCTCCACTAGACTTACAAGACTGCCGACCTGAGAATATCGGTAGATTCAATACATTCTCGTTACAATTCAGTTCATATATTTATATATATGAAAACTACACAGAATATCCAATACTTACATACACAACATTCTTAATACTAAATTTTTGCAGAATCAACAAAATCAATTTAACAAATTCAATTCATAAGAAATTTCATACGTGAAATTTGATCTCGCGAATTTATTATTCGTCTGCAGGTATTGCTGTTGCAGCAAAAATGCACGAAATTTACCTCATTAAATGGAATTTGTGTTACATTTTTTTTGCTTTAATAAAAACATAATTAAATTCTGAATTTCTTATTGTTGCTAATATTTAATGCGTAAACATCCACTTTAACCTAACCCAACTTGACCTAACTCAAGAACGCAAGTATTATGGTTACACTTACAGCAAAAATTTATAGCCAAAAGACTTAATCCCATGATAAAAAAACTTTGTATAAGCCTCATTTCAATTTCCAATCCAACAGTACAGTTCCCACATTCCAATGTACCAATAGTGTCCTTTGCTAGAAAAGGCAATATGATCAAAGCTAAGTCAATTTGTTTACAAGACACTAATACTAAACTCTCTATTATTACGGGAGCTGGTCGCTAACATTCAGCCGTACTACACATGGGAGGACTAGAAATTCGAAATTTAATATACAGGTATTGATTACCAGAGAATGCAATGGTGAGTCATTTATAACATTTCATGGATTGAGCAACAGTTGCGGCACTGGGATATTATTATGTCTCATCCAAGCCCTCGTACTGTGAAACACTTATTTCATTCTCTTTTAAATATAATTAATTAATTTGCACGCTTCCGTTCCATTAATCAATCCCAAAACTCTTGGGATTAAACATCAAAACATTTCCAATAAGGTCAAACCTCAATTTCGAATAGCATCAATCTGAACCGCTTTCAAAGTAAATTTATAACTAAAGTAATTAATTAAAAGCTAGGTGGCCTTGAACATCCCATCGTACTCGAGCTAGCATCCACCTTTACACTCACGCAACTCTAATGAAAATCCTTTCGGGTCTCCCTCTTTCACTTAAGTAATTAAGATGTAACAAAGTTTGAAACAAGTGCCCTCCAAAATCTGTCAAATATTTACTTGGAATAATAGGCTACTGGTGACATTTACTCACCCACTCCTAAGTACGGAAAACTAGACTAAAAATTAGTATGTATACGACCTCGCTCATAATATCATTCATCTTCTGTGTAGACTTGAAAATAGAAAGCTCTTGAACTTTGTCCTCGCTAATTTATCACTTTTGCTTGCAGAAGCTCTTCTCGACGTTTCCTTTGCCTTCGTAATAAATATATTTAAAATGCGACTATAAATTAAGTTTGCCTAATTTTAGCTAGAGGCAAAAGATGTAAATGTTCATGACTTTCTATCATCGTAGTTATGAACCGTTCTGCATAGGATTCCATTCTCATATTTCTTTTTCCGAAGAGAATTTATCATGGCTTCTCTGCTTCATATAAGATTTTCGCTATTCTTTCAATATTTTTTTTTTTACGGAATAATAATTTTAATTATTGGTTATTTTCAGTAGAAAATTATTTTAAGTAAAACAGACAGGCCTTCGATTTCTAACCGCCCTAGACTAATTTAACCCTTGTCATGTACTTTTATTATTTAGCTGTGCAAAAATGTTTTATTCTGCATCAACCACCCGCAGCTTAAATTTCTGTTAACTTATTTAAAAAACTGAACAGATTCACTACTTAATTCCCCAAACTATTACAAGAAATTATGCATAATGAACTCTATAGCAAGCATACGCTGCGGTCAAAAAAATAGCACTGAAACTCCTGGAAATGTTCGTGATTGAAAAAATGTAATTAATAATTCACATAACCACTTCAGATTTTTAACGAAAGTGTGCAAATCAAAATTTTTTAATTCAATCCTTTAAAAATTAAAACATGTTTTTTAAAGAAACATCAGGATTTGGCCGTTCAAAATAATAGCACCATAAACACAAATCAATATAAAAACTTAAAAATTTCACAACCTCTTTGGAATTACTGTGTTAAATGCTAGATATTATAATTATAGAACTAAATTTAATTAAAATTAATATTTTGTTGCATGTCCTTTGTTAGCAATAACTGCTGTACAGCGCCCTTGCATGGAATCAACTAATCGCTGGCACCTCTCAACAGATATTGCATTCCAGGAATCTTCAATTGCACTCCAAAGATCATTTTTATTTGTTGGTTTGCGAATAGAAATACTTTTCTTTAATATCCGCCCAAAGATTTTCAATTGGGTTGAGGTCAGGTGACTATGCGGGTCACTCCAATAAAGCTATGCAGTTGTCCTCAAACCATTTTTTCGCTTTTCTGCTGGTATGCTTCGGATCATTGTCCTGTTGGAAGACCCATCTGAGCGGCATTTCTTCCGAAGAATATGGCAGCATGACATTCTGGAGTATATCAACATAAACGGTTTGATCTATGATGGTTTTGATCCAATGTATTGGGCCAACACCGTAATAAGAGAAGCATCCCCATACCATGATGCTAGTACCTCCATGTTTTATGGTTTTTGTAGTGAACCTGGGGTCGTATTCTGCATGAGGGGCTCTTCTAACATACTATAACTACGAGACCCTTTACCACAGTATAGCACAATTTTACTTTCGTCAGACCAAAGTATATTTCTCCACTTCTACACTTCCCAGTCCAAATGCGTTTTAGCAAAACGTATGCGCCGTGCAACGTTCTTAGCAGTTAAGAGAGGAGCTTTTCTTGGACTACTGGCTTTAAGATTATTTTGTCTTAATCGTCGACGAACTGTTTCTACACTAGCTGTCACATTGAGCTCATTTTTAAGCTGCGTGGCTGCCATGAATGGTTCCTTTTTGCTTAACTGTATAAGTCGGTGGACCAACAAAGGCGACATTGCCCTCTTTCGACCACGCGTTTCGGTTTTTTGCTCAAATAAATTTGCATTTCTAATCATTTTATTTGAACAATTCAGGGATCTCTGATCTCGGTGTACAAAACGTATCTGATATCATCTGTTTAATAATGTTTCGTTTTTCCGGTGTGCAATGCTTTCCACGTCCCATATTCACTTTACTTCCACTAAAATTGTTATAAATTTAATATAATTACGATGTAAATATATCAATTTAACCTTTCACAACAATATTTTGACATCCGTTTGAATAATCATTTGTTTTTTCAATGATAACTTTGAACGGTGCTATTTTTATGACTGCACTCAATTCCACTTATTTATAAAAGACCAACAATATCAAAAGTAATCATGGTTGATTTGAATAAATTGATATTTGTTATGAGCGAATATTTTAAAGGTATTTTAAAGTGACGGACACTATAAATGTCCATGCAAAAACAAAATCGTCAAAAGCAATCAGAGGACTTTTACAGTGATATTTTTTTGACCGCAACTGTATGTAGGTTCTACTTAGTTGCTTTCCTTCTCTGCATAAAGAGAGTTTTATGAATTTTTAAGAAGTGGACAATCATAGTTCTTAACTGGGCGCGTTTAGGTGGAAACCAAACCAGTTTTTGCACACTAGTTTGATATGCATAAGGTTTCGGTTTATGCGGTCCAGTAGCATAACCTCAAATTAAAAAGGCAACAACTGTCAACCAATAACCAGAATGGATCTTGAAAATTTTATTTAATTAAACGCGTTAAATTGAGCAATCGAAAAAACAACATATTTCTCAACTGTCTAAGGTGAGAAATTCTAATGCATTTTTTCTGTATGCCTTATTGTCTCATATCTATTTTTATTTTAGTGAAATAAGAAAAAAAATCCATAAAGATGTATATGCTGCATCAAGTATGCTACAATAAATACATTTTTCAAGACAACCTTTTGTGTGTGAGAAGTTCAGTAGGGATGATACCCTGTGGAGATTTATTATGATCCAAAAATATTGAGAAGAGGAGTGGATGTCTGACTTTTGGGCTTCCAAAGCGACGCTTGTAAGCCTTTGTGATACGTTGCGTTCATATTTAGAGACGAAAATAAATTTCATCAAAGATAACCCTAAAATGGCGTCAATAGAGGAAGCAAGTAGCAATTTGCTTCATGCGGCCAATATCGAGTAATTGGAGAATTTTTCGGGTTCCACAGATCGGCCGTGAAGAAAATGCTCTATGAGATAGTAAATGCAATTGTTTCATATACTATGCTAAAAGTAATATACTATATATGTAATATACATACATATAAGGCTAAATGCAGCCTTCCCCAAATTACTGGTTGCATTGCATCAATTATTCCACCTTCAAATGGCAGATAAGATTTCGTTAATCGAAAAGGTGAGAAGTCCATTATATTGCAGGCCGTAGTCGATCATAAGGCTTTGTAGGCTTTGTCTAATAAATATATTATATGAGTCTATAAAATTCAAAGTGCGCCTATTCCACTTTGAATAAATTTGAAAGAAATGTGGGGGATTATATAGATTGTGTATGAGTTTACATTGTCTGATAGAAATGGTAGCTCCTAAGCTATCTTATTCCATTACAAAACAACTTTGAAATCTACTGTCAAAAGCAAATGCTTCGACTTCAACTACGAGTGAACCTCAAAATGCGCCTATTCCGCTGATGTAAGCAAAATGCGTTTATTCCTTAACGAAATCCCAATGGTAGGATCAAAATGCGTCTATTCCAGTTTTGGCGGGAAATAAATATGTATTCAGCTGTCTCATAAAATATCAATCGCCGCCACACACTTGTCCTCTTGATAATAATAATATTAGTAGTAGTAGTAATAGTAAATAAATAAATAAATGGTATTCACGCAGCTATTGTTATTGTGAAATTTGGTTTCAGTTTACCATTTAACGACGTTAGTTGTACTTACGGACAAATTTTTTTCGAAAATTAATAATGAATGCAGAAGAGCTCGCAGTTCCTGTACTTTATGGCAAGGCAAGAAAAAAGCTAGAAACTGCACTAAACGAGAACGATCGAAGGAAAAAGTGTGTGAGTTTGTACAGTTCATCGTACCTGTCATAGACAGCGACACTGATCACGTCCTTCGTACAATGCTGAAGAGCAACTTTAAATCGAAAATTACAAATAGGGTGGAATCAGAATCACATTCCGTGCTTCAACCATTGACATACCTTTTCATATATACAGACGGCTCCAAATTCGAAGAGAACATCGGAGCAGGTGTTTCTGTGGGGAGCCTCACATGTAAATTTCCATACACCTTGAAGCGGAAGTCAAGGCCATACTTGAAGCTAGCAGATATCTCCTAAGCTCAAGAACAAGGAGATTGCAATGTGCTCGGACACCCAGGCAGCTGTCAAGGCCTTGTTAAAATATTTTATAGTCTTCAAAGTTGAATTCCATTTCTAGGAACAACGAGATACTGGTGCTTTGGGTGCTAGGTTACAGCGGTATTAGCGGGAATGAAAAGGCGGACGAACTTGCTAGACTTGGTGCAACCCTGGAGGGAGTTTCCGCCAACAAAATAAGTCCCGACTAACAAAAGCACTTTTGCAATTAATGCCTAACAGAATGAAAAGTGTATTAAAATCTAACAGTTATCCAACCAAATATTAAAATTTAATTTATAGTGTTGTACAACTCCGAATATTTTTGTGTTCTTTATTTTATGTATATAATTGGAAATGCTTATTTTTTAAAATTTTTGAATTGTTCTTTTTTTTATACCATATTAAACAGTACAAATAAATCTAATAAACATGATTTCTTAAAATCTTTTCTAAGCTGCAAATTTTTTATGCTACCTAAAGTTTCTGAAGGGGCACCGATGCCGTTTTGTGTTCACTGGAGTGTGCCGTGCCCCTACCAAGCTAAGCGCATCATCACGCGATTCCGTACTCCAGAGTTTCATCCTGCGCCTCTCTCTCTCTCTCTCTCTCTGCATGCATGTGTGTGGGGGGGGGGGGTGTGAGTGGCTGCTTGTGTGTGTATGTGTGTGTGTGTGTGTAGGATGCATGCTTACATTCATTTGTAGCGAGAGTGTAGCTCACTACGTCGATGCGTTCTCATGCAGTGCCCAAATATATAGTAAAACACGAAATTTTGGTATGGCAACCCTACGAAGCACGCACCTTCTTTTCCATGGTCCCATTTTCGAACTGTATTAGATATTTTTATAAAAACTCCGTGTACAAAATATGAGCAGTCTACCATGAAGCCTTCTCAGGCAGCAACCTACATAATGAAATACAAAAGTTCTGTATAGTAGCACTAAGAAGGGGTAACCAAATTTAGTCCATTTTTGAAATTGTATTTACCATTTCTATGAAAACACGACGTAGCAATTTTTTTGCATGGCAACCCTAAAAGGAGTTGCATGATTGGTCCCATTTCTGAACGTAATTTAAATTTTTCGTTAAGGCAATCCCGTGTACAAAATGTCAGCTCTCTACATCGACGCGTGAGACAGGGTCCAAATATATAGTGACAACCTAAATTTTTGCATGACATACCAAAAAGCTGTGTCCCGATGTGGTACACTTTTGAATTTTTATTTGTAGTTCTCATGAAAACGACGTGTACACGTCGATGAGTTCTCGGACAGTTTTCAAATATATAGTGAAAAACCAAAGTTTTGTATGGCAACATCAAGAAGATGTTCCCCGGCTCAAGTCATTTTTGTAATTTTATTTACTATTGCTATGAAAACACCAAGTACCAAATTTTAATTCTGCACGTCGACGCGTTCTCATGCAGTACCAAAATATATAGTTAAAAATGAAGTTTTTGTATGGCAACTCTATGAAGGAGTTGCCCGATTTGTCCCATTTTTAAGATTGAATTTAAACATTTTTTAAAACGCCGTGTACAAAATTTGAGTTCTCCAAATATACAGTGAAAACCTAAGTTTTTGAATTGCAACACCAAAAATGGTGGCCCGATTTGGTCCATTTTTGAACTTGTATTTGCAATTTTTATGAAAACACCGTGTACAAAATTTCAGCTCTCCACGTAGACGCGTTCTCAGGGAATTTTTTAGATCTCGACAACAGCGCCATCTATCGTGTCTAAGACTATCCTATATTTTAAGCTGGAACCAACCAAACGTATTCACAAAATTTCATTGGAATCGGTTTGGTGCCTTCGGGGATTAGGGTTTACAAACATCGTGACACTGGATTTTTATATATTAAGATTATTAGGTGCAATAGAAATGGGACAAGCAACATATACATGCTTCGCATGAAATGACTAAATAATTACGGACACAAACAACTTTCGGAGATTCGTATCACACAAAAGGACTGGAGTACGTGTTCGAAGTTCGGAGAATCGATGTTTCGAGAACTTAATATTCGCGAATGTTCTAGGAAATTTTGTACAGTATAGTAATAGCACAGACAAGAAATTTCTTGTCTGTGGTAATAGTTACCGCCAGGAGGCAGTTTTATCTCATGCAGTGAAGTGAACTATTTGCACTGCGATAATTAGAAGTACACTACTAGCTCCAACTAAAAAACTAAAATAATGTGTTTGAATAACAAACAAAGCCCGGGTTCGTAACAATATTATAAGCTTCTTGTTGCTGGATATCGTTTATTTTTGAATCGTACGTCTGAATTTCTTGCAAATAAAAAATGTCTTTACAGATGAGCATAATTTTACAAAATTATCATAATTAGCTCAAGCAAATTTAAATGGAATAACATTCAAGACAACACGTGAGAAATGTTAAATCACTGATTCCTTTTTATCTTTGCAACAAGCAATCCACTAATTAAAATTCATGCAAGTGAACTAAACAATTCTACCTATTCTTGTGTCTCTTATATCATTCAATTTACCTTTCATAACATCACAAGGCTTCATTATCAAAGTATGCACAATTTATATGCCATAAGAATTATGCTTGCTTTGATAATGCTGTTAAGAAGACGCGCGTTATTTGTACAAAATAAAATCAAGCAATTTCGCAAGCTTGTTTTCTGCATAAGAAGGTTTTTCAGTACGCGGTAGTACGAATATGCTCTCTCATACATACCTATGTATACCGGCGATAAAGTCAAAATTTGCACTTCTTAGATTAGTTTATATTTGTGAAAGATTTATTGTGTGTCCCCATTCAATGTATTCCCTTTCCAGGTTTCGACTGTTCATAAAGTCCAGAACCATTCTGGGATTGACATTCCACACTTGGTTTGTTAGAGAAAAAACATATTCGAGCTGCAGTTGTCTTTAAGTTGTCTTTAAATTAGATCTTACTAACCATGAATTGAAACATATTGAATGTTGTTTTAAAGGGTGACAGGTCCTCTTTGAAACTTAATCCTGCGATAACCTTCAAAAGAAATATGAGCATAGTGACTACACTTCCTTCAAAAAATGAAAAAGTTTCAAACGTCATTTTCAGGAAAAAGTAGTGACTTCAGAGATGTGGTTTAAGCAGAAGTATGATCAGAAAACTCCCAGAAATTTATTGGCGTACTGCATCCTACTAATGTATCGAGCACTCTGTATATATAATTTCATAACTCAGCACACCTCATCAATTTTCATTAAGGAGTTCCACTTTCTCCTTTATACGGCTTCCTCAAAACCAATTAAGTATTAAAATAAAAATAAAAAATACAATAATCGAGAATAACGGAAATATTCATTATGCTCAAAACCAAATTTTCAGAGAAAAAACCTCCATTAATTTTTCTCAGAGTTTTCGAGGCTTCCTCAAATAAATATTGTTTGCTTCATGGGCTTGGCATGTGCATGTTCTGAGATATAAGTTTTTGAAGTTACACCTACCAAGTGAAATTAGCCAGTTTTTTTTTACCTCTTAGAAATGGATCCCAACAGAAAATATTTCAGGAATGTACAATTCAGAATATAGCCAACCTTCCTGTGAAATTTCATAAAATCAAAGGGGAAAGATGCTCCATTCACATATTTGACTAATTAATTAATGATAACTCTTTAGCTTAATACTTATTATTTTATGTGAATGTAGTATACTGACCATGTACAGTTATTGCTGGCATTTTAATTTGTTAAATTAGAAGCTATGGAATAATGTAGATTTAGTAAGCAATCCACTTAGTACGTCTTATTTACATGAGTCCTTTTTGTCCTTTTCTGAAGACAGCCTTTACTTATGACATATTTCCAGTGTTAGAACGTACCCAAATATTAGAAACAGTCTGAATTATTCCACCTTTGGTGAAGCAGTGACATTGTTTTTGTAAACATATTGGGCCATATAAGTAAGGCAAGGAGCGATTGAATTCCTAAGCGGTTACAAAAACATTCAAGGAGAAAGGGGTTAAGAGTTCACCGCTTTCCTCAGTTCCTTCGCGCAGACCCGTAACAACTCGTCTTGGCGCCTGAGGCAAGCGTATAAATTTGTGCCCCTGATCCATAAAATTCTTCAAATAACTTAACTTAAAACAATTAAAAAACCTAGAATTGGTCTAAGACCAATTCTCATGATACCCTAAATGAATGCCCGTATGAAATTTCGTATTGTCACCCTTCTGTGCAAGTTTGATTTTTGAAGTGGTTTTTCGCATATATTTCTAGCCCTTTAAGACCGGAGAAGTTTCTGGTCGCAAAAAGTAAAATACAAATATATGTAAATAATACTAAACACAATTAGTTTTTGGTGGTCAAATGTGTTACTACAGTCCACCTAGAAACTTTAACAATCATTACTTTTTGACTCGCGTCCTACCATAACACGTTATTGAAGGAAATATTATTAATTGCGACCCGCACGATCGTGAGGGTCAGGGCTTAAAGGGCTAGAACGGTTTGTCGGACAGAAAAAATGAAATTTTAGTACAATAAAAATGTCTTGGACTGATTGTTTTCACGGTATACGTAAAAAACCTAAATTTTCATATGGCAACACCAAGAAAGAGTTGCCCGATTTAGTCCGTTTTTGAAATTACATTTACTAGTACAATAAAAACACCATGTACCAAATTTCAGCTCTCCATATCGATGCGCTCTCAGGCAGTGTCCAAATATATAGAAAACGAAAGTTTTGTATGGTATCCCCACGAAAGGAGTTGCCCGATTAGTCTCATTTTCGAACTTAATTTTACTTTTTTTAAAAGTCCGTGTACAAAATTTCAGCTCTCTAAGTATAAGCGTTCTTGAGTTCTGGTGCGCAAAGGCGGACGGACAGACGGACGGATATGCAAAAATCAAAACAATTTTTAATATTATGCATGAGTTTCCAATCCATTTTGCTCTACTATCATTATTTCGAGGTGTTACAAACGCAATGACAAGCTTAGTATACCCTGCAGATTTCATCTAGGGTATAATTACCTATCCTGACGTGATCTATCAGCTGAATGAACAAAATGGCGCAGCAATTGATCATTAGAAGATTAGTAAATAATATTTATTGCACATAAAATAATTAGTTGATATTAATTTTTTGCGACTAAAGTACATTTAAAAACATTGACCCGAATCAATTTGATAGAAATATTTGCAAGATTTTATAGATAAACTTTTCTAGCTTTTGTCGGCACGAATTAGCCACCTTTGACAATCTGTCCTGACTCTTTGGAGATCAATTATGATTTTTTATTAACTTCAATTTTCTGAAACTTCGTTCACATGAAGCTATCGTTATTGGCAATGTTACAAAAACTCTGAACAAGATTTCGACATTGTGATAGAACTCTTGGAGGCTATAGTCATGAATTTATTGAAGCAAATCCAAAGCGGTTTTTCAGAGACTATCGACGTACATTTTGCTAAGTAGATCGCCAGAAAGGAATCCAAAATTTTCTGAAACTTATTTCAACATTTCTTACCTCCTCATAAATTTGAATAAAAGAACATCAATCGATTCAAAAATTGTTATACGAAGCTCTTGTTTTATGGCAATATTGGAATCACTCATCATCTTGTGATTCAAAAAGTTCGAGTCGCTTCCTGTTATACCCTAGATGAAATCTAAAGGGTATACTAAGTTTGTCATTCCGTTTGTAACACCTCGAAATAATGATGGTAGAGCACAATAGATTGAACAGCCACGCATAAAATTAAAAGTTATATTGATTTTTGCATATCCGTCTGTCCGTCCGTGTGTCCATGCGTGCGCATGATAACTCGAGAATTCGTCTACTAAGAGAGCTGCAAATTTGTACACGGACCTTGAAAAAAAAAGAAGTAAAATTAAGTTCGAAAATGGGACAAATCGGGCAACTCCTTCGTGGGGTTGCCATACAACAATTTTGTTTTCCAATATATATTTGAACACTGCCTGAGAACGTGTCGTTGTAGAGAGCTGAAAATTGGTACGTGATATTTTCATTGTACTAGCAAATAACGGTTCATAAATGGATTAAATTGGGTAACTCCTTCTTGGTGTTGCTATATAAAAATTTAGGTTTTTTACAAATATTGCGAAAACGATCAGTCCAAGACATTTTTATTGTACTAAAAACTTCTTCAGAATATGGAATTCTATAAAATTCGTTATTATCATTTTTTTGTCCCACGAACCGTTCTAGAAATATATGCGAAAAACCACTTCAAAAATCAAACTTGCACTGAAGGGTGACAATACGAAATTGCATAAGGGCATTCATCTAGGGTATCATGAGAATTGGTCTTAGACCAATTCTAGCTTTTTTTCTTGTTTCTTTAAAGTTTGCTGGTATAACCATATCTTCAACAAATTTTGTAGCACTGGCTAAAATTTCTTCCATGTTAGGATCATGAACCGACCTCAGTCTTGTCAAGCGAGTAAATTCAAATCGAGACCAAACAATTTATTTATTTATTATTATTATTATTTATTACAGTTAAAACCCAAAAATAGTTTATATTTGTTAAAAAAATTATGTTAATATTATTATTTTTCGCCTGCAATAACTTGTTTTTCTCAACGGGCAGCGCCCCTCCAGTTCAACGTCTGCTTCACTTGCCTTACTGTTGTTACAGCTGTGTAAGTAAAATTGCTGGTCTCTCGGATACTGTTGCCACAGAGATACCGTGCTTTAGTTTTAATTTTAAGTGTGAAAGGGCCAACCCCTCTTACATATATTCTGTGCACACATATTTCCTGTATAAATTTCCTCTTTTTTTCTTCTTATTCATTTCAATATTCATAGAGAACGTTGCTTGCTGTCCTTATGCTCGGTTCAACAGGAAATCAGCCTAATAATTTTTGTTGTTTGCCTCTTATAAAAAAGTCATTTTTGAAGACCCTTGGGTCTGGTTTGTCATCACAATAGAATTAATACCTACGACCTATTTCATAAAAACTACCAGCTTGAAAATACATAAAATAAACTAAGGCGCTGTAGAGCAGATGAATTCTCCTGAGAGCAGTATCGAAAGTAACGAAAGTACCGAGCTCCCATCTCAAAGTAATGAGTATATGCTTCTCATGTAACGAATCGTTGCAGGTACCGAAATGTAACGATTTTTCCCATCACTACCCACAACGACATAGCAAACAAGTGAAAAACCGTCCTTATATAATATCTTCATCCGACTTTCGAAGATGATTTCATGATGAGAAAATGGAGAAAATGATATTTGGTGATAATCTGAAAGAATAACTCAGCAAAACACAGAAGGAAATGTTATCCAAAGGAAAAAGGAAAAAGGACTAAAATAACGGAAACAACTAGAAACAGCAATGTTGAAAGTAAGAGAAAGTGAAGAAAATAGCAAGAAAACTAGCGAAGGTCAGCAAAAGTACTACGAAAAGCTAACAAAGGGATAAAAACACAAGCTGTAATTGAGAACAGGCAGAACGTTGAACCTATACCAGAATTATGCGAAACCACAAACACGGAAACAGAAGAAGCATCTCTACGGAAACCGAAAAAACGTAGAAATAATACGACCAAAGTTGGAAGAAAGTAGCCAAAGGAAATCGACAATAATGGACAATAAGAACCGTATCATATTAAAAAAATAAATAAATATTAGGTATAAGAAAAATAATAATGTTGCGTAATAAAATACCGTTCTTTGGTTTTCGCATCACTTGGATTTTGATAATTTTTATTTTTAAATGTTTGTAATAGTCCGAATAAGAGTTCTAGGGAAAGAAAAATTTGGACCGCCTATTCCTTCTTGGTGTTGCCATACAAAACTTTAGTTTCTCTCTATAAATTTGGAAACTGCCTGAGAAAGCAACGGCGTAGAAAGCTCAAATTATGTGTATGGCGTTTTCTTAAAAAATTGCAAATATAAGTTCAATAATAGACTAAACCGGGTTACCCTTTCTTGGTGTTACCATTTTTGACTATATGCGTAATTATTTTTTTGTTCTTTCGTTATGGTCCTGAAAAAGATGCCAGTGATTTCATGGTCAACGTCAGCCCTTGAACTTAATGCATGTTTGAAGTAGTCCGTTTTATGGAAATATGTCAAGACACCCAAACTAAGTATCAACATGCGAGTCGAATTGCAGAAAAAGAAGTATTTTCAAAACAATTACTGGAAATTGCCAATGGAAAAATGCCCGTTGATATTTGGACTGGTTGCATTACATTCCCCGTAGATTTTTGCAAATTCACATAATCAAAGCCCGAACTAATTCGAAATGTGTTCCCAAACATTGCTCAAAATTACAAAAATTATATTTGGTTGAGTGAATAGAGGTCGGCTGCGTAAAACATTGATGTCGACGAATTGAATTTCAAGATGCGAAGTAAAATTGCTGGCGCATTGATGGCGTATAAATCGGTGGATTCCGTTACTAGCCAAGATGATGTGGTCAATTATCTAACCGTATTTTTAAACTCTCTGGAATTTCTAGGATTGCCGCCTACCAAACTCCAATTGAAAGTCCGATCGGTAATCATAATATATCGAACTATCAATCAATCATGGCTTTGTAATGGCACCCGACTCGCGGTGAAGAAACTGACGTCATTAAAACAACAGTTCTTAAAGAAAGTACAAAGAAAAAGACGCTTTGATACCACGAATCCCAATGATTCCAACCGATATGCCATTCGACTTTAAACGCTTGAAATTTCGGGTACGACTTGCATTCGCAATGATAATAAACAAATCACAACGGCAGTCATTGTTTGCTTGCGGCATTAACCTTGAAGATCCATGCTTTTCGCTGGTATTATAGGTCACTATTCCGCAGTCGAAAAAGCATCAGCCAGACAACAAAACAAAAAATGCCGCGTATATCATAGCATTGTAATGAATATCCTCCTCATATTGAATATCCATGGCTACAATCGTTAGTAGATAAAATGATCGCTCAGTAATTCGTTTTTTCTCATTTTTACTTTATTTGCAATTGTTAATAGCTTTTCAAAAATTCGCAAAACGATCTCAAACCAATTTATTGAAATTTGGACAGCACAGCATCTGTCGAGTCAGCTAGTATTGTATATATTTGCAATATTTACCATCTTACTTAGAATTTAACATATTACATATTTATTTTATCTCTGGACGCTTAATCTTTTATATTTCAATACATTTTTTTTCTCCAGTTCAAAGCGTGACAACGTTGTATCTGAAACTGATTAAATTTTGAAAATATTTCAATTTTTTTCATTTTCTTATTTTGACATTCTATTACTCCGAATAAATAGGAATGGAGAGCTAGTTGGATGTTTTTTGGAATTTTTCCTAAGGTGTATAATAAGATATTTAGAGAGTGTTAAGAGGAATAAGTACTCAAAACTTTATACACTCTGTCAGTAAAAGGAGGTGTCTTACCCCCTCCTCTCACACCGACACACACACGCTTCGCCGTGGCTTTTCTCAACTTTCGGGAAATCCTGTATATATATACATTCTTCATTATCTAGTGGTATCTTCAGGATACTCGATATTATTCTTTATCTTAGTATAACATCAGTGTCAGTATAAAACTGAATAGCTCTCCTTTTATGTCTGCATCAAAACCTCTGCAAGATTTTATTTTTATGAAATTATAAAAAGAACTTATTGTTATTTATTTTGCAGAATACCCTATGTGCTTTTCAAACGAAAGCTCTAGAGTTTTGTTTTTATAAAGCAAAATCTAAGCACACAAAAATTTAGATTGTATAGTTTCTAGGGGAGTATAACACCAAGAATTTCGTGAATCAACGACCTAAACGTCAATTATGGAAAATGTGTGATGGAATCCTACGAATAGCCTGCTTGTTACCTGAAGGGTATAATACGCAACGATATATTTTTATACGGTTTAACTTGATTACAACGGCTTTGACTTGTATAAAATTAACCTAAAATGCTAGCATATTTTAATATATTTGCGTCACCTTAATTATTTTGTTATGTTTGTGTTCGGCCACACCATTCGTTTTAATCATTTTTAACTCTGAAGCCTTTTCTTTTCACTGCATTTAATCAAAAATCTAATATTCGTAATACACAGATCAATGAATCATCAAGAACCAAACGATATTGAAAAATGATTACCACGCGATTCATCAAGCACAACAGGACTAATTAATGGAAGCCTTCCGTGATTGAATTCTAAGCTTGGCAAAGTCATTTCAGCAGAAAATCAGAGAAATTACTAATTATTTTTTTCTTTGTAGGCAGAGGATTGATTAGGGGCGATATACAATACATTTACATAATGATTCTGTCCGAATTTTAATTAGTTTCTTGTGCCCATTCATTTTGTGAATCCTTTTCACAATTAGACAGAAATTTTGTCTTGTCGGAAGATTATTTTTTTAGAGGGAAGAAAAAAACAGCCCCCCCCCCCCCCCCCCAAGATGTTGGTATGGAAATCGAAACCTTCTTATCAAAATAAAAAATCTTCTATATTTTCTGTTATTGTGGGCACAATGGGATCAAATCAGGTTCTGATTTCTAAAGTGAGATCTTAATAGAAAATTGTTGAGGACTATGACCCTTTTGGTTTATACCCCCACTTAAAAAAAAAGGTGTTTTTAAAATTCAAAAGAATTTATAAAATTCTCACCACGAGTATCGCTGAGAGTTAAATTTTTCTGGAATACAAATATAACGTGAAAGTTCCTTTTGAGTTTAATACTTTCTCTGCCTTTGTTATCGATTCAGTTTTATAAAAACCGAAGAACTGTAAAAAAAATGTATAGAAATATCTGCTATTTAGTAGGTTATTTTGTACCTACTTAAATTGCTTCATTACCATAAATCTTACTCGGTGCTCTGTTTTTGCACCACTCATCTATCAAAAAAATATTTCTTTCCCAACATACCTTACCATAATAACTACTAAAACGGTAAGGCTGAGTTATACAATAAATTATAAAATATATAATTAATAAATAACTAGAATATTTAAATAATAATTACAGACTTCATAATTGACTTATAAGAAACCGATATTACAAAAATTTATGAAGTGAAAATTATGCTGTTACATAAATTTAATTGCCGAAGCAACAACTTAATGGGCTATTGAGGCCGTATTCAACCTACGAAAAGTTTTAAAAAAAATCGGGAGCGACGGTGCAACATTTTATAACGTACCGATTCGTTTATCCAGTAATGTAGTAACACTTCATTGAACTCAGTTAAAATAACACTATTTCGAGGGCGAAATTGGTTTCCGATTTATTTGTATAAAAAAGTATAACATTAATATCTAACCGTTTAAAGTAGGGTAGTAGGAGAGATGTAGCAAGCTTGATGCGCATGTATGGTGAGAACATATTCACTAACATTCGTAACTTTCGCAGGGAAAAAAATACCTTTCCGAACGAGGTATTCAGTTCAATGCCCAGATTTTTAAATGACGATACCATTCATCCAACTACTAGTAGGTACTTGTACTATAGACTAAACTAGATGCCTCCAGAATCATGGTTGTGCATGCCGGATGTTTCTACTTGTATTTCGCTAGCCTTAAAAAAGTTCTAATAAGAGAATTTTAATGAATAGATATAATTTTGATTTAGTTGTTTAACTATTTTTACTTTATGTGCTGGAAATACTTTATTTGTTGTAAATAAAAAGAGATTACTCTTTTGGACTTTTTACCGGGTTAAACTTAATTTTCTTCAACAAAGAATTTTTTGGGATATCTCCGGTATATAGCAAAAGCTAAAAAAATGTTCTAATTTGTTATTTCATCACACAATCCATTAATTTTTGGTGACAAGTTTCAAGTCTTGGTTTGACTCATCAACAGGTCCCAAATAGCGAAATTGGGTGATTAGAAAAACAAATGAAAAAATGAAAAAAGAAGAAAGAAATGAATAGTTTAAGAAAAATAGAAAAAAACAATTTTTTTATTTATTAAAAAAATTTAAAAAAGACTTGAAACTTGTCACCAAAAATTAATGGATTGTGTGATGAAATAACAAATTAGAACATTTTTTTAGCTTTTGCTATATACCGGAGATATCCCAAAAAATTCTTTCTTGAAGAAAATTTATTTGTTGTGACTGAATCACTTTTACCCCGTGGCTACGGAAGAACAAAAAGTTTTTGATTAGTCGAAACGAAGGCCTTGTTGAAATCCAAAAGGAATAGTATGGCTATCTGAACCCTGTGGCGAGCGACATGTCTGTACCGGGTAGCACATTACCGATTTTATAAACAACCACTTTTTAAACCCAGCGAACTTAATTTCCAAATTCGCGGCTAGCAACAATTTGGTGAACCCTGAGAGGCCTAGTTAGGTGGGCTTTAAAACCTTTGCGAAGGTTTCGAAAGCAAAAATGAAAACGGGCTAATGTCAGCATTCCATTGGCCAGGAAAAAAAGAAAACAAATTAAATGAAAATATAATTGCCCGCCAAAAGAGATGATAAACTTTAATCCTAGCCCGATAGCAATTCTAAGTTACCGTAAAACTGGATTTTTGGTACGAAATGTTAGGCTTTCCGCCGTGCTTTCCTTTTATGTAGAAGTACGGATGGGTGGAAACTGGAGTTTTGTACTTCTTGTGGGTTTCTTTTATATATATATTTGTATACCCTAATAATATGCTAAAATAATGCTCCTAGAGGATAATGGAATGAACAGGCACAATATTAAAAGTTATTTTGATTTTCTCATGTCAGTCTGTCCATCTGTTCATCCGCCAGTCCTTCAGTTCGTCCGTTTGTCCATCCTTGTCATACGAAATTTTCTTTTTGCACACTGCCTGAGAACGTGTCAAGGTACAGATCTAAAATTTTGTACACGCCATTTTTATGAAAATAGTAAATATAGTAAACCCCTTTTTGGTGTTGCCATAAAAAAAATTTTTTAGAATATGAAATTGGTTATAATTTTATTATTAATTAAAAACTTTCGAACTTTGAGCATATTTATTCGATTTTAATTAATTTTTGTTTTTTCTGATATTATGTTTTTTTAAAACTTATGACGCGAAAATATATCTGAAAAATTTGTTTTCGAAATTGGACATCCGATCAGTTAGTTTGCTTGCCCCAAACTCGAAATCTTGCACCAAGGTAATTTGGTCCAGAAGAATGTGACGCCCTTGTGCGGCATCTGAATCTCCACAGAATTGCCTTTTTTGCTGTATTTCCTGATCACAGGGATGAGAGACAGAGGCTACAGGACGCAAGCCTTCCAGAAACCATCGCACCAAAACCTTCCTGTCTTTTTAATAATGCGCTTCGTACCAAGGTGATTTGGTGCAGAAGCTTGTCACGCCCTTGTTCGCCATCTGAATTCCTACAGATTTGCTTTTTTTTTGTTCTATTTCCTGATCACGGGGACAAGAGACAGAGGCTCCAGCACGGAGGACACGCGGTCCATTGTGCAAACCTTCTAGAAAGCATCTCACCAAAATCTTCCTGTCCTTTTAATAATTCGCCTCAGGTCTAGGTGAGGTAAGTTTTTCAGTTCATCCACAGATATAGGAGGGCAGACACAAGCGTATCCAGCCTGCTCCAGATAAAAGCTGTACAAGCATTTAGGAAGAGTTCGGTTGTCTCTGGCTCTCCTGCTAGACAGGACAGAGACTCAGGCTGGTCAACACCTCCTGTCATTGTTAGATAAGCGTGAAGCAAGCAAGGAACAATACTTCGAAAATGACTAATTCTTTTTTATTTTTATTTATTTAATTCTTTTTCAAGAGAATAGTATTTAAATGAATGAAAGTGACTAATTTCGAAATGAGCCATACCTTTGAAATACAGGGGCTGAAGATAGACTATTCTGTGGCGACTTCATTATCTATTGCCCTCTTCCACACCACGACAATATCATTTACGATCTTATAATGAAATTAATTAGTTAATTAAGTTTGCCAACTACTTACATACGTTCTATAATTGCGAACAAGATACCGTAAACCTTATAGTTGTGCAAAAAATAAATTAAATAGTAGGCAAAAATTGTTTTCTATAGACATTAGGTTTTTGAAATAACAATTCGACTCTGACTTTAATTTGGAAAGAGTCTAGGAGACACAAAAGCATTGTAATCAAGTAGAAAGCCTACTGTCAGTTTTGTAAAATAAATATATCGGATTTATATATGTAAATTTTGCTTAAGCCCTATCATAGCGAACTAGAGCCGTAAATAGTATTTACTACTCTGCTAGAGTCAAGGAATTTTTGTCCCTATACAAAAACTTTGTAAATGAAATGTCATACCTGATCTGGAATTTTTTTCTGTGCCGATTTCTTGAAGCAGTAATGCTAGAGAAAATAATTCCAACAGGGGATTCTACTTCTCGATTGACAAAAAAATGTCGTTTTTTTTTTTCGGTAAATCCATTTATGTCAATATTTATTGGAATAGTAAGTACCCATAGGTACACTTAATTCTGTAATGATTTTGAATTATTTAAATTAATGAAGGATGGAACGGCGATTTGGTAATGGTAAATATAAATTTATTGTAACGTGAGAAGTTGAGCAATGTAAATTGCCTTAAATCTTAATTTTGTAATTGTTTGAAAGACATTATGGACATTATGGACATTTATGCCCGAAGTTAAAGATTGCGAATATTACTCAAAATAAAACAAAATGAAGAAAATGTAGCTGGACCGAGTTGTTCTGGTTTAAAAAAAAAGACATTAAAAAAAACGAAGAGCCGGGAGTTACAGTCCGCACGATAAAAACAAAATTGGCGGCCGGCGGGTGTAAAAAAACATGAAAAAATATAGAACCTAGCCAACAAAAATCATTTTAATATAAACGCAATTTTTCGTGCTTGGAAAGAAATAAGTGCGTATATTAACAAACCAGGTTTGTTTTTATTTGACATGTTTTTTCATCAATTCAATTTTGTTATTTCTATAGTTAATCAGTGCAAGTCAGCCTGAATGTCTCTTCGGGAAAGTCACCGATACCGAACCAATCAATTAAGAAAAAAAAAAGTCTGGTAGCGCGAGGACAACTCAGGTGGAAGAGTCGATCCTATATGATGAAGAGATAGTGGACTGGAAGTTCGCCAAAAATTCATCCTTTTTACCGAATATTTCGACAAAGAGAATGTATGCGAGGGTGTGTAAAAACATCTCATAAACTTATTTAAAAAGAGAATGATGCCTGTAAATGTATGACCTCTGGTACCCGCTCCAACAGAATCTGTGATAAAGCATTGCTTCCCTTAGATTTTCCGATTTAATTTAATTAAAATAAATAAAAATTAGAGGAAATAAAAAACTACGACATTTTTTTCAAAATATTTTCATTGAAGAATATTTTCCCTGAAGGCTTAAGTAAAGCAATAATAAAACCACCTCCGTCTAAGCAAAACGAATAATATGCAACGAAAAGTGACGACCGTAACCATTGTCACATAAGGACGACAAATAATCTACTTTGTTTCATGATAAACTCTATTATAAACTTATATAAATTTTTCCATTTTCGTATTTCGCAAATTTCATTTACAGAGCTCAAATGCCGTTACTATCAGACAACTTACCCAGTTAGAACAGACTTGAGTATCTCTCCATATTCTGATTTATTATTGCCTCCGTTTTCTAGAAAGCCAAAAATTCCAAATATAAGTGAAAAAAAAACATGTAAAAAACCTAGAATTGGTCTAAGACCAATTCTCGTGATACCCTAAATGAATGCCCGTATGAAATTACGTATTGTCACCCTTCTGCGCAAGTTTGATCTTTGAAGTCGTCTTTCGCATATATTTCTGGAACGGTTTGTCGAATAGAAAAAAATTGTATAACCAATTTTAAATGATTTCGTATTCTGAAGAAGTTTTTAGTACAAAAAATGTCTTGGACTGATCGTCTTCACAGTATACTTAAAAAAACTAAATTTAAACGCAATAAAATTTACGATTTAATATATTTATTAAAATTTATTCTGAAAAGGAAGGAAATTTATTAATTATAATAGTCAATTTGCTTAGGTTAATTGTGACCAGTAATTATACCCTTGTGGCACGCTATTACATATGTCCCATAACCTCAAATTGATTGAAACTGAAAATATAATACTTTTGTGAATATTTGTAAAATAACCTTAAAAAAAATTTACATGCTGTAGTTTACTGCTATTTCGCAATAAAATCCCGAAAATTGTCACGAGATTTATATATTCAAATGTGAGCACTTGAGTCAATGGAAAATCCTTGCAAAAAATTCTAAGTCCAAACCGTAGAAAAAAAAAACTTGAAGAAAAAATTTGGAGACCTAGATAATTAGATGGCATGAATAGAAAACTATGCTTGGCATGTGTTTCCTATATGACAACTCGATGAAAAATAAGAGAGCGACTGAAGGAATGACGCGCTTTTTATAGAAGATTTTGTCAAGATTTCACTATCCATAAAGTGAAATTTTCGAAATTACAATACTTTTATGAATTTATTAGAGTTTGTAATTATTATTTGTATATGCCAAAATGTATTTTACATTTTTTGACATCCTTCTCATAAAGATTTATTATTAATTTCATTAATTTTAATTGATTTTTCTGGATATTTCATCTGCCTTATCGACACGCCATTTTTTGGTTCATTCTAATAAATTCCTGTCATGACTTTTGCTGTTTTATCGTTAGTGTAAATGGAATTTAAAAAATCGCGAATTACGCGAATCGCGCGAAAAATATCGCGAAATGAACGGCATCATTAAAATCTCGCTACTATTTTACCCCAATTTGACGAATCGAATGTCATGGGAGTATGAAGTTCACCGTGTAAATTTTAACTCGACTTATCAAACGCGCGCGATGTAATTTTAGTGTTTTTGTTAATTTAATAGTGTTTTGTGTGGTATATTGTTGAATTTTCGTCGTGGGATACCATATACTACAGGTAATGTACAAAATTTATTGTATTTATTGTGTTTAATTGTTGTTTCTAAGGTTGGTGGACACCTGTGCAGGTGAGCTTGTTTTGGGTGATTTTTCACCTGAAATATCCACCAACCTTCAGCATGCAGTCTACAATTGTCCCTGCTGACCAATTTTACGGAATTATTTCGTTGTGTCAGGTAAAATAATTGTGTTTTTACTGCTTCATATTTATTCGTTTTGATTGTGGTTATGTGTAATAAAAGTACTCTTCGTTGTGCATTTATTGAGTTTTTATTGTTATTTGTTCTTCGTAACTCAATGTTTATTTCTATTTCATCTGTTTTTTGTTTATTTCTTATGTTTTTAATTCATTTTCTTCTTTCTTTACATGTCGTCGAGGGACTTTCACACCTGTGGAACACTCCAGGTGCAGGTAAGATTTTTTATTTACTCCGTGATTGACCACGGTTTTTTTTCTTTTATTCCAGGGTGGTCGAACAGTATGGCAACCCCACGAACGATTTGTCCGATTTGTCTCATTTCCGAACTTAATTTTACTTTTTTTTTTAAAGTCCGTGTACACAATTTCAGCTCACTAAGTATACGCGTTCGCGAGTTATAGTGCGCACAGACGGACGGACATGTAAAAATCAAAATAACTTTTAATATTATGCGTGGGTGTCCAATGCATTTTGCTCTACCATCATTATTTCTAGGTGTTACACACGGAATGACAACCTTAGTATACCCTATAGATTTCATCTAGGGTATAAAAAGCAAAGCAAGATCTGTCGCCTATCAGACGGTGACTGCACCCTTCAATAATTTTTACCTTATTTTACTACTGGCGATGGAGGAATTTATGATACCATTAAGACGAAGCAATTAGTACGGCGGCATCAAGTGTATCCCGACCACATCCACGGCAGAATGATCATCTTTCTCTTTGGGCCTGGATCATTAGTTTTTGAAAAGTGAACGTCTTAAGAGCAGTCGAATAAAAATTTTTGAAATACGTGAGATAAACATTTTTATTTTTTTTTAAAGTCGGAGTTTATACAAGTTTGTTTAAACTTTTGATTGAAACAGAGTGTATAATAGCAAAGAAATCTAAAGACATACAGAACTTGCATGAGGAGTGTGAAATTTTATCGGAAAATTTTTCTTCTTGGGTTCTCGGCCGTAGACCCCCTAGGCTCAGCACCAGGGTAGGACAAGGATCAGATGAGATCGCAATGGCTGGCCGAGGCAAATGTAGCTTTACTATAATGGCGCGGCAGTACAAACGAATCAGTGAAGTGAAGCTACGATTTTCTTACAAGCGGTATTTTTGCAAGCCAAAACAAATTTCCCCCGTCAGCTCGCCCGCACCAGCTCTATTGCCTGAACAATTTTGGGAGTGGAAAATTTAGTCTTGTTACATATTCTGTATGTCTTTATGTTTCTTTGATAATATACAAATAAATTGGGACCTGGCTATGATCATTACTTTAATTCCTTTTGTTTTTATTCGAAATTAATGGGCCCGAAATACTGCAATTCATGCCTACTCTGAGTGCTGCATCGTTGGTGCTTAAACTTAAGGTTAAGAGCAGGGGAGACTAACCCATTAAGACTCTGCGGACACTTCGACCAGAATTCATCTATTGTGTCCTCTGCTAGAAGGCTTACCCTAAATCTATCTTTCTTACGAGCTCGATTATTGCCTTTGGAGTTACATAGCTTGCGCAAATTATTTGGAAAGATATTTTTCCAGTGACTTTCAACCTTGAAGTTGCAAGCGCGAGATACGCACGAATGATAGGCTTCGAGATTTCGTCTTTCTCTTAGCACAGTCGATGCAGTTCACTGTTGCACTTCTATAATTTCTTCAAAAAATAACTCCTGTGGTACTTAAGGAGCAGCTATCGATAGGGGTATGGATAATTTATTAGGACCGCTGCAATTACATTTTCGCGCATAGCTATTTAACGCTTTCGTGAAATTATAATCCGTTTGCTTCCCCCGCATGAAGTTCACGCCAAGCTATTGATAGTATCATTTCTTTTCTTCATTTCTGTTTACAGGGTCCAGTCTTACATGAAGGACAACGTAGTCGTTGGTAAGATATTCATGTATTCTGGCAAGGTTTGGGTACGGATTTATTTTTAATATGGAGTCAATAATTCAATTATTATACATAAAGAAAAATTATATAATAAGTAATTTATTAATGCATAAAGCTATCAACTGAAACAAAGCATTTTGCTTTAAACCTTTTACTATAATGTTTAAATCTTTGCTACTGCACTATATACATATGTATGTACATGACAAATCCAAATATTTTTCCTACTTCTTTAAGCTTAGTTCAATTTCCGGTCTACTTCGCTTTATCTAACATCGAAACTGACAAAAATATACCTGCATCTAGCTGTGAATTCAAATGAAAATAATAATGGCAAAAATATTTCAACAATAAATGAGACAGGGAAATATTTCAACATCAAGCCAAGCGATTATTGTGCACAAAATCGTATATCCTTTCACCAAGCTACATCAGCAATCTCCGACAGTTTTCTAGTGCATGTTTGTACATTGATGCTGGAAGGATGCCGAGATCTTTTGTCGTGGCAGTATATTCTTCCGACCCAAACACATACTTACATGCACAGATATCAGTTCTGCAGAAAAATAGATTTATTAGAATAAGAAAAATGTTTAAAAGTAACTTAATCGATAAAATGGAAGTAAATGTAATTTTCAGATCCTTTAATATCGCGTCCAGTTTTTCCTTTGCCTCGTCTGTCAGTCCCGTATTTATGAAATACGTCAAGGATATGTACATACATATTTACATACATATTTATACGTAGTTTTAGAATAAATTATGTTTCAACATAAACTTTTGTACAACTCCTTCATTTCAGTGTGGTCAAAAGTGAAATTGTGGGTGGGTGCAGTGCGAACGGCGTACCACCCACGAAAGAGGATATCTGATTCATTGGATTGATAAATTCAGCGAACTAAGTTAATTAGGATTTTTATCAATTGAATAGTTACTTAAAAAGGCTACCAAATTTATGAAGTAATTCAACCGAATCGTTCCTTTTTACTCCAGTTTAAAACGGTTTCCAATTCGATTCATTTTCCAATCAGAATTTAAAATTTCATTTTCGATATGTTTTTAATAATTCCACCATGGTTAGTTTGCAAGAAAAAAAAAATGTTGCTGCTACTTGTTCTTACAGATAAAAATCAATAAATTTACATAAATATTTAGAATATACTTAATATGTCGAAATTTTTCAACTTTTTATAGGACTTATATTGTAGCTGGTAGCGGATAATATTATTTGAAGTGATGAATTCGAGAACGAAATTAAAAACTTCTTTTCTTTTGGCCATCAAGAGAGAAGGATATATACAAAGTTGTGCATAATAAATATACTTACTTCTAATAAATATACATGAAATCTGAAAATATATAAATCAGGCCATTGATATAATGTGAGTAGTGTTGTTTCTATTAATTACCATTCTGGTCCGATATTTCCTAGAAGACGGTAACTAGTAGCAAACATTTCCAATGTCATTTAAAAAAGTAGTCGCAGTAGTCCTCTGATGGTAGTTTCTTAATGAATTTGAGATTTTACAAGAGTAAAATCAAATTCCTCAGCAACTTCAAAGGAAATGTATAGGTACTATTTTCAACGTTGTGCTAAGTAAACTGCAAGAGTTATGTGTTTTAAATATTGAGTAACTTAAGCTATTTTTTCGGAAACGCGAATGACCGTAGAAGAGCCTTACTTAATGATAGATGCAGGTTACGGAGATGGTGCAATTATGTACATAGTTGCACTCGACTAATCTGTTGGGTATTACGTGATTTTTCGACTTCAACCTCAAGTAAAAATAACAGTTTTCAAGTAATAAAACAGTATTTCATTTTATAACTTTTTATTATGAAAGAACGACATCTTAACTCTTTATACAAATAAGAAAAACATAATTGTTCATGCCAACAATACCTACTCCTAACACTGTAAAGTTCTTCCAAATATTATAAGACAAAAAGAAGCCAAGGGAAAAAATGGGAATAGCGTCCTTCCAAAAAGACTCTAAGTCTATTGGTGGGACGTTCCGTTTAACATATCCATCTTTTATCCAATGGCTTTTTTCTATTATTTTGTAACCGCTAACCATATCGATAAGTAATGCTAAAGTTACAAAATGGTGTAGAAGTGGTGGAGAGATTCTTAGGAGGAGAAGTAGGTAGATATTTTTAATACCCACGCTGTATCGTGGAAAAAACTAATTCCTAGAACTCGATCGCTGGCCGATCATAAAGTAGTTAGAATATAAAAAACATCTCGCCAGAATTAATAAAATCGGACCTAAACTTTAATTAGTGTCTTTTGTTCCTACTTCAATTCCACTTAAAAACAAATTTGTCTTTCTTACAAATTAAACACTGTCACCTTCGTTACATTACTTCCGAATGAGCATTTCAAATGATGATACCAATAAATGCATGGACTCTGGTACCCACTCCAATAAGAATAAGAGATTAATCATTGGAAAGGTATTAACATTTGGAACAAAAATTCCGATTGCGCTTGCTTTGATTCCCAATCTGGTCGGAGTAATATAGCTTCGAGTAGTATGGATTTTTTTTTACGTTATAACGCCTCGTTGAAGATTGATTTTGTTAATAGTTGGTGATGATATTAAAATATAAATCAAACACAATGGTCAGGTATTTTTATTTTTCATTTATACATTTTTCTAGTACCTTGGTACTTGTCTTTTAATTTTCTCTGCTCATATGCAGTAGGTTGAGAGTTTCCTGTAGACTCGTACTGGCCTCGAAAGAGTAAAAAACTCATTATTGTAAATAGCACATGCCTGGCTTACCTTAGGTAGGGTACGACATCGAACATCGAAAATTTTAAAACAGCGATGGTTTCTTTAAAAAATACGATATTTAACCATCGATGTAAGAGTGCCGATATTATCGATGCACCATCGATGGTTTAGAGTCGATGTCCATAGTTAAATATCAAATGATGCTAATTTATTAATCAGTCTGAAATAAAAAAATAGAAATCAATGAAACGTCACTCACTTAAAATCTGATTATCTGAACGCATCTCCAATCTATTAGTTTTTAAGATACTGAACTGGTGGATAGGATCTTCAGGTTTCAGGTTTTCAATTTGTTTGTTGTTTGTTCCAATCTACGGACAGGATTTCAGGTTAAAAATCTTCAGCTTTGGAAAATTAAATTAAAAAAAAGAAGCATTATATTTGCTTTATTGCATTCCCAGTAATAGCATATAATTGCTATTGTTATTTTAAATAACGATGCCAGGCAAGAGCGTACTTTGGAAATACTTTGAGAAAATTGATACCTAGCTATAATGCCAGTTGCCGATTTTGCTTGACGAAGATAAAATCATCAGCCAAGACAAGCAATTTAAAGTGGCGTCTTGAATCCATGCACGCAAAAGTATTGAAGAAAAAAGATTCAACTTTAACCTCTGTTGAAAATAAAACATCAGGTAATTTTTTGTTGCATTATTACATATATATATATTATAAATATACACCGCATAAAATGATATATATATGTATATATATAATATTTATACTTCACTTCTAAGATCATGATACATCGACATCCTGTTTGCCTGATGATAATTAACTAATCCAGTATCTTCAAAAAGAAAGTGTATTGAAAATATTCACTCTAAGTTCCTATCTTGCTCTTATGCTTCGCCTTTACAAGATGGTATTGAAAGTAGAGCAAGTACATCAAAACCAAAGCAAACAACACCCTGGTAGATGTATCATGATGAGCTCATCAATGAGCTCCTCATGAGCAATTTATCCACATTTGAATCAAATTCGGGAAAAAACTCATTTACTTATTCCCAGATAGTGTGCATGAGAATTGCATCTCTTTCATAATAGATGAGCACTTCGATGAGTACATAATGAGCGTTACTATGAGCTTATTAATGAGCATTTCAATGAGGGTAACGATGAGCTTATTAATGATCATGTCAATGAGTGTCAGGATGAGCTTATTAATGAGCGTAACACTGAGTTTCACGATGAGTTTATTAAGAAGCATGTCAATGAGTGTCATGACGAATTCATAAATGATAATCTGCACGTACGACTTTTTTCATATTTTTTTCCGAATTCAAACTATAAGACGCTGAGGCATAAGGATTTGGGCATAACGTCTTATTCAGCATACCGGCGACAGTCTTTCCGCGGAAAACAAATCAAAAAATTAATTTAAAATAAATAATTTAAAAACTTAAATAAATAAATAAATCACAAAAATCAATTAAAATTTTCCCAGTAAAAATGTCATCTGACAAGGTGATGACAATAATAAATATTTATTTATTTTTGGTTTAGTATATAGGGAGCAGTTTCATGCTAACTAATGAGCCCTTCAATGAGATTTAATGAATGCTCATCAGGAGGCTCATCGGGACTTAATTTTCTATATGTTTCTTTATGAACTGCAAATACCTTGATACTTTTCAGTGAAATTAGTATTGCTTTACATAAAAACTGCCCGTTGCGGGGCAGGAGACAAGGTAAAACTGTGAGCAATTTCTAATAGAGCAGTGTCAGCTTCATTTAAAAAAATTTCTTCGTTTGTTGACGGGGGCGCGAAATTCAATAAAATTTCGAATGCTATCGTGTATATGATATGCCGAGACTGGCAGCCTTTCAATATCGTGGAGAATGATGGGTTTAAAGAGCTTTTAAAAATGTCACTCCTCTTTACAAAGTACCCTGCGCAAAATCAATTAAGCGCAATATTTTAACAAAATTTGATATTCTTTTGAGTGCTTACAAGGATAAGTTATCCAAGATTTCATTTTGTTCTATAAAGACTGATATATGAACAGACAGCATGCGGACAAGAAACTTCCTCGGCATTACAGTTCACTTTGTGGAGGATAAAACTGTTCAATCAGCAACTCTTGGAGTTTATGATCTGGAGGAACATCATACTGCGGAATATCGCAAGAACACTGGAAGATGTGTGTCAAGAATGGGGCATTACAAAGGAAAACGTAACTGCAATTGTCAAACATAATGGTGCAAATGTAGTGAAATCATCTGTTATTGTTTTTGGGAAAAGCGTCATATTCTATGTTTTGCGCATGCGTTAAATCTAGTCGCAGTAAAAGGAATGGAGTCCGTAAAAAATCTCATTGAGTTAATGACCAAGGTAAGGAGCATTGTTATCTGGATTAAGCAAAGTGTGGTAGCCAGCGACGAACTGAGAAAATAAAACGCTAGTTTAAAATTGATTCAAGAAGTTCCGACTCGCTGGAATTCCCAATTTTATATGATTGAGCGATTTCTGGAGCTTCTTCCTAAGATCACTGATATCACCACCAATGTTAACTCCTTTAGAAAATGAGCAACAATCTGTAATATTTTACGGCTTTTGGAAACAGCCACGCG
This sequence comes from Dioctria rufipes, assembly GCA_963924295.1. Classification (NCBI taxonomy): domain Eukaryota; kingdom Metazoa; phylum Arthropoda; class Insecta; order Diptera; family Asilidae; genus Dioctria; species Dioctria rufipes. Next base: position 55,349,587 of record OZ002744.1, on the reverse strand, counting down.
AAAAATTTGTGGTGAAAAATATGTCAGTCACGTGTAGTTTGGTCATACCAATGAAATATTGTTGGACACAGCAAGTGATAAAACTTAATCCATCTCATAAAATCGGAAAAGAGTTACGTAAAGCTCTGCTAAGAGAAATAAAAAAATGTTTAGATCCAGATGAATATGCAAACATATTATCAGTATCAACCCTGTTGTATCCCCTGTTTAAAAAAATACACTTCCGAGACCCTATTGCCTGTTTCAAGGGAACAAAAATGCTGCGACACGAATTAATAGAACTATTAGGAAAAAATTTACCAGTTGATTCAGATTCAGATTCGGATTTGTCATCAAAATCTGGTAAGTAATTAAAATATTATTTTAAGTTTTGCGATATATTAACAAAAAGAATTTATATGTGAGAATTATAATTTATGGAGTGATCATCATAAGATGATAAGAAAAATTTGGGATAGACGTCACGTAAAGCGAGAAGAGGAATTACCAGCAGATTCGGAAGTTTCTCTGTATTTACGAGCACCTCCTGTTGGACGATTAGGTGACAAACCCTTAGATATTTGGGAATAATTAAGAGCATCATACACAAATTTATTCAAAATTGCGATCAAGTATTTTACTACTGTAGCAAGTTCCGTTCACTCAGAAAGATTATTTTCAAAAGCCGGGGCAACTTTAACGCAACAAAGAAAAGGTTTAAAGGGTCAGATGCTTTCGAAACTACTATTTCTCTACTCTGTAGAAAAAAAATATTTTCATTTATAAAAAATAAAATTAAAATGAATGAAAATAAAATAAATTGATAACAGTAAGGGAGCAGTAAAAATTTTTTTTTTATATTAATTTTCATGGACACTGAAATAGAAAACGCATCGATGTTCGATGGTGCGCAACATCAATGGTTTCTGGTCGATGTTCTTTAAACATCGATGTCAACATTCTATGTTCGCCATCGATGATTACTCCACGATGTCGTACCGTAACCCTAGGCACGAAACAATACATATAATATGAGCACAGATAACTACAGTACGTCGTCCGGTTAGGCATGTACATTAATTTTGAATTATGTTGTTATTATAATTATTAATTTATTAGTAACAATGGTACCTTATACCTCTTACATGTCAAGCATCTTCATTAATGCCGTATTCAGGTAAATCCTCCAAAATTTTTTCTGGGTATACCTCTATTGTGTATATTCCGTCATACAAATGTTTCCTGCAGTAAGACCTCGCCAGCTTCATTTGGTATGTTCCCAAAGCTAATAAAATAACTGTATTTATCTTCTTGCTTAGTTCGTGGACGAAGACGTCAGCGTATTGGTTATGCGTACATGAAATTGGTTTAGGATACCGGCAGCGATTTTAAAATCGGAAAACATATATGGTAACGCATTATTGAGATATTTTTGGCGAATAGTTTAAAAGTACAATTGAATCTCCTGTTAATCACCTCCACTAGCCAGCGGCGCATAATGACCAATCGAGATTAGTTTGTTTGATCAGTAGACAGTTGGAACTCATGCCTATCCTTTGAGGGTGGAACATGGAATTCGTAACCAGAAGCTTTAAATTTGTTCAAGCTATCTCTGAACTCTCTATCCAAAATGAATATGTCGTTCAATTCAAGCAAATAATGGATTGGATTTTCACTATTATTCATAATATCACTCATTATATTTGCATCTGTCTTCATAGTAGCGTATGAACCTTTTAGATCAATTATATATCCAGCTGTGGTGACTATCAGGAACGACTTTAGGAGGTTTTTAAACTTGTGCAAGGTATAAGACTGACGCTGAAGAGGGTAGTTAGCAATTATATGATGTAAGTCTTGTCGGGCATTATAATTGCTTTCATGTTTTCATCGTTTCCAAATATAACTTTTGGTATAGGCGGGCTTTGATCTGTAATATCATTTCTGTCTACAAGCTTCAGTCCCGCATGAAGATCAACGTAGTCAATATATATAACTAACAACCGCTCACGATTTTGCCTTGTTATATTAAATAATGTCGCAAGCCTCTCGTTGAAATCACCAGCTGACTGATTTGTGAAAAATATATAATACATAAAGAGGTTGTTGGATTTTTCATTTCTGGCTTGGTAAGGAAGTTTGCTCCAACATGGAATCAAATTGATCGCAATTGAGTCCGGCAGAAAATTACATATGTTCATTAGGCACAGTAGCTCTCATGTTAAAACGTAACTTTGAATCTCCATGTAAAGCACTGCTGATCATGTTGCTAATAACATTGAGCTGGGCTGCATTGAAGTCATGAGTGACATTGCAAAATTGAGGTAGCTCTGCCCAGTTATTTCTTTCGATGCACTTCCCTTTCGCAGAATACGCACACTACAGATTGTGTTCACAAAATGTGTATACCTTTATTACTTCTTGTATTCTATGATGGGTCTAATCAGGACAGTTTCTAAAAATACAATGCTTGGGTGTGTTAGGCCCTGCCTCTAGGAGTGAGAATAGGGAGGAAAAAGTGAACTCAAGACCGCTTTCTGGGTAGCATGTGACGAGGACTCATTTCTAGTGATGCGCAATACGGCAGTGGACTATGAAATAACCACAAAATATGTTATATGGCTATTGTTAAAACTGACATGTATAGTAAAAAGTAACTCTGAACGGACATGGATTTGGAACGGGGTTTAATACTAATTTCTATTTCGAACAAAAAGAGCTATCCAATGATCTTGTTGTATACCTACCTACATACATATATTATAGAAACATACTTATTTGCCAAACACAACAAGTAATTATAATATCACAATAATATGTTCATAATATTGTGACATCAGAATGACATTCTTATTTGCCAAGCACGATAAGTAATCATAACATCACAATACTTCCGATGTACAATAAACTATTGTCGTATATGAAGAATCATACGACGCAAAAAATTATGTTGTACACTGCATGAGTAGGTCACCCTTACCCAATACCCAAAATGCAACTATGTAAAGAAACAAAACCGATGCGACTCACTAAAGCGGCCCGCAAGAAACAAGCAGTGACGCAATATCGATCACTGACCGTGATTTACTATGAGGGCTTCGATGTAGAAATAATAATAAATAAGTTAAAGAAATTAAATCAAACCCTCAGAGTAAATCTTCAGTACAACTCAGTCAGTATAGACAGTACAATATACAGTATAATTCAGAGACTACAGCGAGTTTTTTTTATATTTATTCTGAGGAGTTATGCTTTTTAGCTATTTCCAGCAATAATAGGAGTTATACTATACTGAGCTCCTCCTATATCTATACTGTGGATGTGGAACGGCACCGATAGGGAAATTTACTTAATTCTTAATGCTGTCCCTCACATATTTACCATAGTCGGTATTTCTTCCTAAATATGAAGGAATAGAAGTATGAAATAGACTGTCGGCTTGAGTAGACATTTTCCCGCTATTCTCCTTCGATAATCTTGCCTTTACTGTCATGGCTATGCTCATAGCGTACACTGAGAGAAAAAATTACTACTTTGAATGTAGGCATTTTTTTTGCCTACATTCAAAATAGTAAAGTAAGTTTCGATATGTAATATTCCCAAATGTTCTGTAATTTGATTTACCAAAAAATTATGTAAAATTGCCATATTAAATAGTGTAAAGAAATAAGTTCTAAATATGTAATTCTCCGTCTTTAATGCGCAAATCAATTGATTAACAAGTAAAATTGCACTTGGAACAGTGCAAGGAAATAAGTTCTAAATATGTAATTTTCCCTCTTTGACGAGCAAATCAATTGATTAACAAGTAAAATTGCACTTGGAACAGTGCAAGGAAATAAGTTCTAAATATGTAATTTTCCCTCTTTGACGAGCAAATCAATTGATTAACAAGTAAAATTGCACTTGGAATAGTGCAAGGAAATAAGTTCTAAATATGTAATTCTCCCTCTTTAATGCGCAAATTGACGGATTTATAACCAAAATTATAGTCTCTTAACTCCCTTCCCCAGGTCCTTGTCTGCTAATTACCCCAATTCGCAAAAAAGTAGCTACCAACCGTATTCCTCCTAAGCTTGGCAGGGTTGGAGCATTTACACAGCAGGTTGTGAACGCTCTCAAACTCTTACTCGTCTTACAGGTCTGTAATTCTAGAATCCTGTTCGTTCATTCCAGAGTCTCCCTACCGGTAAAGAGTTTTCCAAAAATTTTAGAAGACATAGTTAAAAAAGGAAATAATGTCTCCCAACAAATATATAATTTTGATGAAACAGGACTATTTTGGAGAGAAATTCCCTCAAAAGGGTATTTGGCAAAGGAAGCAAATCGATGCCTGAAATGTCACAAGAAATAGTTGAAAAATAGATACTTTATAAATTTCTTTGTTTATTATTTCAAGTCTTAATCTCTTTTCCTTTTTTTTATTTAATAAAAGATTAACAAAAACTTAATATTCAAAAAAAAAAATAAAAAATTAATTCACATTACACAAAAGCCTTTAAAGAAAAACCAAAGTCCACAAAGTATGGCTTTATATATATTTTTGTCGAATATTACTTTCCGGAAGTAAATTTTCAATACTATTGTTATTATTATACAGGACTGTTCAAAATTATTGTTATTGGCGCAAGAAATAGTTGAAACTGAGATACTTTATAAATTTCTTTGTTTATTATTTCAAGTCTTAATCTCTTTTCCTTTTTTTTTATTTAATAAAAGATTAACAAAAACTTAATATTAAAAAAAAAATAAATAAAAAATTAATTCACATTACACAAAAGCCTTTAAAGAAAAACCAAAGTCCACAAAGTATGGCTTTATATATATTTTTGTCGAATATTACTTTCCGGAAGTAAATTTTCAATACTATTGTTATTATTATACAGGACTGTTCAAAATTATTGTTATTGGCGCAAGAAATAGTTGAAACTGAGATACTTTATAAATTTCTTTGTTTATTATTTCAAGTCTTAATCTCTTTTCCTTTTTTTTTTTAATAAAAGATTAACAAAAACTTAATATTAAAAAAAAAAAAAAAAAAAATTAATTCACATTACACAAAAGCCTTTAAAGAAAAACCATCAGTAGAAATGCCCTTATGCAGCATTACTATCGGGAATAATATAATAAGCATCCAAATTTCATGTGCTTTACCTAGAAGGCGCTTAGTATTTTTCATAATTATTGGAAAACTCACATTAAGCTTCAATTTTTTGCCCAAAGTACGTAGAGACTCATTTAAAAAATCTATAGTTATAATATCTTGGTGCACGTAGTAGTCGATTATTAACTTTAAATCCCTTTTTGCGAATCCTTCAAAAATATCATGAGCTAGACAAGGTGGAAGGCCAGGATTACAAGTATGATAAAACTGTAGTTCATTAAGACACGATACCCTTTTAATTCCATTAACGTTATCAAGCTGAGGAGAAGTTTTCAAAACTTCTATGTCTGAACAATAATTTTCTGGCGTTCGTAGATCTGCATGCTTTTCATAAAATCTGGGATCTTTTAAATGTTTTCTTTCAATAAGACAATAGCGACAAAAATATTGGGAACTACTAAAATTTTCGCAATATCCTCCGATTTGGTGGCTACCCAAATTATCTGAAAGAACACCGACTACAGAACCTTGTATCTTTTCTTTTTTATCGGTACACATTGAAATTCCATATGCCTCTAAACTTTTTAAATCTTCTATTAAAGGGCTCAAAATTTGATTTAAACCAAAATATTTAACGTGCTTTTCCTTACATATAATTGCTAAAAATATGTTATCAGTCTTTTTCCGTAAGCGCGCAATCATATTTCCAATAATTATGTACACAACTAAAACTTTGTGTTTGTTTCTAGATGAGCTCAAGGCATTACAAATTTCGAATGAATCAATGTATAAAAATAATTCAATTCGTTTCTCAGATCGAAAAAAGTTAGAATTTTTATAAATTTCACCATTCCAGTAATCAACCAGAACTTCCGGTTTTTCTATTCTTTCTTGTAGGAATTGTTTTATTAGAGATGAATTATGAAAAATCTCTTCCAAAGTATGTTGTATTGGAACGTAGTGATATGAACATTCCACATGGAGACCATTCCTTCCCAATGAGATTTCTATTGGCTCAATAAATGCACAATGTTGCTTAAAATACAAATTTCGTTTATACGTACTTAACGGAACCATAAAAGCATTTGGTTTTGTTGCAATCTCTTGCAATTTTTCACACAACGTTACAGGTGCATCACAGCTAGTGCAGATCTCTTGAATTTTATAACTTATATGCTTACCAGTATTTCCAACGCAATTCTTTAATTCCTCCGTAATATAATCAATCACATTATCAGTTAAGTCATATTTGCAATGTTAAAAAAAACCACATTATACTTTTATAATCCAGGTCTTCGTCATTATTTTCTAAGCAAGTAATACTGGGTTGACTTCTTTCCAAAACAGTCACATCATCTGCAGAAACTCCATTGAGTTCTTCGAACTGATCATTGTTTTCTGCTTTGACATTACCATGCTTACGATTTATATGGCGTAAGAACGAATTTTGGTTACGAAAAAAAGGTCGACACAAAATTGAAAAGGGGCATTGAACAGCAGTACCTGTAGCTATGTGAAGTCTTGAGTGCTTTATTATGTTTTTCTTAGAAATTGAAATGAACTGACACCCTGTTAATCTGCAAGTATAAGTCTCCTCTACGGGACTCCGATATATTTTATGGACTCTATATATGTGAGAGGAAAAACTAGAATATTTATAATATTCACCACCACAATTTGAGTAGAGGCACTTAAACACTTTATTTTTTTGATTACGATGTGTGAATTGATGTTTGTTATAGGTTTTTAAACTTTTACTTTTAAATGAACATCCCTCACAATCAAATCTCATTTTAAAAGATAATATTTGACACAAAAGCATATCACAATAATGTACCTTTTCTCCTTGCTTTCTGCAGTTTGCTAAAGCTGGAATTCCAATAACACTTACTTAAAACACGACAATTTACACCAAAGAAGCAAAATAATTATCAGACGTTTACGCTCGACACCAAAGTCACTGCAAGAATGAACCGTTCTCTCTCACTTCACGTTTATATTGAATGCCGCCGCTTCTTAAACTTGTAATATACATGAAATTTACTGAATTTACGGTATAAATGTGCACAGCATCTCAAAGTGTGGACAAAATTACGTGATTTATATTTAATGTAAACGTAATTATATTAATTTAAATTATTTCGACTTAAAATTCCCTGATCTCTTTAATATTACATGCATCTTATTAGTAATTTACTCCAGGGTTATGTAAAATTAAGGAAAAAAGGGTAACTTTTTTACAACTTAAAAAGTAGTAAATTTCAATTTATTTTTCTCAGTGTAGTGGATAGCAGGTCTTTTTGCTACTAGTTACAAAAAGGTATCTAGCAGACAACGTGCGGCTACAATTTTCTGTGCCCTTTCTACAGAACAGAACATAGTTCGTTTATGCATTTGAAACATATAATTCCAAAAGCATTCTCAATGCAGTGCTTGGCTCTAATTAATCGCTAATTGTAGATAATCTCTTCATCTGTCACCTCCTTTTTTGTTTCATATAGCTTTAAAATGCGTTTGCAAAGTGGAAAAGCATCCTCAGCTACGTAAAAGAAAGGTAAATTTATTCCATGAAATGTTTCATTTGTTGGACAGTCTTCGTGGTCTGAAGCAACATCTTGTTTAAATTTTGAAATATGTTCGCGTCTCCTTCACTTCCATATGCACTGAATCACAAGTACATTGTGAATTTGTAACTTGTTCAAGATACCTTCCGGTATACCACGCGATTCCTTGAGGTAAGCCGATCAAAAAATTGTTCCACATACCCCCCCCCCCCCCCCCCCTAGAAACCTTCCTTTAGGAGTTGTGGCCAGTTGAAGATTTCCCCAATATTCGTGAACCCTGATGGCAATAAATGAGTATAACTTTTGAACCACGCTATAGATTTTGGTTATTGTTGGCTTATTAAATAGCCAAGAATAGTAGCTGTCGAAAAGTGTATTGCCCTGTCTTTGTTAATTAAGCATCTTTAAGTTATTCTCAAATATTTCCAAAATTTTGATTTTTTTTACATACAAATTTCATAAATACCGTTATTTATTTCAAAAACTTTCTTCCATGTAACCCAAATTTATTGCTTCTAATTAATGCCCCTACTACCCTCTATCACTGGAAAAAAAAACGCATGCCAATACCTGAATCAGTTTTAGCACTGGAGGTTTATTGGCAGATTCAAGCCAGAACAAGCTGGCTTTTTATTTTTGCCAGAAAAAATAAAAAGCCAATCGTAAAAAGTCATAACTGATTCGGTCCCTGGTTTAAAGAGAACAAGAAGCTGATTAAAGGTATGTTATCTAAGATTTAAACGCTAGTACGTAATAAATATTAACAAAAAATATTGTTAATTACTAGTATGTGGTTTTCAAATGAAGAATATGCGGATATACACCTCATCTACGGTGAAACTCACAGAAATAGCGGCGTGGCAAGACGATTGTATCAGGAGAGATTTCCTCGTCGTAGACTTCCGGATCGCAGGACCTTCGAAAGTGTAGATAGGCGTATAAGGGAGTGGGGGACAGTTCAGTATAGATGACTGGATCAAGGAAGAGGGAGGCATGATGTAAATCTTGAGGAGGAAATATTGAGAATGGTAGCTGCAGATGAAAGTACTAGTACCAGAAGATTAGCGCAGCGAACAGGAACCTCTCAGTCAACAGTTTGGCGAATACTTAAATCTAATCAGCTGTACCCGTACCATTTTCAAATAGTACAAGCTTTACAAGAAGGAGATTCAACTAAACGCCTTCAATTTTGCAGATGGATCCTTGAAAAAGAGCCAACATTTCCATCAAAAGTATTGTTTACAGATGAAGCTTCTTTCACCAGGGATGGAGTTGTAAATACTCATAATTTGCACACCTGGGCTTCACTGAATCCGTACGCCATTTTAGATTGACATCATCAGAGGAGCTTTAAAATAAATGTGTGGTGTGGGATTATTAACAATTACTTATTAGGTCCGTTTGAAATACCTACAGTGAATGGTACTACTTAGCTCTCATTTTTAAAACATGATTTAGAAGACATGTTGGATGAGCATATTCCGCTTTCCCTTAGGAACGAGATGTACTTTATGCACGATAGCGCTCCGCCGCATTACTCTGTTCAGATTAGAAGTTAACTTAACGAGCAATATACTGCGCGATGGATAGGACGTGGAGGACCAATTCCTTGGCCTGCTCGATCACCTGATCTCACCCCTCTTGATTTTTTTATGGGGCTATTGAAAAAGTATAGTTTATAGTTCAGTTGTTACTTCTAGGGAAAATCTATGAAATAGGATACAAAATGCTTTTAACCATATTAGAAATAATAGTAATAATTTTGTTAGAATGACACTCGTTACTTCGTAGGGCGCAATTATATATAGACCAGGGAGGACATCACTTCCAGCATATTTTATAGGGTTTGTTACTTTAAATTAATAAAGTAAATATTATTACCAAAGCAATTGTGTTTCCAGTCATAAAAGATCCTACGTACCTACCTGTGCTTATTGCTTGTATGCAATTTTATGATCTGGCTTAAATCTGCCAATAAACCTCCAGTGCTAAAACTGATTCAGGTATTGGCATGCGTTTTTTTTTCCAGTGATAGAGGATAGTAGGGGCATTAATTAGAAGCAATAAATTTGGGTTACATGGAAGAAAGTTTTTGAAATAAATAACGGTATTTATGAAATTTGTGTGTAAAAAAATCAAAATTTTGGAAATATTTGAGAACAACTTAAAGATGCTTAATTAACAAATACAGAGGAATACACTTTTCGACAGCTACTATTCTGGGCTATTAAATAAGCCAACAATAACCAAAATCTATAGCGTGGTTCAAAAGTTATACTCATTTATTCCCATCAGGGTTCATTAATATTGGGGAAATCTTCAACTGGCCACAACTCCTAAAGGAAGGTTTCTAGGGGGGGGGGGGGGGTATGTAGCACAATTTGTTGATCGGCTTACCTCAAGGAATCGCGTGGTATACCGGAAGGTATCTTGATCAGAATCACCCTGTATATAGAGAATTGAATTCCTGTATGCATGTAAATGATCAGCACATACTTTTTAAATGAGTAATTTTGTAAATTACTTTATAATTACAGAACAAACTGCTAGATTTTGGCGGAGCTTGCAAGGCTTTGTTTCGTAAATATAAGCTTAGAGAAAAAAAAACAATAATAATAATAGTCTCCTTCCAACTTTAAAATCGAAATTAAACGATCCCCAGTTTTGGGGAATACGACAAGGTTGCCCAACTATTAAAGTGAGTAAAATATCATATGAAAATTCCCCTGAAAAAACTTGGAATTTTTCATTATGTCATTGAATGGAAATTTATTGAAAATTGTAATTCATTTACAATAAAATTTCATTTTAAATAATTTACATCGGGTACAAATCTTCATTTTTTTTGTACTTTCCACCAGATAGGGACTTATTCTACAAATAGGTCTTTCCCAATCTTTGCTCCATTAGTTTTTCAATAACCACTAGACTTGATTCACTTAAAATTAATTCCACACTTTTCATGCATACTTTGTTCTGTAAAAATAATCAATCCATAAGACTTCCGAAATAAGTTATTCCGCAGTGGTCAAATTACATACAATTGGGAATTATAAATTTCTTTATTACAAATAAAATAAATATTTCGTTATTTATTTTGAAATACACAAAATTATCAAATCCAAATTTTCAAAAATCTTATGACCTAATTTCAATTTTTCTTCAAGAAATAAGGGGAAGAATTCCGTGGCCAAAATCCTTGGCATGCCGGCCTTTACCAAAAGAATGACATCGGGCTTAACAAATTGTAATCATCATCATTATATGTATCGTTCAGAGGTTAAAGGGTCTTTCTATTAAAGATTATCTTAACAAAGATTCATAAAATATGAAGATAACATTTTTAATCATTCCTACCTCTTAAGATACGTACCTTATTTACACCTCCCCTTTATAAAACTTTGCTTATTTTGACTCCAAATCTTAAATGAGTTTATTTAAGTAACATCTTCTGAAAAAACTTCGTTTCACTTCGAATATAAATTCATTTTAAAAATAAATTACATATTAATTGAGAAAAATCAATGTATATATCACTTAAAGAAATGTAATAAAAATCGATTTAGATGTAACATATTCTAGTCTTGATATGCTGGTGTCAATTTAAAAACAAAATAAAAATCGGTTTGGCACACTATACTTTGCACAGTGCAGTTTATTTCAGTGAAATTGATGGTTTCTCAACAGCACTTCTACTACTTTCGAATCTAAAGTTTCAACGTTACAAGCACGATTCAATTTTGGTGAACCCAGGAACATAAAGTGCCCAAGTTGACTACATTTCCATATTCCATTATCCCTATTCATGTTTGTATTTCTAAATTAAAATACTAAATCGGCAACTACTAGACTAGAAACGCAAACATTACTTGTATGTATATGTACCTCTTTCCGCCACAACTATGTATTATCTTAATTATGTAAAGAGAATATCAGTTCGCAAAGATTTTCCCGCTCGCCTGTCACACGAAATTTTCAAAATAGCCTAATTGTTTTCAACTACCACTCTGAAGTTGTAATTTGGTCACTTGTAATTTAAATAGCTTTTTAAAATTCAATAACCCTCGCGTATAATAGCAGTCTATTAAAGAGGAAATTATCCACATAGCACTGAGCTGGAGCACGTCATTATGCTATGGCATAATGCAGATATGTACTCGAAATATTTAACGTTTCGTGAGTAGTAAAATTATTAGAGAAAATAATTATAGCGGACTTCACATGAAATATTGAATGAAAATGGTGGCAGTTAATAACACGTGGTGCCTACTAATGGTCGAGGCATTCTGCATGCAGCAGATTTCTCAACAAAAAACTATTGGGATGCTATAATGTGCAAGTGATATCCCACTTCGTGGTTCGGAGCCCACATAACTTAGTAGATCGATTACAGCATTTGTCAGGAAATAACACATTTCACCAGAACTCAAGGGAGTTGAACGAAGAAGACTAGGATAAAAGCGGAGAATACTTTTTTTTTAAGTAAATCATACATACTCGTACATACATACTTTCCTCAATAAGTCAAATACAAAGGAAAGGAAGCAGATATCCATTTATGGAAAAAGCAAGGGGCCCTATGGATTTGTGGCGTACCTTTAAAATGTGTTTTTTTTAAGTATTTACCTCAATTAATAACTAAGAATAGTTTTAATATTCCACCTCTTCACCCCAAAAGAACAAACGTCCAGTCTTGGTCAGATTTGGAAGGCTAATGATACACTAAAATGGATAAAATATTAAGGTGGGAGAGTTCTCCTGATCCCTTTCTCTTGTTTTGTAATGCCGTATTATACACTGAACTTCCTTTCTCAAACTCCTTCTTAGACCGTACAAAAGTTATGGGATATACACAAATGTTTGTGTTTATTGTAAACAAAGCCGCTGCCGCTTATATTTTGTATGCAACATCTGGTGAAATCCATTTTTTTGTTAATTAGAAATAATTTATAGATAATGACTTCTAATACAGCATATCCTTGGTTGGCTTCGTAATGATATGTGAATTTTTTAATAAAGAATTTCTGATGTAAACACGAGTCATAATGTTAATCGGATATTAATTATCCAATTTTTACGATTCCATAGAAACATTTATGGAACGAATTAAAATCATTCTCTAACAATATAAATAATTACCTTCTATGTACTTTGTTCTACATACAACACCTGTAAATACTTTAGTTCCACACGACAAAATTTCTGCCTCTCTGTTGTTGAATCTCATTATTCATTCATCCGTAATCAATTCTTTGCAATCAGATTGTTTTGGTAAATCTGAAAGTTGTTGTCCCAGGATCCCGCTAATCAAACTTTAGAATTAGTTTCGTGACGCAGAGATTACCTCCGGAATTATTTTCATATGTAAGAGTACATACATGTTTCCAGAATATTAAAACGAAATCTCCACAAAGTCTAGTGTAAATACTATGCTGCACCACATTCTGATCGGTGCCAACAATCCTAAACGGTTGTGGTCCATGTGCATGGCCACAACGCCGCACCGTACCTAGCACCGCACCTAGCACAGCACAAGACCAATCATTACCTAGCACATCGCTCCTTGCACAACGCGGAATTAATGGCCACCGTGAAGCACAGCACATTGCCTAAAGCGACCTCGAATATTCGACCTCTGAAGTAAATTAAGATATTGCAAAAGCGCAGTCCAGTTCTCTTTAAAGAGTATAGACAGAATTCAACACTCTAGTTGCAGTTCCTCTGCAGAGGACGACATTTTGTGTGAAGTTAGTAAGTGGAATTCCTTACAATATTAAAAGAAAAACCAAGCCGTATTCATGAAATTAACTTTAAGAGAAGTAATTGGGTGAATTTCATCATTTCTATAATGATCTTCGATGAGACCGATTACGGTTTTACAAATATATGCGTATGGACGTATCTACACTTGATTACATTTTACACAAGATTCACGGACAAATTGTGAAAAATTGGAAGAATTTCCCCAATCAAACAATAGGAATAAAGAAAGACTAATGACCACGTTACGCTAAGAATTTTTTTACATAATTATTGTATAGAATAGTATTAGTATTACAAAAATAAAATAAATTACAGTTATTGGATGTTCGAATACATATTCAGACTTTTCCACATTCTGAATGGAAAATTCTCTGAAAAATCAGTCCGATAAATAAATGGCTGATTACCCTTTTTTTGTTTAAGGCAGGGGGACCGGAGAACTCATCTCAAGCACTGAGGCCATGGCAGCCCATTGTGCTGCCCTGCAAGAAGCGCATTCACCAAAACAGTCCTGACCTCTTAATGAAGCATTTCAGGTCATGGTGAGGAAGGTTTTTCAGCTCACCTACAGATAGAAGGGCAGACACTATAGTATTCAGCTTGCTCCGGAAGACGATCGGAAAAGCACATAAAAGTGTTCGGTTGTCTCATGCTCTCAGGCTCTCCTTCTCGGACAGACATTCAGGGCTGTTGACAACTCCCATCCTTGTTAGATGAGCGCGAAGTGAGCTGTGGCCGGTAATAATGCCAACCACAGTTCTATATTGTTTCCTCCCGAGCCCCATGAGAAAATCAGAGGTATTCCTACTGGCCCCATCAAGAAACAGTTTTGTACACCTACAAGTACTCAGGCTCTCCCATCTATGCTGATGCTTCCAATGAAAAGCTGCTTTGATGAGAGACCCGATGTTCGAGGTGGCAACGCCGGAGTCGGTCTCAGTCAGAGGAACGGAGAATCACAGCCAGCCCTAGCTAAAATATCGGCCCTTTAATTCCCCATTATCCCCATGTGAGCAAAAACCCACAGAAGGGACACCTTGTTGTGAATATACAATTTTCTCATAGACGACCAGCAATGCCCCAGTAACTTAAATATTATCCGAGGGCCACTCAGAGCCATCGAGGCTGCCTAACTATCCGGAAGGATAGCAATGTCCCCAGATGGCGAAGGCTCCAGCGTGGAAGACAGTGGAGTGTCGTCCAAGTGAGTACTCCATCGCAATGTCAGGTTCAGTAAAGTAGATGGAAGAATCCATAAGGCACTTCCCTCAGTCCCGAATCCCTTAGAGGAAAGTTCACAGATAAGTGACGCCCAAAATGAAGCTTAGGTATCATTGCATCACGTGGCAAGTCCAGCAGTCGTTCCAACATCCCCATGAGCGCAATCTGCATACGGCCCTTTTGGCATTTGCCTAAATGACAAGATCGAGGAGTGGTTACACTTACTAAGCTCCATATCGTGATCATGAAATTAATGCACGAGAAGTTGCATAACCTTAGTTCGAAGTCCTATCTTTTGCCAAGGAGCTAATGATCTAAAATGTTAACAAGCTATTAAAAATGTGATCTTGTCATATATATCTTCCTCCATTCGCATCATGAGAGTATTTTCATTTCACGTAAGGTGTTGCAGTTTTTCTCTTTCCGCATCCAAGAAAGCAGGACAATGAGGATCGATATATTACTGCCATATATACTGAATTGACTCGTATATAAATTGACTCGCTATAAATGCTAGCAAAGTACTCCACAGAAGAAAATTTACTAAAATATCGTTAAATCTATTAAATTCACCACAGTCGGGATAAATGTTACCAATGCACCGCACAAAAGAAATAACAACTCATTTCCAATGTGCAGTGATAGGCTCAGTGCAATGGTTGGTGCGGAGGGCGATGCAAGGTGCAGTGCGCCACTGTGGCCATTTCTATTTGAGATAAGGGATAAATTTTATCATCGCACACCAAGCTCAGGGCGATGCCATGTGCGGTGCTTGGTGCGGTGCGCTGTTGTGGCCATGCCCTAAGGCTGATATAATATTTTCCGTAATTTCAATATGGCATGACAGAGTTTTGCTGAATCTCAAAGCTGAATTTTAGATTGTTCAGTGGCGGAGGGGTTTGCATTGATTGGAAAGGAAGTGTTATTAGTCGAAAAAAAAATTGATTTCTTTCCTTGAGGTAAAGAGATAAACAGGCGCATATAGTCACGAAGTTTTACGTTCCAAAACATTTTCACAAAACCTTTTCAATTTGTGACTGCGCCACTGACAATTCAGCACAAATCCTAAGAATCGGAAAATGGGACAGCAATAACCCTTTCCGTACAGATTAGGCCAATGCAACAAATGCTATGACCGGAACAAAGTTAGAAGTAACATGCCGCTGTGGATTTTTTTTAATGTGGGGAGGGAGAAATACATAAGTGAAAACAAAATTATGGATTGTAGGTTCGGAGGATGGGGTTGTACCAACCTTCATAGGTGTTGTCCAAAAAGGTATGTCGAATTAAAGTTAGAGGAGAGTGCAATCAATTGGCGCTATTATTTCTCTGATCCTGTAAACTTCATGCCGACGTTTTTACTATTAATTTTTTTTTGCATTAGTGGTCTGTTATAAGTGTTTTTTGTTAAGGTGGAAAATTTCTCGGACGTAACGGCTCTTCACAAACACAAGAATAAAATAAAGCTATTTTTCCACTTAAAAAATGGGATTTTCTAGTTTAAAAGAAGCTTATTCACTACTTTTGGAGTTAGCTCCGAAACTAGTTAACGAATTGAAAAATTAATTAAGATATGTGATTACAGCAGAAATTGAAACATGCCTTAACGTTTATACTTAAACATTTTATAACATCTTTTCTGTGGTGATGAAAGACGACCAAATTGATCTTTTTGGTTTACCTCAAATTATCTTAACACACTAAAATCGCTATTTCTCTGTAAATATTGCATGGATTTCAATAATTCAATATATGTTCCTAATATATTACGCAGTACTAGGAGGGTAAATTATAAACCGAAATACACTTTCTTATAATACGGCCATAAGGCACAATGTGCATACCTCTCTTACCGCACATACTGGCCCTAAGTGCTCAAAGGGTTAATAAGTTACAATGCTTTGCCGGCATAAGTAAGCCATACACTCTATATATCTATCCCAAACCTAACGAACAAGCTATTGAAACCAAGTAAGTCAACCCTGAGAGTTCTAATGTCAATTCTCATTGGGCAATCTTTTCTCAGGAGTCACCTTACATGATAGGGTTTGTTGATGATCCTGTATGCAGAGTATGCGGGGAGGAGTCCGAATTGGTGACTCGCTTTCTTTGTCATTGTCCAGTCCTCGAAGAAAAAAGTTACAGTTTTCTTTGCTCACACCTCCTGGACGAGCTGGATGAAGCTGGCAAGGAGGGTTTGGATCCAATATTGAACTTCATAAGGGAGTCCGGTTGGAACCCATGTCCAATTGCTCATAAGTCTGAAGAGTGAACAATGAGCCACGTACTCGGCTACGTTCTATGGATCTTGCTGGCGGTCTAAGCCCCTTTTCAATCCATCCGAGCTAAACCATACACGCAAAAGATTACTAGGGAAGAATCCGCGAAATTATTACGTGACGAATTGTCGGCAGGGTTGCCTACGGCACCGATAAGAGATCTCGCCCATACACTGCGCATTCTTTCTCAAATATCTGCAAGTACATTCTTGTAGCTTAAGACTATACGGTTATAAATTGTTGTTGTTTTCTTTTCAGAAGAATGGCATCTGGATGTTCCAGATTCGAGATAGATGCTCCTATTATTTCAAAAATATTGTCAGTCGGTGAAAATGGCTTCAAAGAAGAGTGTTCGTGCAATAGTTAGTGCGTTGATGTATTAAAATTTTTGTGAGTATAAATGTTCATTGTTATATTCTCAAAATTCACTCTATTTTATACATTGCTCTATTTTTTCATTTGTTTTCCAAGTCACTAAATTTCGCTATTTGAGACCTGTTGATGAGTCAAAACCAGTGGCGTGGCGTCTTTGGAAGCAAGGGAAGCATTGCTTCCTTTAGGATTTCAGAATTAATAATAAAAATTCTTCAAAATATTTTCATTCCAAAAATATTTTTGATGAAGGTATTTTTTCAGACCTTTGCTGTAAATCAGGAAAGACAAGAAATTAAACATCAGCCCCCGTATTAAAAAATTATCACAACAAAACTATGGAACATTTTCCAACGAAAACTATTGTATGCGAACAAGTCTGGGATCTACCTATAACGTCACACAGCATTGCTAGCTATTCGCCACTTACAGTGTATCTACGCCCAATATGAAATTCCGTTGAGGCTAAGGGAAGCAATTGAAAAAATGCTTCTATGATATGCGATTTATTTTTCCTATGATAGTATAACGCTGGTTTCAACTGTAGGTGTTTTAATTTCTGCTTCCATCAATAATCGAAGAACATCCTACCAAACTTAAGGCTGAAATACAATGACTGCGACACGCATTTGTCGACGCCAAAATAATTTTCGAATACATGCTACGACATTAGGGCATAGCAAATGCTGCGACGCGAAAATGTCGTCGTCAAAAAGTAGAACAAATTTCTAAACTTGTCGTTGCGCAGTGCGGCATTTGAGTTTGACAGTTCGTGTGTTGGTACATTCCACGTACTTTTCTTTTAAAACTGGCATAACTGCATATAATCTTTAATGTAACTTATACTTGTTCTTAAAAAATGTAAGAAAAATCCGTAGACATCACAAAACGGCAAAACTCAACTCAACTATCTTGAAATGACGACGAATAATGTCGCATTCATTGTATTACGTCTGCGACAAACGACGACGCCAATTGGCGTCGACAATTTCATGTCGCATTCATTGTATTTCAGGCTTTACGGCATTCGAACTCGTCTGGGCTCTACCTATGACGTCACACAGCATTTCTGGCTATTCGCCACTTACAGGGTATCTACACTCAATATGAAATTCTGTTTGCACTAAGGGAAGCAATTGAAAAAATGCTTCTATGGGACATACAAATACAGCTATACCGGTAGCATGTATTAGGTTAATTTCATTCATATGATAACATTTTTCTTCTAATAGATCATCGCTGTATTTGTTTTAACTGGATGCATTTTTATTTCTGCTTCCATCAATTTCAAATCGGTAGGTCGATTAGAAAGCATGTTCGCGAGGTGGAATTGTAAATCATTGAGGGGACTTTCTTTTCTTCTGGGTAGGGGAATTTCATTTTAAAACAGAGAAGTCTTGTAATATGATGACAAAAAAACTCAGTCGTGGGAAATGAGCTTAAAAAAATGTTCATGTTTGAAGTTTTCAGCAATATCTTTACGTCTGTCATGAACAATATTGGAATTTCTCCATTTCTCCAATTGGAATGCAAATAACAGCTAGCTAGCTTCATATTTGAACATTTGGGAAAATTTGCGGTTGCATGCAATTAGATTATAATTATATGTAAATTGCATGAAAATTTAAATAATTTTGGTTACCAGTTTTCTTCATGTTTGTTTTTGGGCTTAAATTTTAACTTACAAAAAAAAGGTTTTTAAAAAATATTAAATTTGTATAGTGCGTGAAATTATCTTGAAAATAAATGTAAAGTGGATTTTAAATATTTTTAGTGAACAGTTTTTCTTCAAATTGTCGGGGTTAAATTCTGACTTTTAAATAAAAAAGGCTTTTAAAATCTATTAATATTTGTATAGTGCGTTAAATAGTGTAGTGCACGAACTTTGTTAATTTTGATTTTTTTGTTCATACTGTTTTTAGTCATTATGGTAGATATTTCTGTTGTAGGGAACTTATCTGTAATTGACGATCGGTTGCAACGGTCTTTCGGCTCAAGTGATAATTCAAAATGGAAGAACGAAACCTATATAAAATATCTCTACAGAGAACAGAACATGCACTAGATATTTTACTGTAAAATTATATGATAGCGCAAATTGGCTTACCGGTTGTTAGAATAAGCAAACAATTTTTTGTTGGCTTTGCTTGTTGTTTTCATCGGAAAATAACGTATGGCGGGCTTTAGTGACTTAAATAATTTCCATAAAACAATAGATAGGCATGGAAAAAATTCATCAGATCACTTCAAATCATTGCCAGCTTTCAATAAATTTGGTTCTGGTCAAAGAATTGACCAAATAATTGATAGGAGTTTCAGATCGTAAATTATAAAGCATAATGAATTAGTTAAGAAGAACCGGGAAATTATTAAAATCTTAAAAGATGTAGTTTGCCATTTGGCATGCCAGGAGCAGGACTTTCGCGGGCACAATGAAGCCTCAAATTCAATAAATCGAGGAAATTACGTTGAATTAATTTCGCTTTTGGCCAGATATAACCCAGAACTTAAAAATCGTTTAGATACGGCAACAGTATTTTCTGGCATATCGAACTATATACAAAATGATTTAATAACTGCTATCTCCTGGTTGTGACAACCGATCGGCAAGTCGTTTGCATGAACATGTGGTGAACGTCATGCAGAGTTTTGAGTGCGGTAGTAGCTAATTTTCCAGAGTTATGACGGTGCATTAGTTGTGGCAGGTGAAGTAAGAGGGCTTCAAACCTGGGTAAGGGCAACGTATCCTAATGCGCTTTTTGTGCACTGCTTCGCACATCGATTAAATTTGGTCCTGTCCAAGACAAGATTCGGGAATGCAAAGTGTTTTTCCAATCATTCACCGCTTTTTCAACTTCTTTCAGTCATTCAACTAAAAGAACCATTGCTCTTGACTCGTTTCTAAAAAGAAGACTTCCCAAAGTAGCTTCCACCCACTGGAATTTCAATGGTAGACTTATTTTGTCCATTCACGATAATATTGATTTTCTCAAACTTCTGTTTGAATATATTGTCGACCATTACGAAGATATTTGGGATAGTGAGACTGTTAACAGTCCTCGGGGTCTTTCGGTACTTTTAAAAGATTTTCTGTTTATTTTTCTCCTTAAAATGTTTTCAAAAATATTTCCGCAAATGATGTCCTTTTTGATATCTTCCAAGCTAAACACAGTGATATTACCTTTTGCATTAAAAAAATTAGATAGTCTCAAAATCACCTTCTACATCTAAGAAATAATTTCACCGAAATATGGAATGAAACTTCTTTGCTGTGCGACCTACAGCGTCAGACTCAGATTTTATTCGCTGACAATCACCGATGTATTTCAGTATGATCAATCAGAGGTAATAAGTGATTTGATTCATGAAGAGAAAGAATATTCAAGAGACGAAGAAAAGATTATTTTCTACTTTTTCATGCGGGTTGACCTCAGTTTTCTTTAAAAACTCGGTTTTTAATTATTTTATTTTGACCTCTATATTTTTACAAAAAGTTCATTAAGATAACTTTTTTTATAAAAACTATATCCTAACTGTAGCCGTTAAAGAGTTATAAGCCCTTAACCTATTCTCAAACCTATTCTCAAACCAAATTTTAAAGATAGGTTTTTCCCTTAGTGAGTGGAAATCGTAATTTAAAAACAAAAATCTTGTTTCGGTATGGCCTGAATAGGTTATGAGCTAATAACTGTTTAACGGTTACAGGGAGGATGTAGATTGTAATAGGTCAAATTAAAGATGAGAGTCCACAGTAAAAAAAAAGTAATAAAATAGAGGTAAATGTATGGAAAGGTAAGAAAATCTGAAATTTTTATTTTTGACCCCAATAACTCCCGAGAGTAGAAGGATATGAGTCTGATTGAGCAGTTATTGGAAAGGCCATGAAGTTCTGCATACACTGAGTCCTTAACTGTGACCGTGCGCTATGTACTTTTAAGACTCAGTCTGTTTTATTAAAAACTACCTTTTTTTTCTCAATCACCCTGTAATTCCCAAATGCGTGATGTCGAACCACCCCCCCCCCCCCGCACTGCCATACAATTTTTGTTCGCTTAGGTGAGTACATCCATGAGCAAATAAATTAAATTTACAAGCAATGAAACAAATAACAATCGAAGAATTTAACTGACCTAATTATGAGCATAATTGCTACCTAAGCAAGTAAAATTCATTCATCGCTGGTCGAAGCGGGCCCATCGCATAATTGCTTGCAGTACAAAACTGCAAGGTTAATGAATCCTACTTTTGTGAGATTATTGATTTTTTAATTTTTTGGTCGTCGAATAAGCTAAACTTTTTGTTTTCATTAAAGAAACTGCTTTTGTTATTCCGTACGCCGAGTTTTAAATATCTTAACACTCATTCAAATTACTCCGTGTGTACCTTTTTTATAGTTGAGACATTTATTTTGAAAGTGGTTTAAGTAGATTTGGCTATAGTATTTCTATTTTCTACAGAATTCTTTAGTATTATATATATTGGGTAATAAATTTACACTGTCTTTAACTTCAATATTTCGTCTAAAAGAAAACTGGACTTAAACCACTTTTAAAATAAACGGCTTAATTGTCGCTGTTTAAGTCCCATAACATCTTCCACATAATTAGTTCCACAAATTTAATGATTTCAGTATGACTGAATTTCTAAATTTTGTTAGCTTTTAGAATCAGCTATCGATTGACAGTACGTATTCTGATTAGAAGGTGGTATCAGCTGCCGATTAACCACTACTTGAGAGTAACATTGCTGTGACTTAGAGAGCAAAGGGCCACATATTCATACGTTATTTACTAGATTCTTGTAGTGGTGTAATATTTGTATAATAATGCTTATCGAAATCGTCTGCAATATAATTTAAAAAATCTACAAAAACAAACTTTATTATTATAGTTAGAGCACTTACTGGGTTTAATTCCAAATGGAAGAAGAACGCTATCCGTCACGTAACAAGACTTAACACCTGTTGCGAATGAATGGTTAGCTTGGAAAGAAATAAGAAAAGGTAAACCGAACCAATTTTGATTTTCCCGATGGTATTTACAACCAGGAAGCAGATTATTTTCTACGAAATAAATTTTTCTTTTCCTCAAATATCCTTGACTTAGTTAAATATCCTCGCGGGTGTTTTCCAGCCCAGCTTTTTCCCTCTGGGGATAACTAGCTCCGCGCTTCTTGGAGTTTTTGTTTATATTCAATATTCATTTTCTCGACGACCCGGCCCCTTCTCCTCTTTTTATAAGATACTTCTAGCTCTGCATTCAACTAAGTAGTTTAGTCGTTCTAAATGTGTTCGATGAATGTGCAGTGTATCCATCGATTTAGTGGACTTCACTAGAAGATCGAATTCCTACTATGGATTGTCTACATACATAGATACGAGCCAGCACTTCCTGTTTCCTTGATGCTTTTGTTCTTAAATAGATTCTCACAATGCAATAAATGAATGGGGGATACAAACAGCATACGGAGAAATGTAAGGGGCACTAGTGACAATAATCTACGAATGATTGGAAATGCCCGACTGTGCATTAAAGGCAGAAGTAACGACATAAAAGATTCATCCAGGAGAATTTGATCCTGGAGAATTGGTTCAAAACAGGAAATGCTTCTGTTGGCATTCAGTCGAGTATATGATTCGGGTTTACTGGATTTTATTGCATATCGCAACCTTAAAATCACAAGCATTTAAATGATAGTTAGTTATTTTTGCACGAGAAGGATTTAAAGTTGCTGATAACTAATGCTGAAATATATTGAAGTAGATGTAACTTTCGATAGCCCTAACTTTTTCTCAAAAGAGCTTTGGAATATCTTTAAATCCATTAAATCCAATCAAGTTTAAAAATTAAATTACTTCCGATTTTACAGTTAGAACCATATCCAATGACACAATAATTAACTGAAATGAATCCAAGCGTCAAAAGAACTATTTCACAATGATTCGCTTATAAGTTTTGGAACTTTTAATGATATGTAAGGAAAGTAAAGTGAAGCAATTTAGAAAAATTGACGACAAAAGCAAGGAAGGGAAAAGGACGAGGAAACTTTAAGATTAAATAATCGAAAAGTAATTCCTTTTTTTTTAGGCCAGCCATTCCCTTTAACTCGTACACCAATTTGTCTATTTCTTTACTATTTTCGACACTCTCGTAGACCCACTTTTCGTCATCACAGCGAGCTGAAATTTGGTATACAGGTTCATGTCGAGTGACAATTGAATCTGTCCAAATTTGAACCGGAAATTTCCATGGAAAACCCGGAAAATCGGGAAAAATCATTTGAAAATTTGGTACAAATTTGACTAGTGATAAATCCGTTTCAGGAAAAATGCAGAGTTTTCCGATTTTTCCGAAAAAATTTCCGGAATATTCCGACTTTTCCGGAAAATTTTCCGGTAAAAAAGTTTTCTAAATTATGCAGGATCAAGTTCCCTATCAACTGGCATCATTACTTTCTCTCCGACAATGGTGAAAACTTGCAGAAAAAATCGAGGAAAATTCATGTAAAACGCTTTTCCGGAGTTTTTTCGACCAAGGAAGCGTTTGAGCGTTTTGAAACGGAAGACAAAGTTGTAGAGCGAAATGAGTTGCATAAAGTTGCTTTTGTGGAAAACTCCATGGAAAACCCGGAAAAGCGGGAAAATCATCGGAAAAATTTTCATCGATATGATTAGTGATAAATCTGTTTCATGAAAAATGCAGGATTTTCCAATTTAGTTAACGTGAAAAAGGCAGAAAATAAAATAAGTAAAAAACGAGTTTTCAAACAAAACTGAGGCCAAGTCGCATGAAAAAGTAGAAAATAAACTTTTCTTCACACACAGAGGTGGACTCAGATTTTATTCGCTGACAATCACAGATATATTTCAGTAAGATCAATCAGACGTAATAAGTGATTTGATTCATGAAGAGAAAGAATATTCAAGAGAAATGTCAGAGGTGGACTCAGATTTTTTGATTGGGACATTTCTCTTGAATATTCTTTCTCTTCATGAATCAAATCACTTATTACCTCTGATAGATCTTACTGAAATGTATCGGTGATTGTCAGCGAATAAAATCTGAGTCCACCTCTGTGTGTGAAGAAAAGTTTATTTTCTACTTTTTCATGCGACTTGGCCTCAGTTTTGTTTGAAAACTCGTTTTTTACTTATTTTATTTAGATATAACAAAATTCTTTCCAAAAAATATGATTAAAATGCGAGCAAATTATTTTCAAAAAGAGATTATATTATATCTTCTGCACTCTGTCTACATTTTTTAATATAATTTTATAATATTGCTGATCTTGCGGTATCATGAATTTTAACATTTTGCGGATAAATTTTGGTTTTACTTCCGATACTTGTATAGAATCCTTTCCTTGCTCTATTTGTGAGGTGCACCGTTGAAAACGCTATGAGTGCCTAATGTTAATGGCTTATAATTTAGTTTCGTGATGGCTTAGTTTGTATTGTATTTCGAGTAGCATTCTAGTAAATTTCAAAACTGCAACTTTCGAAAATTGTATATTCTTATAAATAATTAATTTTGCTGTTGATCCATAGTCATAAAAATCGGATTCAATCGTTTGTAAGATTCTATATGCCATTTTTCTATTCACAATTTCTAAGGGTTTTATCAGTCCAAGTGGAGAATAGATTTGAGTTCGTCGTAATATTTTTTCTATATTAGAATGAATATTGTCTATCTCCTGAATACAAGAGTGGCCTCGAACTGAAAATTTCATTGTTATGGATTTCCAATTTGCATTTTCATGAATTAAATCGATCATGCAGTTTGACATTAACGAATTTCTATTTTGTTATTAAAACGGAAACTTCATTTTTTTCAATTATGCGTTCCATTATTTTTTCATCGCGCTAGACAAAATCATTTCCAGATCTTTCCGATAGCCAATAAGGTCTCCGTGCATAGTGCACAATAGACAGTTTGCTAGTTGAAATTTGTGCTGTCAAATTGTTGACGTTAATTTTTCTGTGGTAAAAAAATGAACTTATCTCGGCTCTAGTTCAAGAAATTACATTTTATAAATCGAAAGATAAAACTGTTATGCTACCTTCCTTGCTCGTCTGTGGCGACACGTCTAGCTCTGTCCGAACTTCTCTAAACGCATGACCAATCACCGTGTAAAGCGGACAATTTTTGGGAGTCCCTTGCTAGTACGTAATAATTTGCTGAACGTAGGTGATAGATATGCGGGGTGGATTTTGTATTTGCAACTAAAAAAAGAACAGAGAATTTTAATTTTACGTCAGATCTTAGCAAATAATGGTGATTTACTTAAAAAACCTAATTATAACGTTTTGAATATTTTTTCTTTTTACTCTTATCTGGAAAATTAAAAAAAAAAACATTCAATAATAGAGAAACCAGGACTATTAATTCGTAGCTCCTCTCAGACAGCGGTCTCCTTTTTCTTTTCTATTTTTCTTCCAGTTTTACAGCTGACTTGAGAACGAGTAAGGCATTACTAGAAGGTGACATCTCCTCGCCTTTGCCCTGAATTCAATCATGCATAAGAAGTTTAACCTCTTACTGTAGTACGCAAAGGTATCGGAAAAATTACTGGTCATACACTATTGGCTGAGCAGTCTCCAACTGCCTGGTCGCAAAAGTGCTGAAACTATTACTTGCCAGACTCTAACTGGCTGAGCAATCTCTAACTGTCATGACAAGTTGAACTAGCCAACACGTATTGGCCAGCTCGTAATTTGGTCAGCTGATCCCTTACGCTTCTTACAGGTATTCTGAAGCCCGACAATATCTGTCTCCAAAAGACGGAAGAAATATCAGTGACACCATCGGTCGATGCTGTATGGCCTTTTCAAGAAATTATCTGTATCCTGAAACATATCATATCTCGTCTTTTGATTGCATATTTTCTCTTACTATCAAATTCCAGGGATTTGTATCGGTCACTAACTGTACTGGCACTAACGTTCCAAGTACGCTCTGAGCTGTCACTCGAATTCAATCTGACGGACTATATTTCAAGCTCTCTTTATTAGTCGGTGGTGGATTTTACAACAGGGTTATGTACCTCTACCGCTAACGCAAGTATACTTGTGTTACACTACAAGACACCACCTAACAAGATCCACAACGTCCAATCAACAAGTACTGTGGACACAAGATTTCCGCACGAACTCAGTGCACACAGTTGTACGGCTACTTACAACACAAGATATTATTTGTTTGGGACTCATGTAGCAAAATCTGGCATCACAGCAATCATAATTTGGTTCCTATAATAATCAGTGGACAATTCATACATCTTAGCAACATTCAAGGTTGGATCTAAATACTTTCTTTTAGTGTAATCTCGCCAGTAGTGTAATTCTACTTGCAGAATTGAATAAAATGGTCACGTACTTTTTGTAATGAGTCATTCGGAAGTAAGCGAGGACTGCCTATAGATGTTTCCCTCACGTCAGGTTTGGGTGTGCCACATGCACTCTTATTGGAATGCGCAGTGTAGATAGATTTCTGCGATACACATAAAGTAGCAAGGAAAAACTAACGGCAAGTGCATTGTCTTCTAGAAAGTAAAGACAACTTAGCTGGTCGTGCCATTAAAGCACGATCCGAATTTTGTAACATCTCATTAAGTCCTAAATCATAAAAGGTTTGAAAAATGTACTTTTATGTAATCAGGCGCTACCGATTATCCATTCTTGCTTGCGGCCAGTTAACCATCATTAACGATTGATCTCAATTGAATAAATTGGTTAAAGACGTTAATTGGTGGCAATTGAACAAATTGACTGAATAATCTTGGCTCTTGAGTATAGAGCGGTTAGCTGTCGGTTCGCATTGGCATCCATTGCGTAAGCTGTAGAATAAGAAAAGATGCTTTATATTCTTAAGCTAAATAGTGTAATGGTTTTGTTTGAATAAATTGAATATGCTTAAGAGCTAGTTGTCCCTATAACAGCCAGTGCGGGCAGCAAAGGGTATTCCTGCGATAACAGAAAGGAGTCGCCCTTATTTGGTGGGTCCAGATGTCGGGAACAGATTTTGTTGTCCCTACGACAATATGCCCTGATTCCGCGGCAGATTGTTATTTCTTCATGAGTCCCTTGAAGTTAGATTCTTCACTGTCTATAACGTCTGATGTTTTAAAACACACTGAAAATTAACATTTAGTCCGTTTGAGACTCAGATGTGCTGGAGGAGTAATGATGCTCCGTAAGTTGGAAGCGATATGACAGGATGTTATTACAGTCGTTTGAGACTCACATTTGATGGAAGAGCGATGATTCTTGGAAAGTTGAAAGCGATAGGTCAAAATGCTATTACAGACCCTATTACCGTTAATACGCCATCTCATAAGTGCACGCAGTGTTGGACACTGGGCCTCTGTCGCACTCACACTACCAGAATTGTGGCTCGTAGCAATGACTATAATGGCCTGGGATCATTAGGTGTGAACTTGTAAGTTACTAGATGTGGTTGTTCCAGTTCTATCTTGAGGCTCTGCTGTAAACAAAGTAAGATGCATATGGGGCATAAAGAATTAGAAAAGGCCTCTTGAATTTTCCACCTCATGGATGTAGATTTATTTATTTGTTATTATTTTGATTTTTTTTCTGTTTACAGTAGACTAGGCTGTTAGGAGACTGAAAAATCAATTTTTGTTATTTTTTTACACACGTTATAAAAATCTACGCCTGCCTAACTACGGTTTTCTGTGTTCGACAATGTATCAGTAGCGGTAAACTTTGAAAAGCACGTTACCCGGTTTACGTGGTGGTTGGTCGAAAATTCGGGAATGCCCGAACCCACACAGACATCTCGCCACACACTTTCGGTCTTCTTCTGTGAGATGAAAAGTGCACTTAAACTTGCATGTCTGGCAGCCAGGAACGTTCAAAATTTTTCGTTCAGCGACGGATTTTCCGCAACGGCTTATGGGTCTGGTAACTCTTTTGCGCACATTTTTCTTTCCTTTTACGTCTTGGATGTCGAAAGGACGTACAATGTATATATATGAATTTCATCCAGTACAAATTCTTCACCCGAACCACCAAATTCGGATACTGGGATATATGTACTGTCTAAATTGCTGTTAGCGCTGAACAAACTTGGCTCTGATTCACTGCTGAACAGTGAATGACGTTTAGGTGACGGATTATTCGTTTCTTTAAATTATAAATAAACGATACTAAAGTCAGGTTTATGACAATAGCGAATTTTTAATTTACCGCATATAGTTCGCTTTATACCAGTCTCATTAGATCTATTATATTTCCGTTTTAGTAATTGTCAAACAAGGACTTCGCTTACATCATAATTGCCTTAAAATGAGATAGACGTTACTTCGTGAACTTAATTAAAACAAACAATGTTTACTAGATAACTCCTCCAATATTTGTATTTCCTTTAAGGCCATTTTGCACTACATTGTTTAGAACAGTACTGCAAAACCGAACCACTCTTCACAATGCCTGATCAAGCACTGACAACAAAAGTTCTAACAACAACCGTTTTTGAGATATTCCCGCTTTTATGATGCATAATTACAATAATTTTGTTAATAACAATATAAATTTCCCCTAATTTTATGCAATTCCAAGAAAATTAACAAAATTGATGAAATTATGAATCATAGAAACGGGAATATCTCAAAAAGGGTTGCATTTATGTAGGTACATGTGCATAATCAATTTAAAGGTAACATTCCGTATTTATTTATGCTTACACTACACAATTGTGAGCAACTGATTCTATTGAGATCGTTTTCGTTTCAGAGTTACACCTTCGTTAGGTGCACTACACACACATTACGACAGGAGTACACACCGCATTCATATGTTTAACTACAATAGCATTAGCATAAATTTATTTTGAATTTTTAAGTAATAGAAGTAGTATGATAATATAATATATGGTAATATAATACAATAGCAGTACAATAATTGTTGTGATTATAGTAGATCAAAAACAGGAAACTTTTTAACGCCAATTGGCTGTGCATTGATTTTATATATGATACTGGATCAATTACCATCATCAAGTAGATGCTTTGACAGCACGGAGATTGCTACTGGATAAAGTCAAAATCATTTTAAAACTTCCCAGGCTGATCCAAGATTCTAACTGCGTAAATAAAAATAAAAAGAGGATAAATAAAAAAAAAATTAAAAGAAAAAGTAGGAAGAAATTATGATACGTGAAGCGCGTACGATGGACGCGGGGAAGTCCGGCTCCAGTACCTCCAAACAATAAATTTTAAAAGTTAGAAGGTGAAAGAGAAAGAAAAAAAACAAGCAAGCACTACAATACAAAACCTTGTGGATTGAGTCCATGAAAATTCACGCCAATATGAACTTACAGAAAAGCTTTGTTGGGAAACAGCATTAATATAGTAATACGCAATCCCCGAGCCGAAAAGAAGAAGAAGCTCTGGCCGGTTGCAGCGTTGCAAACTCTTTTTCTTTAGAAGGAGCTCTCCTTCATTTCGTACTAATCTTCTTCTATCCTTATTTTAGACCGAATCTGCTTCATTTCGACCTTACTAAATACTTTCTTGATAATAAAGATGTCAAAAAACAATAAGAGTAGAAAAGAAAAAAATTAACGCAACCTACCCCGCGGAAGACAGCTTACCGTTTGATTTCTTGCTTTGTGAAGTAAAAGTCGCTGTTCATTTAATTATTCTTCATTTCTTCTAAGTTAACGCAGCCTACTACCTATTCTACCTTGGAAAACATGACAGTTTCCTTCTGATTCCTTGCTGTGAGAAAAAGAACAAGAAACCGCGGCTCCCAGTTAATTTAATTTTGCATCGCTCTTTCTTATAGATAGCTTCTGTACTATGTTGAACTGTCATTGCGTGTACTGACAGCAGTAGCAAATTGCACATTGGCTACTTGTACATAAGTACGGAATTTTATGTTTGTTTAACGATTTTAGAGAATTTGTTGGAGAGGCTGCTTTTCGGTTTTGCCATAAAAAATGAAACAATAATTTAAGCCCTTACAGAAAAGCTCCGAATCTACGGCCGTAGCAAGAAAAGTGATTATGGTTACACCTAGTCGTACAGAAGGACAAACCGCTCAAAATGACTATGGTAAATTCAATGAGATAATTCATGAATTGACAATCTTGAAGTTTTTGAACATAATTAATCTCATAATGGTGGAAACGACGAAATTACCAGTTTGGTGTGCAAGAGCGACTAATCGTCATAATTTAACAATAATAGTGAAAATAGGCTTACAAAATACGAGCAAAAATATTTGCCCTTATGGCAAAGCGAGTATAAATGGGCACAGAAAAGCAAAAAAGGCGAGTGTATTGCAATTTATGTTTTTCCGATTTAAACATATGGGAAAATCCATATTAATCAGGCATTTGAATAGTCTTCATCATCAGAAAAATATACCGACATGTAAACTCGTTCAAACTACCTTAGAGTCAGAGTCGTTTTACTATCTGCAAAATAGAAAATTCGATGCCAGTATTAAGGTTGCAGTATTTATTGCGGAGCACAACTTGTCTCTTTATCTGATGGATCATTTTCCAGGCTTCTTTGCATCAGTATCGCAAGATTCGGAATTATGTAAGTAACTAATGTGCTTTAGAACTAAGGCAGTTGCTATTTTAAAAAATGTCTTAGGGTTGACCTACATGGAAGATGTAATGTGCCTATTAAATAGAAACAAATTTTCATTAATAGCGGATGAAGTTACAAATATATCATTATGTAAAACTTTATGTTCAATAGTAAGAGTTCGTACAAGTCTTAGAATTAAAGCTTTTTTTTACCTGATACCTGTTGAAAAAGCTGATGCCGACTCATTATTTGCATCTATTATTAATTGTTTTTACAAAAACAGTATTAATTATGTAGATAATCTCGTTGGCTTTGTCGCTGATGGTGCCTCTCTGTTATAGAAAGATATTAAGAACAATATCCCATTAAAGTGTGTCTGCCACTCATTTCATTTATGTGCGTCATACGCGTGCGAAAAATTACCGAATTTAGCGGAGGAATTAGCGCGAAACATTTATAATTATTTAAAAAGCTCAAAGAAACTTCGTGATTTTGAAGGTTTACAAGTTTTTTTTCTAAATAAAGCCTCATAAGACAATTTATATATCCGTCGCAAACTCGATGGCTATCATTGCTCAGCGTTACTTCTAGATTGCTTAGTAAGTACGAACTACTTAAGGCTCTTTTTTTTCCATTGCAATAAAAGAAAACAAATTTGCTTCAGCCGTGTCAATTTTTAACATGTTGAATGGTCCCATCATTAAACTGTATTTGTTGCTTTTAGAATTAGCACTGCTTTTTCAATAAGTTGAATAAACTGTTTCAAGCAGAAATTCCAAAGTTATAGTATAACTTGTACTATCAAATAAAAAATTTTACCATAAGTATACTGAAATGCTTTATTAAAAAGGATTACATAAAAAGATTTCAGAAAGATTTGTCTAAAATCGACTATTTATATTTATATATATATTTATATATATATTATTATTTATTTATATATATATACATATATATATATATATATATATAATATATATATAATTTTTTAGATTTAAAAAACTTGTATATGGGAGCAAAGTAAATTTGTTCTTATTATCTAACCAGATAGATGAACACACGATCACTACTTTTAAACTGGATTGCCATGAATCCTATACATTAAAAGTAACATTCCGGAGTCTCCAAATCTTGTACGAAAGTGCTATCCTTATCTTGCCTTTTAGTGGGAAAATCATTAAAATTGAAAAAGAAATTGCAAAATTTTCCAATTTTTTGATTTTGACGTCCTACTATATAACTGCCGACGGAAAGGGGGTATAGGTGTGGTTGGGCATTTGTTGGAAACCTCGTAGGGTTTACTATTACTTGCGATGGAAGTCACCTTCATGGGGTGTATAACAAGAAAGCTAGATAGTATTAGGGTAAAAGGCCCCAAAATCACAAAACCCCTTACCGCCAACACCATGCATTTTCCGGCTCTCCTACCATACAATTTATGTCACGAAATTGAGTGAGGAATCCGGGGTAAAAAGGAAATTCGGTACAAATGGGACATCCTGTAAACCTTCAAAATCACGAAGTTTCTTTGAGCTTTTTAAATAATTATAAATGTTTCGCGCTAATAATAATAATAGATGCAAATAATGAGTCGGCATCAGCTTTTTCAACAGGTATCAGGTAAAAAAAAGCTTTAATTCTAAGACCTGTACGAACTCTTACTATTGAACATGAAGTTTTAAATAATGATATATTTGTAACTTCATCCGCTATTAATGAAAATTTGTTTCTATTTAATAGGCACATTACATCTTCCATGTAGGTCAACCCTAAGACATTTTTTAAAATAGCAACTGCCTTAGTTCCAAAGCACTTTAGTTACTTACATAATTCCGAATCTTGCGATACTGATACAAAGAAGCCTGGAAAATGATCCATCAGATAAAAAGACAAGTTGTGCTCCGCAATAAATACTGCAAACTTAATACTGGCATCGGATTTTCTATTTTGCAGCTAGTAAAACGACTCTGACTCTAAGGTAGTTTGAACGAGGTTACATGTCGGTATATTTTTCTGATGATGAAGACTGTTCAAATGCCTGATTAATATGGATTTTCCAATATGTATAAATCGGAAAAACATAAATTGCAATACACTCGCCTGTTTTGCTTTTCTGTGCCTATTTATACTCGCTTTGCCATAAGGGCAAATATTTTTGCTCGTATTTTGTAAGCCTATTTTGACTATTATTGTTAACTGATGACGATTAGTCGCTCTTGCACACCAAACTGGTAATTTCGTCGTTTCCACCATTATGAGATTAATTATGTTCAAAAACTTCAAGATTGTCAATTCATGAATTATATCATTGAATTTACCATAGTCATTTTGAGCGATTTGTCCTTCTGTACGACTAGGTGTAACCATAATCACTTTTCTTGCTACGGTCGTAGATTCGGAGCTTTTCTGTAAAGGCTTAAAGTATTGTTTCATTTTTTATGGCAAAACCGAAAAGCAGCCTCTCCAACAAATTCTCTAAAATCGTTAAACAAACAAAAAATTCCGTACTTATGTACAAGTAGCCAATGTGCAATTTACTACTGCTGTCAGTACACGCAATGACAGTTCAACATAGTATAGAAGCTATCTATAAGAAAGAGCGATGCAAAATTAAATGAACTGGGAGCCGCGGTTTTTTCTTCTTTTTCTCACAGCAAGGAATAAGAAGGAAACTGTCATGTTTTCCAAGGTAGAATAGGTAGTAGGCTGCGTTAACTTAGAAGAAATGAAGAATAATTAAATGAACAGCGACTTTTACTTCACAAAGCAAGAAATCAAACGGTAAGCTGTCTTCCGCGGGGTAGGTTGCGTTAATTTTTTTCTTTTCTACTATTATTGTTTTTTGACATCTTTATTATCAAGAAAGTATTTAGTAAGGTCGAAATGAAGCAGATTCGGTCTAAAATAAGGATAGAAGAAGATTAGTACGAAATGAAGGAGAGCTCCTTCTAAAGAAAAAGAGTTTGCAACGCTGCAACCGGCCAGAGCTTCTTCTTCTTTTCGGCTCGGGGATTGCGTATTACTATATTAATGCTGTTTCCCAACAAAGCTTTTCTGTAAGTTCATATTGGCGTGAATTTTCATGGACTCAATCCACAAGGTTTTGTATTGTAGTGCTTGCTTGTTTTTTTTCTTTCTCTTTCACCTTCTAACTTTTAAAATTTATTGTTTGGAGGTACTGGAGCCGGACTTCCCCGCGTCCATCGTACGCGCTTCACGTATCATAATTTCTTCCTACTTTTTCTTTTAATGTTTTTTTTATTTATCCTCTTTTTATTTTTATTTACGCAGTTAGAATCTTGGATCAGCCTGCGAAGTTTTAAAATGATTTTGACTTTATCCAGTAGCAATCTCCGTGCTGTCAAAGCATCTACTTGATGATGGTAATTGATCCAGTATCATAACATATATAAAATCAATGCACAGCCAATTGGCGTTAAAAAGTTTCCTGTTTTTGATCTACTATAATCACAACAATTATTGTACTGCTATTGTATTATATTACCATATATTATATTATCATACTACTTCTATTACTTAAAAATTCAAAATAAATTTATGCTAATGCTATTGTAGTTAAACATATGAATGCGGTGTGTATTCCTGTCGTAATGTGTGTGTAGTGCACCTAACGAAGGTGTAACTCTGAAACGAAAACGATCTCAATAGAATCAGTTGCTCACAATTGTGTAGTGTAAGCATCACAAAACCCCTTACCGCCAACACCATGCATTTTCCGGCTCTCCTACCATACAATTTATGTCACGAAATTGAGTGAGGAATCCGGGGTAAAAAGGAAATTCGGTACAAATGGGACACCCTGTATATACATATATCTATATATGTATATACAGGGTGTTTCCTCCATGGTAGTTCATAGAGCGGGAGGTGAGTGTATTCACCTAGGCAAACAAAAAATTGTATGGCAGGGGGGCGGGGGTATATCAACCGTTTCGGAGTAACAGGCTGATTAAATAATTATGCTAGGTTTTCAGAAGATACCCTGTATCTTATAAAGTCCAGGGCGCACGGTCACCGTGTGAAGCTAACTGTATTCAAAACTTTATGGTCTTTCCAGCGACTGCTCAACCAGCCCCGTGCTCTTCTTCTCGATGGAGTTATGGTTGTCTAAATTAAAAAATTTGAATTTTGTTACCTTTTGTTTTACTTTGACCTCGAGTTTTTTTTTCAAAAAGGTCAGTAACATAACTTTTCGTTACAATAACTGTAAGCTGTGAACTCTTCTCTTTAATTTTGTAATTTAGTACATCCTATGTGTTATCTGTAGCCGTTGCAGAGTTATTAGCTCTTAACCTATTCTCAAGGTTATTCTTATACTTATATTTGTCCTTTACACGTCATTTTAAAGAAATAGCAGCTTATTTGGGTTTGACCTGAACAGGTTCTGAGCTACTAACTCCTTACCGGCTGCAGATAGCACATAGAGTGTAATATAGGTCCAATTAAATAGGAGAGTCTACAGTTTATAGCATTTATAAGAAAAAAGGTTATGATAGTGACCTTTTTGCAAAAAAAATAATGGTCAAGTTAAAAAGATGGCAAGAAAATCCGAAATGTTGAGTTTAGACTATAACAACTCCTAAGGGGAGACGAGTACGGGACTGGTTGAGCTGGGAATGCCATGAATTTCTGAATACAATCAGCTTTATACGGTGAACGTGCGCCCTTTGTTTTGTAAGATACAGGGTGTTTTGTGAAAACCTAGCATAATTTATTAACCACCCTGTAACTCCAAAATTATTGATATGGCGCCCCCTGCCTTACAATTTTTTGTTTGGCTAGGTGAGCACTATCACCTCCCGCTCTATGGACCACCATGAAGGAAACACGCTGTACGTACATGTTGTCCCAGACTAATATAACTATATTTTTCCAAATTATTCCTCTCTCTTGTATGCCAGGAGGGTGGGGGGGGGGGGGGGCAAATGTTAAAATGTCGAGTGACAGGGTGATTAGTGAAGTATTCCTTTTTTTCATTAAATACCCTACATATTCACCATGTACGGTACCTGTGTATGCAGAAGTTTACGACCTTTCAAACGACTGCTTATGACGGTTAAAATTTAAAATTTCGGTTTTTTTTGTTTTTGTTTTTCTTAATTTTT
Organism: Dioctria rufipes; assembly: GCA_963924295.1. Classification (NCBI taxonomy): domain Eukaryota; kingdom Metazoa; phylum Arthropoda; class Insecta; order Diptera; family Asilidae; genus Dioctria; species Dioctria rufipes. The sequence goes on along the minus strand of OZ002744.1, from coordinate 55,313,619 downwards.
GTTTTTTTTTTTTACAAGATTTCAAAAGCCCGGAGTCTCCTCTTTGATTTAACCTAGCACACTTATTTTGTATCTGTGTCGGTCAAGGAGTCATTAGCTCTTAACCTATTCAGCTCACAGATAATTTGTTCCCTTAGTGACTGAAAACACAACAAAACACGTCATTTTATAAAAATATCGTCTAATTTTGGTATGACCTGAACAGGTTAACAGCTAATAACTTTTCCACGGCTACAATTTGTACATAGGGTGTTGTAGGTTATATTAAAGAGAAGGTTGTGGGCTTTCGAAGTTTTGTAAAAAAAGTGTATTTTAGTGGGTATATTTAAAAAAACCGAAAAATAAAAAAACAGTGAGTTTGAAGCGTCATAACTCTAGTGTGGGGAAAGTTACAGGGGTAGTTGAGCAGTCGTCATGAAGTTCTGCATAAAATTCCGAATTGAAATAGACCGTACAAGGTGTAGTTTTGAAGTGTGTTTAATTAAAAAATGGAATATTTTACTAATCACCCTGTAACTATATAGGGTGACATTTGGCTCCCCCCCTTGCCTTTCAATTTTTTACTTAGCTGGACGAGAGGAATTATTTGGAAAAATATAGTCATATTAGTCTGGGACACCCTGTATATATACATTTTATTTAATTCAGTGGTATGTTGATAGGACGAGAGATTCCCAAGAGATATTAAAATAAGAACTCTATACGAACTCCCAATATGTGTGATAAGAAGAATATAAAAATGTTATCTCAGAGACACCAAGAATCGCTATACATTTATTATCGTGAAATACTTAGTTGGCAATGAAGCTAATGTCGATGGAAGATTCGCCAGGATTCACAGAGTACACAATAAACGATTAAGTTGTTAAACGAATTTTCGAACGGGCGCAAGTAGAAAATGTTCAGATTTGACCAAATCTACAGTTCTTCTGCAGAATTCTGAGAATCGTTGGCTGAACTTGTTATTTGCTTACAAAAATAACTTAATTTCAGATTTGTTACAAATTTCTACCTTGAAATAATTGAAGCTGATTATGAATATAACGGACAACTTATAGTGAATAACAAAAGTCTTGTCAGTCCGATTTGAAAGTGTTCTTGAAGATATTTTGATAAAATTAGATAAAACAAGTTCGTGTTTCTTGAACGATGGAGAAATTTGTCACTTTTAGAATTTTCTGATATTGAGAATAAACTTATTAGACGTGTACGAGAGAATTTCATTAGGAGTTCCAATGGCGATAAGTACCATAACCTAAAGACTGGTCGATTACAGCAGAAGATGACAAGTTGTTACGATTTCTCCAAAGAGTACTATTGATATTAGTTAAACCATATTTAGTCAAATAAACTATATTGGAAGTAGATAGAAGAATTCATAAGGAAACTGTTTAAAAGCTCCTGTTTTTACTGATTGAAGTCAATTTGTTAGAAAACAATTATACTATACTGAATCGCGTAGTATTTGTATTCCATTTTTGAATGCATAGAATGTCACTACTGTTCATTGAATAAATAGCTAGTAAGAATCGGCTTATCTAGTGAATAATTCACTCCCTAACGTTCGCATTTAACTTAATAAATGCGGTTTTGACGTTTCTGAAAGTAAACAGTTCACAGTTCCGGAATTTCAGCGAATTTTTAAAGTTAATTACTATGTGGTTTAGTCAAAAATGTGTCTCCAAAAATTTACTTTGCTCTACTTACGAAGTTGAGCGCTTTTAACCGAAATAATATTCAGTATTTTTGGTGTTATGCATTTTGGACCCATCATTTTAATCATTTTGAAGAGAGGTGTAATTATTTAGTTAGTACAGATCGACCCAGAATTTTTTTCAAACTCTTTTTTATTCATACCTCCAAAACGTCATTTTTGGAGACTCGCGGTTTTGATTAAACACCACAGTATTATTAATAAAAATTACGAATTTGAAATAACGTTGCTTCTAAAGTCTGAAGTGTATGTTTACTACGTTAGTTATTTATTCAACGGTACTATTGTAACTGCATATGTAATGCACGTCAAAAATACAAAGAAAGCGTACTTCTTCCCTGGGGAGCTACTTCGTGTACATCGGATTTCAGTGATATCATAAACGCTGACTAAAGACATGAATACATAGAACTAGAGGAACTTATTGCCTGCGTTTAAACGAAAATATTGTAGTAAATCTGTACTTGCCTGTCTCCTGGGTGTAGAAATCGTGCCCAAGTTATTTCAAACTGGCTTACATGACAGTTAAAATCAAGCAAAAACTAATTTATTTAGGAAAAGAGCATACATGAAATTCTTCTTATGTGACTACTGGGCCATTATTTAGCTTTAGCTTCACGAAGTATTATACACAAATCCGAGATTTTCCCTGCAAGAACTTCTCGTGAACTTTAAGCAATTTTCCACATGCGAAGGATTATTCTTCCACCTCCTCGACACCCTACAATGGTAATATTCTAATAAGGTGCTTGAGTCTGCACTCAGTTCAGTGCTTAATTCTATGGGGACTTTGTTTTCACTGGAAGTCACCACGCTAGCCATCTGAAAGTGAGAAAAGCAATGTTCCTGGTGCAGGACATGGATGGGATGTGTCTGTCAGATGAATTTACCTTAGAAATCCGCTCCGACGGGAAAGAACATTCGGAATGTTGTTTTCAAACTAATGGTGGGCAATAATTAGAGTAGCAGGTATAAGTGCAATGTAGGTGTGAATAAGGCTCTCTGCTTATTATTATAATTCATAGCCTTCCCACTTTGCATTTTTCATCCACCCTTACGAAACTTCGTGTGGTTTTCTTTATTCATGAGTCTGGTTTAACTGGTGGAATTGTAACCAGTTTTATATTACACTCATATTTTCTTCTATTGCAGGGATTCAAACCCGTTGGGAGAGTTTCAGACTTCTATTAAGTGGTAGAAAAATAGAAAAAGGGAAATTAAAAAAATATATTAATTTTTAATATATGCCCCGTAGCGTCATATCTGCAAATATTGCGATTTCGAGAAATTCGCGTTTCTTTTTTCAAATTATATTTTGTGTATATTTCAATAAGGGTCCTTAACTGAAAAATGGGAAATAATATTGTATTACTGATAAATTATAGTAAAATTTTCCCTCTCTTGACGGATATAATATGTAACCGACGTCCCTACGTCACTCTGTTTGCCACATCTGATGTCACTTGTTGTAATTCCATATACGAAAAAACTGCGTTCGCAAAGCACAGTTCAATGAAATTTGTCAATTCCAATAATGAACTGTGGTTACAAATGGGAATTTAATATATGCTGAAATAAAAATATTTGGATGGAGTGTAGCGGTGAAATAAAAAAATTAAATTTTATCGCTCAATTGTCCGGTCCGCAAAACTATTAACTAATGCACAAATGCTAATATTTTGCAAGCTAAAATTACGGTAAATCAAAATTCAAGTTGTAAGCTTGCTTCAAATGAATTACTCTAGTACGTTTCCAGAATTTCAATTTCAATCGCAATTATGTAAAAATTTAAGATTTTGGTAACTATATATCTGACAACAATTAATTACAGAAATACTATTTTACTGGAATTTTCTTTAAATAACAACAACAAATTATGCTAATTTTTTATATTTTTATAAATTATTCTTGACTCTAACTATTTTGCTTTAATCTAATGACTGAAAATTTAAAAATGAGGACTCAATGCAAATCTAATTTCCAATTATTATGTTGTGGGAATTTGACCTAATGGAATAGTTTGCACACGATAAATAATTACTTGAAAGTTCGATTTGATTGATTTAAATAAATGCAAAAAAATTAAATTGCTGAAATAAAGAAAATAGTAACAAGAACCCAATCGTTATTGTGAATTTCATACATGTGTGTATGACCAACACTTGGCATGCCTATACACAATGAGCTTAACCCAAATGAAGAACGTAAATAATTCGCAAATTTACCCGTAATTTGGTATAAATTTCATATCTGCTGAGTTTTCATAATGAATCCACAAAATGCTAATACCCTTTTTTAGATCAAAATATTTAACTTGTAGAAAATTTCAATTTGTTATTGCTGAAAAATAATTTTATTATTTTGCTGAGAAAACTCTGTTTCTATTGCTAATGACACGATGAAAAAATTGCAAAATAGTGGGAAGAATGCTATAGCATATGTTCGCACTTTGACAAACTTGACTGATCAAGCGAATGAACCGCCTTTTTATAGAGAAATTTGTTCCAGTTTCATGTCCATAAAAAATGAATTCTTTAATTTTCAAACTAAATTTGACTATAATTTATATGATTTTGTTGTTCTCAATTGATGTCAAATTACAAATTAAGTTTTTTTACATCTCTACCATAGAAATCAGTTTTAATTTCGAGGAATTTTTCTAAATCTTGCCATAACTTATCGTTTCGCAATATTTGATTTCAGTTTAAGGAAATCCTCTCAGAATTTTCCCTAATTGTCCCTTCACACCTTTGTGTCTCTTTCGCACTCATTGGTGTAAAGGTAATTTCGAAAATTCGCGATTATTCCGTAATCCGTGCAAAATATCGCGACGCGAATGCGCTAATTCGATTCATTCGTTGTCCCTTTTTACCCCGGGATGACATTTTAAGCATCACAAAATATGGAGTTCACGTCTCTGTTTACACGAGAAATATCAGCCGCGCGCGAGTGACAATATTATTAAATTTTGTGGGAAGTTGTGTGCTTTGTGTAGTTTATCCGCGATTATCGTGGGAATCACTCATCTTCACACAGGTTGGTACATGAGTTTATTAAGTTTATTTGGAATTTTTGTGAAAACCCCACCTTTCTCCAATACCATGTTTACCTGTCAGTGCGAGTTTTGTTTTCCAAAATTCTCATCTCAGGTATTCACGAATTCATTGAAAAAGGGTTTATTGTGTGCCCTTGCTGGGGTACTAGCGTATTCTTTATGTTTTATGTTGTAGAGCATGCAATTTATTTTGGTGTGCATGCTTGTTATTGTTTGCCTGCAATAATTCGTTTTTTTTTGTATGTAAGAATAGGCAAGGGAAAAACACCAAACGTAAACCTGTTGCCTAGAATAAATATTCAATAATTTATTTATTATTATTTATATAAAAACAAAAGGTATACAAAAATTGTTTCTACAATTGGGGTCACCAGTACTGTGTACACATACATTATGAATGGTAGAAATGCTTATGACTACAAGATTATTTCTCAGGGAAAGCTCGATCTTTCGTTATTTTCAAAGAATTTTCATTCAAAATACCAATATTTCACTGAACGAAAGAATACGGCGAAACGACAACATTATTCTATGGAATTAAATATCTAAATGTAACCGTTTTAACCTCACGTGATCTGTAAGAAAAATAGGGGGGCAAAGTAATAACTAATTAATGCAGCTACTTCAGTTCTTTAATTAAGACTGAAAATCTACTTACTACAATCTATAAACTAAGCAACTTAGTATAATAAACATAACGTAATAAATTTAAAATAGTAAACTAGCAAGCAATATTATGTCGAGTTCGATAATTATAATATATATATATATATGTATAATATTCAGTAAAAATATTTCGAGCAATTATTGCTTATTTGCTTTATGATAGGTCCCTTGACCTTTTTAGAAGATTTTCTATATGTAAATATATTTAATGTTTTGTTCAGGCTTTCACATTCTACCGGGGATTCGGTGATGAGTAAAGATTGAACTTGGAGTTGGCGTCTGTATGGTCTTCTGTTGGTGAGTCGTGGGCTAAGATTTTAATTGTTTTCATAGCCTACCACCTTTCCCATGCGAATCTTCCTGCGAATAATAGTCCTATTATTAAACCTATCACAAACAATGTTCCTCTTTTGAGCTGGACTTCGCCAATATCTTAAACGTATAGTCCTGGTTACGGGCGTATAATACTCAGAGAGCATTTTCCTAATTTAATTTAATTTCGTGATAGTAGCAGCAAAGTTATGAAATTAGTATTTAGACCTTTGCTTCGGTGTCTATACTCGTTTAGGGTAATCTCATCCGAGCTATGTATTGTTCTGTTAGTTTCTTTTGCCTTTATGTCTTTTGTATAAGGTAGACATAATTTTATAGTTACAGGGTGAATGCAGCAACGTTTCGGCTTCACTTTTTTGCTTCCCATTTTGCTTGTTGAGTCCGCTTCTATCCGCTGCGGTTACGTCTTCAACTTCATGGCCCAACTCTTTAGGTGCTTGTTTTGGTGGTGATGAATCACCTATTAGTTTTGTTTCAGTTTGTGATGATATTGTTAGGATGGTAATGGAGGAGCCGTATGGTATATTTGAAGTTCTGCCTTGAGTGTGGCTGTGTTATAGCTGCACATACAACTATGTTTCCAGTTACCATTTTGTCATTCCTTCCTATATTACTATTAACTTTTTCTTGAGGTTTCGGAAGGTTAATAGGCAGAGGATATACTTTTTATATAGGTTGATTGAGTTCATTAGTTCCCCTAAACTGGACAGCTACGACTCGCACTAGTCCACCTTTACCTAGTCAAACTTTGCTAGTAGAAAATTTGTTGGTGACAAGTTTTCATCTCTCAGTAAAACTATTTGTTCGATTTGCACATTGTTAGCACTGTTTCTTCAATTTTGTCATTGTTGTGAGTAATTCAGGTAGTCTGTGGTCACGCTCATGTCTAAATATCTCGGGTCATCTTTGAATGTGGTCCCACGGAAAATTTTAATGATGAGATTCAGTAAGGTGTTGTGGCTCAGGAGGGCATTTTAGTTTCTCCTGTTAAAGATTGTGCCGGGGATAAAATATTAAGATCCGTTGGATCTCCTGTCAATGGCACTTAAGGAATTTTATTCCCACTTCCCATATTCCTCCAAACTGAAACTGTTGTTCTTTATGGTTTCCTACACATATTGATCAGGTATCTTCTGTACAGACAAACGTTGCGTTGTCGCTATATATATGTGTGCACCTTTCTCTTCTGACTAAGAAACGTCTGAGTGCTGCCAGGAAATCTTCTGTTGTAAGGCTACGTATTAAGTCCAGGTATATTGCTTTGGTGACGAGACATAAGAGGACTGGCACGTGCGTTGTATATCCTTGTATTCTAGATAGTTTAGTCTTTATAGGTCCGGCATAGTCAGCTTCAGTATGACTAAATGGTTTCGATGGTGTTACTCTCGGTAAATGGAGATTTCTCATTTGCTGTGTTGGAATTTGTGCTCTATAGCGAATGCATGGAATGCATTTGTTTATTACACTCTTAACAGCACTTCTCGTTTTTATGATCCAGAACCAATGTTACTTAGATCCATGGAGGGTATTATCGTGAGGTTTATGTACAATTATCTCCGGTATATGGTTGGATTCTTCTTATCATATGATATATCTTCGTTTCTAGTAAGTTCTCTTAGGCTCAGAAAACCTTCGGGATCGACAAAAGAAGTGAGCGCATTGTTTGACCCTTCTGTATTTTCGTAATTTCCATTTTTTTTTTTTTTGAGTCATACGTATAATTTTATTCAGTGCTGTTTCAGTTACTTTCACCGGCGTTTTGATTGTACGTTTCTTGCAATATGCATTGATGAATCGCAGATAATATGGCCAGACTCGTAGTAACTTAGGAAGCTGGTAGTACCATGGTATTATCTCTTCCCATAGATTATTGCTCGGAACGGTAGCTCCACATGTGGTTTCATATAATTTTATTTCCTCTGTCGTGAGTAGGCCAATTCACCCTAATCTCTTTAGGCCAGTGTGGTGCTGCCAGCGCAATTTTAAGTCTAGTAATTTTGAAGGATTGATACGTCTAGATACCGCATCAGCTGGATTTTCTTCTGATACCAAATGGCACCACATGCTGGATTTTTTTACGTCTTGTATTTCGCATACTGTATTTGAAACAAAATTCTTGAATTTTCTGAACCACCTCTTATCCAAGCTAGTTAACAAACCGAGTTAAAAATGCGAAATTTTTAATTTGTTGAACCATAATTTCAAAACAGACAAGAGGAAAGATAAAATGTATGTGGGAATCTTTTGGTAAATTTTGCAAACTCCGATTGGTACAAACAAAAACAAACTTTAATTTACTAAATCCAATGACATAAATGTTGATTTGACAATATGATCATAATGATGGGAAAGGATGGCGGTGGCGGTGCTGACGTGCTGCTACTTTTTCTGTTGCCGGTGCGAGAGTGTTTTGTGTTCCCCGTTTCCCTGTTCCCTCAGCTCAGCAATGCCATATCGGCGGGTGCGGTCAGCAAATGGGTGATGTGGGGTTTACAATTTTGGAATCCCACATGTATACACCATTGGAGAGGAACGACGGTTGTCAATCTAACAAATTTTAAATCATCATGATAGGCTGCAAGGTTTACAAGTTACAGCATTATATATAAAAACATACCCAAATATTTTAATTCCCTTTATCTAGAAAACGGTAAAGATTTTCTCCCCACCTCCAATACAGTTTTTTACTTGTCTAAGCATGGCCTATCAATAGCCTTCAGATACAAGACCACATACGGGACACATTTTGGTCAAGTTCTATTGAGTTTATACTCCTTGCTTCTGTTGATATTTCATGTTAAAATTTTAATACGTTTTTTAATAAATAATATCAGGTATAAAATATATAAACATTAAAAAAATAAAAAGTACGTCTTCCAAGATATTGAAGTATAAAATCCTTATCCTTAATGTCCTTTTTCGCGTACAGTTTTTTAGATAGCCTGATGTGCTGTCTTTCGAGTGAGCCTTATTTCATTGTCGTGGCATAAATAGAAAAATATGTATCCATTTTTAAAGAAGACTGAGACACGCGAAATACGCACTGTAGAAGCAAAGTTTTTAATTCGTATTTTTCTTTTCACAAGCCCTTCACACTTGTTTCCTATTTGACATGGAATAACCCTATAATTTAGTCTGTCCACGCATCTGTAGTTACATCAGGGAACTCCAGCGCAACTTTGTTAATAATCCTGGTCGTTGTTTTACTATACATTTGCCGCAACATATGCTCTCTCGGAGGCATAATAAAATTCATGTAATTCCATATCAAGGTTATTTTTTGTGTGATTCATCCATATTGTTATTATTATTTCTTCAATCTGTGCAACCTATGTGTTGAAATTGTACCATTTTTTTCTAGGTTTTCGTATTTGGTCATTAATTTGGCTTCCCTAAATATGTAGTTCTTGGATCAATCTCTTCGCAGTTATCATTATAGGCGAGAGCCAGCCAAGTGGATCAAACAGCTTGGAAATATCAGATAAGATATTTTTATCTCTATTATTAGCCAGTTTTTTTATACAATTTTTTAACTTGAATTTATTACAGGATTTTGTGCATATTAACGGGCTCTGTACACATTTGAATTGCTTTTGATTGAAGTAATATTTTTAAACTCCCGCTGTTGTACTTGCACTCGTATTTGACCCAACTGCAAAAAGGAAGATGTGTGTTGCTACAATTTCCTCATTCCCCTTCCAATCACTTGTAGTGGATATCAATATAATAATCTTTCGACTAAAGAATAAGACTGGAACAAATAAAACAAAGTAATTGAAGTAATTACATCAAGATGAAGTTGTTATTAATGACCTGCCTGTGTTGAAGATATTTTTGCGAGGATCACATAGTGTGTCCTCAGTATTCAAGTATCAATTGCTGGGTATGGAACTAACAAACGAAGAAAGCGGTCCAAAACTCTAAATCTGTTTAGCTGAAAGAAAAAATAAAAAAAACATTTGTGGAAAATCGACAACATGTCAATGCATTTAGAGGTAATTCTTACACAGGTAACTTTATTTCTCTAATCACTAGAATTTGACATTGTCTATACACAACGTTATGGCATAGCTACTTCTCATGTGCATAAACAATATGACCTGCAACAAATATAGATGGAAAAACTGTTATCACGAAAATCTGATCATCATCACAATACAGCTGGTAATAATTAATTTTAACAAAGGGCCATCAAACTTTCAGAATTGCATTTTGTATCTGAAGAAGAGCAACTATTGAGTGAGGCCTTGAAAATATGCTCCGGACTTGAGTACTACCAAAAAACAGCTACACCTTGCTTATTATATATGTAGATGTGGCGTTGGGTGATAGAAATAAACGAATTTGCGAAAATATTGATATAGTTAACAATAGGCCAGGCCTAATCCAGATAGGGAACAATTAAAATTTTAAAATTGAAACTAGCTCAGAAGAACTTAATCTTATGTAAAGCAGATAAAGTAGATAGCAGGTAGTAATTTTAGAAAAAAGACATTTATTTAGAAAAATTTACACAATATATTAACACAATGTAGGTCAGTGAAATCCAATATGATCCAACAAATAAATTAAAACAAAAATGTAGGTGGATTAAGAAATTGTGACTCTATATTAGACGATAAATTAAAATTCCAGTTAAAGAATAGCAACCCTTCAATTCCTATTTTATAATGCTTACCTAAGATTCATAAAATTGGTGTTCATTATTTAACTCTCCCTCAAAAAAATTATTAAAGTGGTTGACTGTAAGTTGCCTTCGATTATTGACTTTGATCCAAAATATTCAATGAAAAACTCAAATGACTTATTTAAAAAGAATATCCCACAAAATGCGAAGCTGGTTTTCTTTGATGCTAGTAGTTGTTTCCCCTTTTACCCGTTAAAAAGTGTCGTGTCAGTTATTAAAAAACAAGATTAGTTGTAAATTTATTGACAAAGTTCTACTGAATGGATACGTAAGATTAGTCAATTTAAGTTTTAGTCAGAATTATTTGCAATTCGATGGTAAAAATTACATCCAAAATAATGGATTACCCCCCCCCCCCCCCCCCCCACCCTTCACACTGAATTCTTCATGGACTATTATTTAGAGAATGTCTTATATATTAACGAAAAATATTTCACTACGCGTTCGAAATATGCGTGTAGGAGTAGAATTTGCGGAATTCGTACGACGAAACCATTTATTTTACAAATAAAAAGGTTAATATAAAAATTATAGGTAAATTTTCTCTAGTTTAATTTATTACATAAATATGTTCATCGCAAAATTAGTCAGAAAGTAGTTATTTATTGCGAAAACAAAAACTGTTTTTGGATGTCATTTTTTTTTTCAATATGGCGGCGCGAGCGGCAAAGATACGAGGTGGCAAAGTGAAAATTCGGAAAGAGCACATCCAAATCTATAAAAACACCAATTTTCAAAACTCCCGGGAAACTTTCCTTTGATTGAGTGGCTAATGTCTAAATAGTGCGATAGGCAGAGTACAAACGATAGATGAACATAAAAGAAAAACCCAAGCGACATCTATTGGATCCTACATAAACAACTTTAGGACAAGCGACATCAACTGCTCAGGACTCTAATTAACTTTATCTTCGGAGAATCGATATTTCTGGAATGGAGGTTTCGGGAACGTTCTGGGAAATTTGTAAAGTATACTATAAATATAGCAATTCTCAGCGCTAGGAGCGAGTCCCTCATCTAAGTACTAACCGCGCCCAATGCTGCTTAACTTCGGTGACCGGACAAGAACTGGTGTTTTAGCATGGTATGGTCGTTGGCTCAACAGCCTGCCGTCGCGCAACAAGTTGTAATAATGTTTCGACATCGCGTAACCTAAACAATTAAAGTGTAAAGTGTATCAAAGACATAAGTGAAACCTAGGCCAAAATTAAAGCCTGTACGTAAATATTTTCAAATATGCCGGGATATCGGTTCGGTTTATAATTTCGCCATAATTCGTTTTGTTTCATAAATCGCGTGTGAAAAACTCTGATTGATTGATTCATTGATTGCTAGGAGGGAGTCTTTTCTCAGACAGTGAGGTGAGCATAGTGAAATATTTAGTTTGCGATAATTTGAAGTACAATACTAGCGATAATTAAAATAAATAAAACAATCTCATGTGAGACCACGCAAGAAGGCTTGCTCAATAAGAAAGTGCTTGTTGCTACTTAACCCATTCTCATGAAAATTAAGACGTCTCATGTGATCAAGACTTCTTTTATATTTTTCTATTCTACGAAAAGTACTTCCTTGAATGCCAGCAATCATTTGAAAAACATGTTGAAATAAGATGACAATTTGATTTGTGTACTCTCCAAGAGTAATATGGTCAGAATTTCGAATTTCTGTGATCAATATTTCTAAATAAAGTAGAAACAATGCTTCATGTGTACACAAAGTTTTCAGACTCTAAGTCTAAGAGAATTTTATTAAGAACTCTACCGTTCGTCCAATTTTCACTTGAATGATGCCGCCTTATTGGAAACAATACTCCTATACCTATCATGGCAAACATTAAAAGAATATTTAAAACATTCGAAGAAATCCTAGCAATACGCTCCAAATTGTTATCGAAATAAGATTCCCTCGTTTAATCAAATCGAAATTATAGCCGTGGTATACATGAAAGGAACATGTACTCTGAAACTTGAGAAGGACGTAATTGAAAATTTTCAAGTAAAGGATTGATCTGTTTCCTCTTCAAAAATGTATCTGCTAAATTTTATTATCCCTCCATCATCCTCAGAGATCGTTCAAAGGCTTTTCATAAAATAGTCCACGAGCCGGATGTAATAGTGTCATCATCCAAGCTTATATACGCTATCATACATTAAGGTTCTGAAGGTCCAATTGAATAGTACTTCATCGCTTTGACACCTTCTCTACGGCTTCATTGAAAGCAAACTTCTGGTCTTTTAGAGTGGTTTGAAAGAACGTGCTCACAACATATGGTATGAGAGATGTACTGCCAATTCCTTTTGGATTTCTTTAAACACACTTTTTTTGAGTAAGTCCGTACAGACTTATTGGGTCCATGAAAAGTTGCTGATCTAACTGTCTGCAAAAGGATTAATACATCTTAATAAAAGGGCTAGTTTGCCACCTTAATGATGGATGAATATATAATATGCCCATAAGTGGTTGTGGTTAACCAATTACGATTTCATATAGGCTATAAGAATCTAACTTTTAAGGCTCCGTAATTAAATACTTTTGAAGCAGACTTAAGGCAAAGAAGAAGAAGAAATTACATTTTAGAATGCTCTTTTAATACGTCGCTTTTTAGATATAAGACCGCTAGTTTTCCTACGCAGTTTGATTATTTCTAAGTTTCCTTGTTATGTATATAGTTACTTACAATTCTTGCATTCGTCCCGTCATGTGTAATCCTTCGGATTCCTCGCTCAAGCTATGTTGCCGGGTAACGTTTTTATTTTTTCGTTATTTCTCGTGTATGGAATTCTCTTTCAGTTATTGTTAGAAGATAAACTCGGACATTAGATTTTAAGAATGATCTGAAGCGTACTATGAATTAATCCTAAACTAAACGTGCCGATGACACAGATTTTCAGCACAGCTTAGATTAATAATAATCTCTAGTTTTTAGTCTTCATAATTTTGTTGGTTGTATCCAATTAAAATTGGTATGCTTGTGACAAAAAGAATTCCACTTTCTCACTGAATAAGAATGCCAGCCAAGCCCTTGCACGAAAAAACACAAGAGTATTTCCAAAAAGTTGCTCATGTATTAATGCTTACAAATATTCCAACATGTGCTACAAGTGAGACGCTGCAAGGATGACTATGTTCTTCCTGCAACTGCCCTTTAGGAGGAAGTCTGCTTGGGTTATTACTCAAACAAATTTCAAGCACTTTTTATTTTTGGTTTTCCTTTTTTTTTACAAGCTGAATTAATTTGGTTTACGTAGCTGCGAACTTTACAAAGCAGTTAAACGAGTTATTTGTCAATGGGAGTAAACGCTTAATTGAATGTGAACCAGAACAAAATGATGTCCATATAATTTTCGTTTCTCTGGGGCTGATTTTATGCAGGATAGAGGTTGGTTCTCTGATACAATGTAAATTTATTAAATTCGAAAGGAAAAGTTTTGCTTGCATAAGTTGTCATGAACAAATTCTAAATTTTTATCGATTTTGTCAATGCAAATTAATGATTAAGATACTTTTGAATATTCAGGAAAGATGGTGTTACTAAAGTTAAAGCATAGGTATGCAGGATGTAGACAAGCTATTAATAAATTTCATAGTCACTTGTATCTGTGTTGCATTTTGTGACAAGAGCATGAAAATGAAAATTTGCAACTCTTGCTATCACGCCAAATTAGACTGATACACTAGTGTCGAGTTAGATCAAGTTTTAGGGGAATGCAAGAAGACCATGTATACAGTACGTCTTACCAGTTTTTAAAAAAGTAAGCACGTCTCGGTCTTCAAAGTTGGTATTAAGACTACAGCCATTTTGCATAATTGATTGTTAAATTATCTCTCCAATCGAGCTCTAAAGCTTTTAAAACCATTTCTTCCTTCATTCTTCGTGGCTTTTGTTCCAATGCACCTTCCACCTCATTACTCTTTAATATGCAATGGTTCAGCATTCAAATTCAAATTATATGGGGCAGTTCCACATGTTGGAGCAACAGATGTTATTTGATAACACATACAAACTTGAGACCGTCGTTCCGCCAGAGATACGTCTTTGTTGGCGCTATCAGCATTCAACTTGATGCGGATAATGCCAAAATAAATATACTAGTTTTAGAGTGGGCGGGTAGAAACCCGCAGTCTTAGTTGTAAGCAATCATACCTATGAGATGAGTGGAACTTTGACAGTATATCATCCAATGTCTTTATGCCTCCAGTTTTATTAAGTCAACTTGGAGTACTGAAAGTTTTACTGCAGCTAACAACCCCTTCCCTCGCTACATGTGAGACCAAATTAGCGGATTATGTAATTGCTAAATACACTACATAGAACCACCTAATTTATAGACACCCTAACACCGAGAGGCAAACAGGAAGTCATAGTTAACTCACCTTACTTACTTAGAAATTTAATCATAGAAGAATAGTTGAAATAGATAAAGTTTGATGCGGCATTGCATTCCCAATTCACATCAAATATAATGAGTTGGCGCCGACACTAATGTCAAATTTTTTTCAAGAAGGAATTTATTTGGATTCTCCGGTATATAGCAAAAGCTAAAAATGTTTTTAATTTGTTATTTCATCACACAACCAATTATATTTTTGGTGACAAGTTTCATGTCTTGGTTTGGACTCATCAACAGGTCCCATATAGCGACATTGAGTGACTTGAAAAACAAATGGAAAATAGAGTAAAAAGAAAAGAAATGAAAAAATGAAAAAATAGAAAAAAAATTTATTAAAAAAATTAAAAAAAAAATTTAAACAACCAGATTCATTCGAAACGAATCGAACCTGTATATACGCCTGCAGTGGGCTGAATTTTTTCTTGAACAAATATAAGTTTACCCCGGTAAAAAATCCTGAAGAGAAATCTCTACTTTTACTAATGTCAAAGGTGAGTATTTTTTAGGTCATAATATCTTCAATGAACAAAGGCTTATAAATAAAGACAATGAAGTGACCGTCATACCTCATTAATAGAAACGGTGTGATCCATTTACTCGCTGGATAAGTTGATCGAGACAGCAGAGATACCTACATATATGGGGTGTTTCCTTAATGGTGGACATTAGTACAGGAGGTGATAGTACTCAACAAGCAAAACATAAAATTGTATGGCGGGGCGTGGGGACTAAATAAACCATTTCGGAATTACAGGGTGATTGAGAAAAAAAGCTAGTTATTCACAAAATATCCTGTATCTTAAAAAGTGCAGGTCATACGATCACAGTTAACAGCGCAATTTATCCAGAACTTCATGGCCTTTCCAAAAACTTCGCAACAAGCCTGGTGGAATTCTAATCTCAGGAGTTATTGTGGTATCAACTAAATACTTCCGAATGTTCTTAACTTTATTTTTAATTTAACTTAATTTTTTTTTTTTTTTTTGCAAAAACGTCATTAACATAACTTTTTTTTTTTAAACTGTAAACTGTAGACTCTTCTCTTTAATTTGACCTGTTACACCCTATGTAGTACCTGTAGCCGTTAAGGACTTATTAGCTCACTGACCATCATGTAGCAAACACCCTGTATGCCCAAGGCAGGGAAAGGTCTTAGTATTTAGATATAATTTTTCCCGCTTATTAGTCTCAGCTCCTTTCTTCTTAAGACTATAAAGAGGATTATAATTGCTAAAAAACAGTTTTGACTCTGTCGTAAATATAGCCATCTCCCGTTGTTTTAAATCTCCTCGTTGATTGTTATATTGCGCGTGTTTCTTCAGTGAACGTGAATGTTTTCCCAAAGTACTAACGTTAAAAATCTGAGCTTGTGTACAGGGCCGGATTTAACTTTTATAAGACGCAAATATCTCTGAATCCTTTGTAAGTCAAGATATTATATGTCAGTGCCAAATATGATGTTTGGATACCTAAACGGTTAAACTGAAATATGGTTAAGAAGTATATAGATTTTATACGCATAACAAACTTAAAAATGCATACTTTGGTAAAAAGAACCAAAAGTTCTTTTAAAGGCACAATTTACAAAAGCTTATTATCTAATCTCTTGAAACGTGCTATAAGGATTAAAGAATTAAACTAAAATATTTTCTTTTTTGCCTTTGTTAGAGCAAAGTCACAAATGATAAACTGCGTAGTTTGTCACTTTCTATGCACATGAGATTGAGGGAATATTACTTGTCTTGGGTTGTTGTTCTTAATCCATTTTTTATCAAAATATTATAAAAAAAATTAAATGTGGTAGGAAATATTCTAGCATTAGTTAGACTATGTGCGTGTGTAAAATTCATTTACCTAAAATGTAACTCCAGTAAGGAAAAAAAAAACACTTTCCAAAATAATGTTAACAATCAAATTATCAAAGGAACACACTGTAAATACTAAATAAATGGTCAGAAATATTGCATCGTCTACCGGCTTACCCGAACTACAAAAGATCAGCGCATGCTCGAGTTGTTGCGGGGCAATACAAGGGAATCCCCGTATTTATAGTAAAAGTCCTTCGAAAAGACGCAAAAATTGTGTGAAGAGTATGGGACGTTCAGGCCGTCCGGCATTGAGACAAATAATGCTGCAGTATATTTAAGTATATATGACAATTGCTCAGTCGGACAATTTTTTTGGGGCCCCCAAGAAAGTTGGGGCCCTAAGCTATAGCTTGTGTAGCTTATACGTAAATCCTGCATTGCTTGTATATATCAACCATAACTTACATCTAAAATTATGTGCATCTGTGCCAAAATATTAAGAAACATATTTTTCCAATGAAGATATAGAATTTTTCTGGAAGCCAAAATATCAGCTCTCTACCACAACGCATGATCAAATGTTATAGTGCAATGCAAATTATTGTGCGGATGAATGGACGGATAGGCTGACAAAAATCAAAATGCTTTTCAGTAGTCATTGTTCCCATTCCATAATTATTTCTATGCATTACAAAACCATAATTAATTCAAGATTCTATGACTGATGTTTTTAGTAATTTTCTTATATTTTTATTTACACTTAAAATACCGACGGTATTTACCTAGATGCGACTTCGCTGCTTTATGTAATTTACTTGATTGGGAAATGTACACAATTCATATTTCTATTATAAGATTTGAATTAATTGAATTAATTTGTTTCCGAAGCACTTTTCATTGCCTTTTCTCTAGATGTTATAACCTCATGATTGTTGTTGTTTTGGGGGATGCCTCTTGAGTAAATTTTCCAAAGTAAAATAACTAAGGGAAACTATCAGAACTCATTAGAATAGCTCTACAAACAAACTTACATATATATACATAAACATGTGGAACTGCATTGAATTTAAGCTATTATATACATATGTGCAAGGTACAACGCGTGTACTTATATACGCAATTTGTCATCCCTAACTCTATTCACTGAAATGCTGAAATCGCAATTAAACTTCAACTTAGAAGCACAAGTTCTTAGCAAGAACTCTTGAAATGATTCCAGGATAAAGTCTCTTACTTCCACTTACAATTCCCCCCAGCTGAAGACTTTTCATGACATTTTTTTGATTGGAAAATGTATAACGAATTTGCCATATTTTTAACCCAATCTGATAAGGCGGATCCAAATTTACTAAACTACCAACTCCTGTCTCCGTCTTGATCTTCCACTAGATAAAACTACAGTACGGGCACATAGCATCAATCGCAGTGAAAGCCAGTGGCGATGAGTATTATAGACAGACAATTAAAGCCAATTAAAACTAACAATAGCATTAATTTTGTGTAGCACAAGTATTTTGAACAAAAATAAAAAAATAAAACTCTTAAAAACGGAAGGAAACTTTTTGGTCGTGTTCGAGTAATAAAAACAGCTTCGCTGCAAAATTATTCGAAGATAGAGCATTATGGTTAAAACGACCCTAAAAGGAAAATGGAAATGGAAATCATTACGAAATAATTGACTTCCGTGTAGAAAATCAACACGGAATGGCTAACTTTCCTGGAGTTAAGAGAAAAAATTTATCAAGAGTATTTTTTTATACACTGTAATTAAATGTGTTCGTTCACTGTTGTTTCTTGAAAGATGTCTTAATTTTCTTGTTGCACTTACAGAGTTTATCAAATTTATCATTCAATTTATAATAGGTTAATGATGGATGACAAGATGGTCTGGCACCCTTATATAAAGTTAAGAGAATTTTGAGTTATGTCTACCCAATGATGCAAAACATTGGAAAAAAATTTTTATGTAAAATTGGAAAGGCCATGAACCGCATATCTCAACAGTTCAGTACGATCATTTTGACCTCTTAAAGTAAATAACACAGTAAGGGTTTTGATCACTGTTTTAAACAATGGTTATTGAGAAAAACTCTTCTTAATCTTTTCTGTTATTTATTATTATTATATAAAAAATATGGGAAGCTTCTGCGATATTTTAGAACATAATCAGAGCGCTTTGAGATGTAATTGATTTAGGGGACTTTCGAATTACGTTCAAAATAGGGCCAACCAAGCTGGAGTACAGCCAGATATTCCACATTGTATTCAATAGGCCTTCCATGATTCGATGGCAGCAGTCGTTAACTTAAGTATACATGGCAAACCTGATTTGTTTACTAGGTTTATATGGAATTTCAATTGGTCTGAAATAAATGGGAATTCATTTATTGGTGCAAAGTACACAGATCGATCCGAGTTTTTGAAGTAAAAATGAAAGCGTTGCTAAACAATATTATTAAAAGTGATATTTTCGGTCAAGTACTTGCACATATGCGTCAGATAGAGTTTTAAAAAATAGCATTACTTCAATTGCATCTTTTATTTATATTACACAGTGAAGATAAAATAAGAGATGCAGGTGATATTGATACAGTTGTTCCGGCGGAAATACCGAATAACCATGTCAATAGGGAACTTTATGATGTTATTGGCGTTCATAAGACACATGAATCATGTGGAAGGTTAACTCCACATCCCCTATGTACGCAAAATGGAAAGTGTTCAAAATATTTTCTCAACTGACCAATTCCAATTTGCCATTTATAAACGGCCATATAATGGCCGACATATTCACAAAGGAATTGATAATGTTGACAATAGATTAATTATTCATAATAATTGCCATTTGCTGCTTAAATATAACGCACATGTTCAAGAAAAACACTCTTTGCGTTTTACGAATTTAATTATTAACTTAATCAATTACTGAATAATTAATTTAGAGTACGTACGTTTAAAGTTCACAATGAAAATAATTTAAATTATTGCGCTGGTGGTACATGTGCTGCAGTTGACGTATCGAACAAGAAGACCGAAGCTTCCCTCCATCCCTATTATTTTCGTGTTGGTACTGCCACTGCGCCGATGTTGTTCTAGACAGAGCGGTGATCGTTAAGAACTTAGACCAAATTGGTTTATTCCATGAATAGCACATGAATGTCAAAATTTAATAACGGTCATGATATGGTGTCATTTGAATTTAGGGATTATACTGGGATATTAGTGTGGGATGAAATTAGAGCCTTCGAGTTATTCCGATATGTTGCAACAGTAGAAGCTATGTTGCGCATATAGGAGCAGCTCTTGAGTAATAATTCCCATAAGGTCATACGTTTGTCTATTAATTTGCCTGATAGACAAAGTATAGTATTTTACCCTAGTGTGGAGGTAGAAGCTTTAGAATGAGCTGATACCAATGATATTCATTTAACTGGATTCTTTAAGTTAAATGAAGTGGATAAAAATGTCCTAAAATTCCTGTATATCGAAATTTGGATTATAAGTACACATAGGAATTATCGGAGAAAACGACAAATGGGATCTGATAAAACCGTTTTTCGTATGTATTCTGTAAGTGAAAAGATCCATAAATTGTGAAAATTGTTGAATCACGTTCGTGACCCTAAATGTTTTTGTAATGCAAATACGTATAATAGCATTTTATATGAGACTTTTAATGAGGCCTGGTTTGCAAGAGGTTTATTGCAAGACGATCGTGATGCTATGGACGAAGCAATTACATTTCAAATGTAAAATAATTTAAGACAACTTTGACAAAAACCGCTTTACTACACTCCCCGCATTTGTCGGATGCTTCATTTTATTTTTTGCATCTGGACTATATTTAGCATTGAAGTCTTGTGCCTTGTTGCTCAGGCTCATTTTAACTTGATAAAGAAATTTCAGTAGTATTTTTATTTAAATGGTGTATTCTTAGCTCCTTCATTGAAATAACAACCTGCGTATGTGTTACAATTTATAAGTTTTTATTTTCTTCTATGCTTACTTGGAATATATTTCGTGAAGTAGTTAATTCAAAATAATAAAACTATATTTATTTGAAACGAAAGTGTACCTAGAACTTAATTTATTTAAAAAAAAAATTAATTATGTGCACATTCCCTGTCGCTAGTTTTTCGCAATTCGAAATATTTAAACATTATCCCGACCTACGACCCTTGAATTAATGACCAACAACTTAATTAATTTCAGCCTAAAAACACAAGAGAGGCATAATCAAATCAGAGCACATTTTACGTGTTTTTGATAATTGAATTGGGCTTATTTATATTTTTACAGCGCGCATAATATCAACATCCCCAACCAAACAAGGTTAACAGGAATTGCCTGCAAATTAAACTAAATTTGAATAAATGCACGGTTGACTTGGATACATTACCGCATTTCACAGAGGCCAACAATGGCTAACCACCATTTCAGGATTTATATTAGCGGAACATAGGTAGGAGTGTGCGAAATTCATGCCGATTGGTGTTAGCATGTACATACACATTGTATTATATTTAACTATAAAAGTTCCATATAAAAAAAATTTGTGTAACTTTGAACAATTAGAAATAACCTGTAGAAAAGATGAAAGTATAGAAACTGTTTAAAAGTTGTTTTTATTTATAGGAAAAAAATATTTTATGGAAAATCGTTCATCATTTAAATGTCTCAGATCCATATTTTAAGAGGCTTAGTTACAGCAACTTTAACTGAGTACCTATTCGGCAGTTTGAGAACCAGTTTAGTTTTATCCAGCCTGACAGGAGCAATCTTTTTGTTTGGTACTTTATCAAAATATGTGAAATAGGACGCAACCCTCTCCAGTAAAGGCAGTCTGCACCTGACCGACATGCAAATTATTTACAAAGCTATTTTCCTGGACAATTTAATCCACTATCAAAACATTTTACAAAATATCGGTGACCAAACGCAGTACACAATTTTCGAGTAATAAAATGTGTGCCCCCATTGCGGCTGACTTTGAGCAGAATTGTTATTGCAAGGTCATTCAAATGGATAGTGGTGGCAACAGCCGTAATCCGGGCTAATTCATTTTCCCAGTTTCACGAGAGGGTAGAGATACATATCTAGGTGTCTAATAAAAGTTATAAATTTGCTTAATTTATTTGGCGAATATGAAATGCAGCAGCATTTTCTACATGTTAAGAAAAAGGACAATGATTTATTTTGGTTTTTGACCTATTAGTGAAGTGATTATTGTAACAGAAAAAAGAGGAATTGTAAATAAATTGAAGTCTCTTCCGTAAGGAAAAGTAATTACATACTAATTTTCAATACTTGATTAATAAGAAAATGCAAAAACCAATCGACTATAGGTCTTTTTATACTATCAGAGCGAGCTTCTCATAAGCTGGCAGCAGTACAGAAAAAAAAAATAAATAAAAACAAAATTAGACAGAACAAAAAAAATATTACAAGGACTTTTAAAAATATGCTTAGAAACGTGAACAACAAAATGCTCACGGATATTATCAACAGCAATGCAAATACGACTAATTGGTCGATACATGCTAAAGTCTGACCTTGATGAGTTAACATGCAACGGAAGTAGCCTTCTCAAATTGTGCGTATTATCACGGAAAGAGATTTTGTTAAGTAACAATGGATAGTCAATATTAGTGTTTAAGAGTTGATTCTCAAAAGTTGTTTCGGCAACCATGCGAGGTTTTTCAAGCGAGTGCGTATTTAGGGGGGACAATCAATAAATTACTCCAGGGTAGGTGCCTGTGAGCAAAGCATAGGAAGTTCCGCTGAACAGACTCGATACGATCGATGTATGTACCGTTAAATGGCAACTAGACCTGAGAGTTAGAGTCTACTCCTTGCTGCATGAGAGATGGTTAAAAATCAGACGATTACTTATCCACTGAACCCAATTTCTCGACATAAGTCGCGATGGAGCTGATTAGCCTTGAGTTTTCGGAAACATCAGATGACCCGATATCGTCCTCAATACGAATTAAGCTACGCCGAATATCATCGGTCAAGACATTCGGTAAAACTTCTCAAACAGTATAAGCACTAAAAAAAATTTATAATTAACAATTTCTTATCTGGAAATCCGGTGGGTGTAGCTGTACACAACGCAATTGCATATAAGTTCGGATCTCCTTAATTAGGTAAGTGATACGATTCCTAGAAGAATCTGAGCTCCATCAGAGGTTTTTTTTTATTAAAAAGTGCCCGAAAATGGAAAATTCTTTTGTCTACGAATTACGTATGCACTCTAATTGGAAATAACAACGGACGGACTTGGAAAAGTTATATGGGGGTCCACTCCCTGTGATAGTAGACCAACCGATGGACCAATTCATCAATCAGTAAGACAACAACCTACTACAAGGTAGTTTAGCTGTTAGAGTTTGGCTACGGAAAGTAGACCGTGCGATTTATTATTATTTAAATTAATTAATAATTACATTTTATTTTCCCTGACGGGAGTCGAACCCACACTCGTTAAAATCGGTCAAAGATGCAGAATAGAAGTATTTTAAGAACTTTTATTTTTAACAATTCTACATCAGCTGAAATTTTGTACACAGTATATTCATAAAAATAGTAGATATAATTTAAAAATGGACTAAATCGGACAACTCCTTCTTGGTGTTGCCATATAAAAATTTGGGCTTTTTACATATACTGTAAAAGCGATCTGAAATTTTCAGTACTAAAGAAACGTCTAGGACTGAGCCTAAATTTTTATATGGCGACACCAAGTAGGGGTTGCCCGATTTAGCGCATTCTTGAAATTATATTTACTATTTTTATGAAAATAGCTCTGTATGTTTACGCGTTCTCAGTTAATATCCAAATATGTAGTGAAAAACAAAATTTATGTATGGCAACCCTAAGAAGGAGTTACTCGATTTGTTCCATTTTCAAACACAATTCAGACCGACATTCAAAATCAAAATAACTTAATTCAATTCACGGGTGTATAATCCATTTTGCTCTAGCAATTATTTCTAGGTATTAAATTATGCAACTTTATTTTAAAGGTGGTGTATCAATGTTTCAAAATGGGTAAAATAGGGAAAATCTCTCGCATATTTGAGATACTTAACTTAAACGCTTGTTATACCCAAGATGAGATTTAAACGGTATACTAAATGTGCCATTCCGTTCGTAACATATATAAATAAAGCTAGTAGAGAGCAAGTTAAAAATCTATAATTGGTCTAAAGGGCCAATTCTTATGATACCCTAGCTGAATGTCCGTATGTAATTACTTATAGTCACAAATCTGTACATACTTGATTTTTGAAACAGTTTTTCGCATATAAGTATTTCTAGAAAGTTTCGTTGGACAGTAAAAATAATTATTACCAATTTCATAGCATTTCTTATTTTAAGGAAATTTTCAGTATAATAAAAACGGCTAAAACTGATCATTTCCATAAAAAACCGAAATATTTATATGGCAACACCCAGAAGGGGTTGCCCGATTCAGTCCATTTTTGAAGCTCTATTTAGTATTACTATACTATGGAAACACAGTGTACAAAATTACAGTGAAAAACGAAATTTTTGTATGGCAATCGTACGAAGGAGTTACCCGATTTGTACGATCTCTGAACTTTAATTTTCTTTTATTTTTAAATTTAATTTTGTTCAAGAAAGAATTTTTTTGGGATTCTCCGGTATATAGCAAAAGCTAAAAAATGTTCTAATTTGTTATTTCATCACACAACCCATTAATATTTGGTGACAAGTTTCAAGTCTTGGTTTGACTCATCAACAGGTCACAAAAGGCGAAATTGTGTGATTTGAAAAACAAATGAAAAAATGAAAAAAGAAGAAAGAAATGAAAAGTTTGAGAAAATAGAAAAAAAAAATTTTTTTTATTTATTAAAAAAATTTAAAAAAATTTAAAGAAACAGATTGATTCGAAGCGAATCGAACCTGTATACGCCACACAGTGGGCTGAAAAATAAAAAAGAAAAGGAAGAAGAAGAAGCGTTTCGTGTCAGCAGAAAACCTAACACTCATCGGTGCAGCTTGGTTTTCTGCCTGCTGCAGACGCTTGAAAATAGATCAAACTGATCTCTTCTCATATAAACTCAGAAATAAATTCTGGGTGTGAATTATATGAGGAAAAAACACTCCTATACAAGCCCAGGAGGAAAAATAAATAAAAAGATTACTCTTTTGGACTTTTTACCGGGTTAAACTTAATTTTGTTCAAGAAAGAATTTTTTTGGGATTCTCCGGTATATAGCAAAAGCTAAAAAATGTTCTAATTTGTTATTTCATCACACAACCCATTAATTTTTGGTGACAAGTTTCAAGTCTTGGTTTGACTCATCAACAGGTCACAAAAGGCGAAATTGTGTGATTTGAAAAACAAATGAAAAAATGAAAAAAGAAGAAAGAAGAGTAATCTTTTTATTTATTTTTCCTCCTGGGCTTGTATAGGAGTGTTTTTTCCTCATATAATTCACACCCAGAATTTATTTCTGAGTTTATATGAGAAGAGATCAGTTTGATCTATTTTCAAGCGTCTGCAGCAGGCAGAAAACCAAGCTGCACCGATGAGTGTTAGGTTTTCTGCTGACACGAAACGCTTCTTCTTCTTCCTTTTCTTTTTTATTTTTCAGCCCACTGTGTGGCGTATACAGGTTCGATTCGCTTCGAATCAATCTGTTTCTTTAAATTTTTTTAAATTTTTTTAATAAATAAAATTTTTTTTTTCTATTTTCTCAAACTTTTCATTTCTTTCTTCTTTTTTCATTTTTTCATTTGTTTTTCAAATCACACAATTTCGCCTTTTGTGACCTGTTGATGAGTCAAACCAAGACTTGAAACTTGTCACCAAAAATTAATGGGTTGTGTGATGAAATAACAAATTAGAACATTTTTTAGCTGTTGCTATATACCGGAGAATCCCAAAAAAATTCTTTCTTGAACAAAATTAAGTTTAACCCGGTAAAAAGTCCAAAAGAGTAATCTTTTTATTTATTTATTTTTAAAATACTCGCGCGTGAAATTTCAGTTCCCTAAAAGAACGCGTTCTCGAGTTATCGTGCGTACGGACAGACGGACGGACATGCAAAAGTCAAAATAACTTTTAATATAATGCGTAGCTGTCCAAACCATTTTTCTCTACTAGTATTATTTCTAGGTGTTACAAACGGAGTTGCAAACTTAGTATACCCTTTAGATTTCATTTAGGGTATAAAAATGGGTTGGACAATCACGCATATTAATAGGAATTATTTTGATTTTTGCATGTTCGTCTCTCCACCCGTCTGTCCGTTCGACGGTCTGTCCATCCACACGATACCTCGAGAACGCGTACACTTTGAGAGCTGAAATTTCTCACACGGACTTTTTAAAAAAAATTAAATTTGTGTTCGAAAATGGGACATGTCGGGCAGCTGCTTTGTAGGCTTGTCATACAAAAATTTCGTTTTCACTGTACACTGCCCGAGCACGAGTCGACATAGAGAGATGAAATTTTATAAGCTGTGTTTTCGTAATAATAAGTAGTAAATAAAACTACAAAAATTGACTAAATTGGGCAACCTCTTCCTGGCGTTGACATATAAAAAAATTAGTTTTTTCACTTATAACTATCACATTATGCGAAGCTTATCAATACTAGTTACCCAAGTAATTCCATTAGCCAGAAACCAAAATCAATCTGAAAACTTCACAGAAAATACATACATATAGAAAAATTACTCGAAACTTAACCAGTCCTAAACCAAATGGAATACAGACTGCGGATTTCAATTCCTACGAAAACCAAACGGCGTAATTATAAGAACCGTTCCTAACCTATCTTACTGTGCGATTCAAGAAGTAACTTTCTTCTTTAAGCATTACTGCAAAAGTAATTTATGCTAATAGTGGGTACTTCTTTTAATTCTTTTAGTCTCGTATGCATGAGAGTTTTAAAATTATTAAATACGAGTAATAATTTGAACAAATTGCAAGCAGTTGTATCTCCGAGCATTTCAGATCTAAATAAAAATTCTTGAGGAACTGTATCTCAGAGCTCAAATAAAATAAATGGTTCTACAAAAAGCCAGAAAATGTCTAGTCAACTGTGAAAGTACAACCCAAAAAATTATAGCGTCGTTTGTTATCTTTATGTTCATTATCGCCGTTTTTTACGACTTTCATTTATGTAAAGTAGTATACAAAAGTTATAAATTTACGACAAACAAACATGATATTCCACTTCCTGAAAACAAATTATTTTCTAGGAAAATTTAACTCAGTAATAGCTGGAGGCTTTCACATCCTACGTGACTCATAACACATCCTCAAATATGCTTTCTTTTGTTTTCTGGAATGACTTGTTTGCGGAAGTCACTTAGAAGGGAGTTAGCAGTCGAAGTCGTTTTGTTTGTTGATAACGCGAAATGTCAAATCAAGAGAATTCATGTTTTCATATTTGTTCATGTTGGCGAAAACATCTGTTTCTTGACAAGTATTTTTGTTATGGGATCTACAGGTATTCATTAAATGAATTGTGTAATAAATCTGTGAAATTTTCAGTATTACATAGTACCTAAGTAGAAATTACATTATTGCACATTCAATATGCAGCATTAAGCTCCCCTCCATCCCATACCTTAACAGTTTTGAAGTGTAAATAAAGCTGACTTTCGTATTCTGTTTATTGACAATGAAGAAAAATGATGTAATTATCATTTACACACTTTTACGCTACTTTTCGTTTCGGAGAGGTAAAATTGGAATTCTTCTTACCACTTTTTATTATTGCTTGCGTTATAAAAGATCATTTGTGATGTACCTCTGTACGAAAGCAGATATATCTATTTTTATCCATTTTGAAAATGTCCTCAGGCATAAATATAAAGCTTTCACTTTTGAATTTGCTAGCCCTGAAATGTTCTCCCAGAACAGCTGTTGAGCTTTTGAGAATCAAATGCGGATATTTTCTTTATCTAAGGAATTTTATTTTGCAATTTTTACACTTTCTTCTTTTTATGTTGGCCTGTTCTTGAAGAAATCTAAACTTTAATCGGTATAATTCTATGTATATGGTTCTTATTTTGTAACGTTGGGTGTTAGTGTGCGGGAAGTCAGGAGATTGTCCGGTGCTGTTTACCCTGACGTTGTTGGTTCAAAACGCTGTGCTAATTCTGCGGTTCTGGTGGTGTCTTACTCAAACGAATTCACAAGACTTAGTCTACACTCACTCACTGTTCCTTATTATTACGCGGCGTGGGTGGCTTACTTTGTTGCGGGGTGCTTGTTTACCTCACATTGCTGGGCTGCTACTACACAATTCGGTTTGGCTGTTGTCTAGCTTGAAAGTATGTAACTTCGTTACAAACTAATTGATAACCTGTTTCGTGGGCAATGTTTAATGTAAAATAAGAGGATAATGGTAACAAAATTTAAACTGAAAAATATAAAGGACTTTTCGTTGAAAAATTTTATCAGATTAAAAAATTATAAAAAAAAATATAGTTGCTAAAACTGTAACTGCAACTAACGAAAGTTATGGCAAATTTCTACCGATTAAAAACTACAGAGAAATAAGTAATATATTGTAGGTATAGTAGTTATTTATTTTATTTCTATACTCGTGCAGCCCTAGAATTAATTCAGTTAAATAAGAGATAAAAAAGCTGGAATTGTTCTAAGACCAAATCTTATGACACTGTAGATGAATGCCGGTATGTAATTTCGTATGGTCACCCATCTGTGCAAGTTTGATTTTTGAAGTGGTTTTTCGAATATATTTCTAGAACGGTTCGTCTGACAGTAAAAATGATTATGACCAATTCCATAGCATTCATATTTTGAAGAAATTTGAATACAATAAAATCGTCTAGGATTGATTGTTTTCACAGTATACGTAAACAACCTAAATTTTATACGGCAACACCCAGAAGAGTCTACCGATTTAGTTCGTTTTAAAATTTTATTGACTATTGGTAGCAAAACACAATGTACTAAATTTTAGATCTCTACATTCAGGCAGCGTCCAATTATATATACCAGGGGCGGATCCAGCAGGGGCGCCTCCACCACTGAATAAATTGCAGTATATCTTCTAAATTTTTCCTAACATAATGATTCATATCTATTCTACTGAACCTTTTGTAAAAAACGTAACAATTTCTGGAAGCATTCAATATGATAGATTTAGGAACGCAGGCCCTAGCTAGCATCTTGGCGTTCGGTCATGGTTGTTGAAGCCTATAGAGAAAACAGGAAATACGGATACATGTACATGAGTATCGTTTTGCGCGGTTTGTTTGAAGCATGTTCATGTTAACGCGACGGAAGGTTTGCTTTAATTGAAAACAGCTGCCAAAGGGTCAAAGACCCGATAAGCCTTTCATGTAAAGACGGCTTCTTAGAACATTATCGTCGCGGCGTGGCAAAACAAACATTTAAAGAAACACTTATAACTCGTAATTGGAAAAATTCAGCGAAACTATACACAACGACGAAGAAATCATTGTACATTGGTGTAGGGGGGGAAAGTAGTCTGTGAAGCGCAATGCTGAACAAGGTGAAAGCTGTATAAAGTGAAACCATGCATACTGATAGATGAAATTTGTTGGTTTATTTTGGTGTTTTTGGAGTTTTGTTGATCGCTTTGGCATCTCCTAAGAGAGTGCGTACAGTAGTGTGGTATAGTTAGTTGAGTGCTATGGATGCGAATTGGCACTTATCAAGGCGAGGTAAATTTACCTTAGTGAAATTGAAATTGAGATTTTTGGCTGTGTGGGTACTGTAGTAGATGCTAGGCAGATGGCCCACGATGCAATCGAAGTTATGTACTCATGTAAGTCAGAATAATAAAATCTCAGACATAGTATGTGAGAGGAGAAAGACAGACATAGCCTTTGCCCCGGGGCGAATGGATGTCTTAGTTGGTGTATGGATAGGTTGACATAAAACGGAAATCAGGTATGTATGTTAGTAGTGCTTATATGGTTAGTATGCATGGACAGCTATAAGATCTAAATGGTGAATCTCGAAGCTTCTCCAGACTGAATTGGGCACATCTTAACCTTCACGTGGTCCCCCTGACAGCGCCCATAAGGATTGTATTACCTGTATAGGCCAAGTACAATTCTTTTAGACGTTGCAAATAAGATCTAGGCCCGAACGGAGTTACCAGTACCGTTTAAAAAAGTATATCTTGCATGAAGATATGAAACTGGGAGTATTCATGGTCCGTTGATCATGCTTTACGAAAGTCATACCAAATGGGCGGCCCGACATTGGCTAACTTGGTACTACGGGAATGAGGAGCCCCAAATATAGCAGCATTTAGTAGCAATATTTGCCTCATCATTGGGAAGGCCCCCTTGTGGGAGCATCGTAGTGAGATTGTCTGAGTCTGCATGACTTAGGCAAACATTCTTCTCTAAATAGAGTAGTTTGTTCTTTTGACAAAATTGCATACTGCGTCCTTGAATTTTAAGGATGGTCGCTTATTATTGTATGCTTAGAGGATTGGCTCTCGGCGTGGAGTTGCGCTAAATCAACCGGGTGCCGTGACCCACAGATCGGAAGATATTTTAGATAGGTCTCGCTTCGACCAGTAAGTCCAATGTCAAGCATGTACTGACATAAACTGGTACTCTTGAAACAGAAATCAACCGGGTGCCGTGACCCACAGATTGGAAGAGATTTTAGATAGGTCTCGCTTCGACCAGTAAGTCCAATGTCAAGCATGCACTGACATAAAGTGGTACTCTTGAAACAGAATATAATATATTCTGCCTCTTGAGGGCGCTGATTGTCGCTTGTCTACTAATCCGTGCATTAGAGTGCCGTGAGATTAAGCTATAATAGCAGGAGCTCACGTAAAACCATAAGACATTTCTGTACATTGGTGTAGTGAGTGTTATTACATTTAAAGCAAGAGATTAATTTTTATATAACTGTTTTTTATTATTTCGGAAAATGTCATAGTTTTTATATAATACTTAGCCCAAATGTTAAATTAAAAACAAAATAAATCTGCAGATTGTGAAAGTCTCAATGAGTATCCGAGAGAATTTGATTGGTCGGTCAGTTTTGCGTTAAGGGATGTTGATGAATACACATTTGAATTTAGTACAATTCTAAGTCTTGAGCATGCGTGAGTACATACGGTATTTACACAGCAGATCTTAACAACAGCAACATCGCTTTTGGTTTAACGATAAATACAACCAAGCTTTAAAAGCGAAAGAGTTTGCTTTTCGCACCTATCAATTGCATTCATGTCCAGAACTGAAATACTATCCAAAGGGAAAAATGTCGTTTGAACTTTAGAATATTGGCAAGACGCAATGGCAGCAAAGGTTGCTCGTCCCAGGTGTAAACTATCAGGATCAATTTCAGCAGTTCCTCTATTCCTTGACTACTTTACAATGAAGTGGTTGTTGACTCCCTGAATAAAACTAATATTTGTACTGTTAGATTCACTTCAAGTTCTCCTTTTCCACCCACTTTATATCTCCCTTGTAGATGTGTACAAGAGTGAATACATATCCATACGAGAGACATGATCAAGGTCCTTAAGCAGATCAACGTCTCCATAGCAGCAGTTCCTGATAGTTTTATTCGACAGGAAAATTTCCAATTGATTGGAAACTATCTCACGTTCAGCCAAGAAAGAAAAGGGTAGTGATTGCTCAAATTATCGACCAATTACAATCACTTCAATTCATACAAAGGTTTATGAATCTGTCATTAACTCCAAGTAATCAAACCCACAACGATCACCAAAATGGCTTTTCTTTTTCTGACTTTTTTATGGAACGTTGAAGCCTTAGTCTTCTCAATTTTGGTGAGTTCAAAATCGTTGCCCTAGATATTTCAAAGGCATATCATAGTGTCTGGAATTCAGCTCTTTTAGCCAAACTTAATGCACTTGGCCTCTTTCGTGTTCTTCTATTATATATGTAAAGTGTTTTATCTGGTCGCTTAATACGGATTATATTAGATGGCGTTACATTTCAATCTCAGCCAATAAATGCCGTGGTGCCTCAGGGCTCTGCTCTCTCTCCATCTCTCTTCTCAATTTTCATTAATGATCTGCTTTCCCTTACTTTCAATCCCATCCATTGTTTTGCCGATGACAGTACGATTGGTTTCGCTCACATCCTTGACGCCCTTGGGGATTACAGAGGAAATGTCACATCTGTCAACTAGATTGCAGGATTAGATCCGAGATTAACCACCTTGATATTATCCTCGCTTGGATAAAACCGAATCGCATCGAATTCAATACATCTAAGTTCCAAAGATGTCACATGTCTCTAAAATAAGATCATAATTATTTGCACTCCCGTTTCTTTTGATGGAGCACTTCTTGATGATACACAGTCTTTATACATTCTTGACATTAATATTTCCAGTATGTTAAGCTGAACAGATCACAACTGCTCTGTTGCCAAACAAGCAACGAAATATCTTGGATTTCTGAAAAGATGTAAGAAATATTTCAGCCCATCGATTCTACCACTCCTCTACAAGTCCTACATCAGACCTGGAATTGAATACAGTTTCAACATGTAGGCCGGGGCTGGTCATAGAGCCACAGTTTCGTTGGATATTGTCAAAAATCGAGCCTTAAGCTCATTGGCGATGTGGCAAAAACTTGTCATAAGTTTGATATTCGAAGTGGTTTTTCGTATATATTTCTAGAGAGGTTTGTCTGACAGAAAAAATGATTATAGCCAGTTTTATAGGATTTCGTATTTTGAAGAAGTTTTTAGTACAATAAAAAGGACTGATCGTTTTCACAGTATATATAAAAAACCTAAACTTTTATATGGCAACACCAAAAAGGGTTGGCCGATTTAATCCATTCTTAAAATTTTATTGGCTATTACTATGAAAGCATTATGTGCCAAATTTCAGCTCTCTATATCGACGCGTTCTTAAACAGTATCCAAATATATAGTGGAAAACGAATTTTTTTTATGGCAACCCCAGAAAGGAGTTGCCCCATTTGTCTCATTCTAGAACTTAATTTTACTTTTTTTTTTCAAAGTCCGTGTACAAAACTTCATCTCTCGACGTACACACGTTCTCGAGTTATGCGAATAGGCAGACAGACAGACGTACAGACGGACAGACATGCAAAAATTAAAACAATTCTTAATATTATGCGTGGGTGTCCAGTCCATTTTGTTCTACCATCATTATATTTGTGCGTTACAAATGAAATGACAAACTTAGTATATCTCTAGATTTCATCTTGTGTATAAAAATCAGCTAGATCACAATTAAATTACGAAAGGAACGATGGAACGTGTCTGCGGAATCGGGTCCAAATTAGATGATCCGGATCCGAATCCGGTTCCGAAAATTCTGCCGAACGGCACATCTTCAGCACTCGAAAGATATCCTGGAGCTACTAATAAAGCTGATATTCCATTGCCGCGTTATTACATTTATTGTGAAGAGATGGCTCTGGCACATGCTCTGGCTCTGGTAATAATAATAGTTCAGTTTCCCATATATTGTTGAAATATTTCTAATTTTATATAGTATAACAACTCTCACTTAGCTGTAGTTAGCTTATAGGATTTCAATTTTAATTTAATTCTGAAAATTTTCAAAAAGCAATCCAGTTTAAATAATTCTCATGCGTTAAAATATTTGTACGTTATCGATATTTATCGTTCTTTTAAGCCAATTAGATTGCCTAGTTTTACATAAGTTTTAGATAGAAATACGATTTATATGATTAATAGTATATGCTGACGGCACTTGGTGAAACTTTTTTCTTAACATTTTAAATTGAAAAAACACACTTGTTTTATTTCACAAAGATCTTATTATTCAATTATTTTCTTAGAATATCCTAACGCGCTTCGACCCTTTAGGTCATCTTCAGAGGACTAACTCAACTGCCAAATTACAAACTAAAACTACCAAACAGTCTACCACTACCACTATTACATATGTATATACAATGAACTGAGGAGATTATATTATAAGAGACGGATTTAATAGAGGGCTTTTGTTTGTGAAATCCAACTGATCATTGATTAGGAAAATTCCTTTACTTTTTCCTGCCCGTATTTCTTTAATTTCATATTTATTATCTCTTGTCAGGATTGTAATGCTACTTATATAGGAAAGACTAAACGAAAAATAAAAACGAGATTTAAAGAACATCTAAAATCAAAACAATCAAATGTAGGACAACATATTCGCGATAAGAATCATAGAATAGATGAAGACAATATAAAACTGTTGCATAACTTACCGGGAGGGAGACTTCTTAATAAATATGAAATTAAAGAAATACGAGCAGCAAAAAGTAAAGGAATTTTCCTAATCAATGATCAGTTGGATTTCACAAACAAAAGCCCTCTATTAAATCCGTCTCTTATAATATAATCTCCTCAGTTCATTGTATATACATATGTAATAGTGGTAGTGGTAGACTGTTTGGTAGTTTTAGTTTGTAATTTGGCAGTTGAGTTAGTCCTCTGAAGATGACCTAAAGGGTCGAAACGCGTTAGGATATTCTAAGAAAATAATTGAATAATAAGATCTTTGTGAAATAAAACAAGTGTGTTTTTTCAATTTAAAATGTTAAGAAATACGATTCATATGATTGCTTGATTCTTGTTTACTGTTTTCATAGTTTTATTTTAATTCTTCAATGCATTTTCTAAAACCAGGAATGATATTTTTAAATATTTCATAATAAACGCTTGCAATAAATGTCCGTGTATCTTTACATAATATTTTATATTGATTTGGGTTCCACAATTTTTCCCCTAAATTACCTGTCGCTAAGAGTGAAGGTCGTCTCACATTAAAATTCATTAAAACTTACTTCCGTTCAATCGTCGAGAAAAGCAATCGGGTCTATCAATTTTGTCTATATAAATTGAATTAAATAATTCACCACCATTGATTTGAAAGCAGTGTGCATCTAATAAGAAATATTTAGTTAGGTATTTATTTTTTTAATGAACCCTTACCTACCAATTAAAGTTGTGTTTTATGCAAAATATTTGTCATTCTCCTAAAACTAAAGGTGAAATCCAAACTTCTCACCTCCACAATTCTTATTGCTAGTTACATTGTGGCACTGTTTACAAACTTAAGAACTATCTGTTTTTTATTTATATTTAATTTACCCCTTTGAGACATCCTGTAAACGATCGTGCACATGAAAATGTTATCCTTAGTTTTCTTAGTACAAATCTAAATGCCAAGATTTTTTTTATTTCAAATAATCTCTGAATTCTATTCTTTCGTTCTGCGCATGCGATTTATCTCATTTGCCTGTGCACCTTTCTTGATGACTCATTCTGTTGTGCATGTCGTATGTAAGTGGTTATTCAAAAAGTAAAATTTCGCATTTTATTTAAATTTTTATTATATTTGTAATTATTTGACTTAAGTTTCACCTTAAGTGATAAAAGAAAGTTTGTTGTAATACAGTACGACATAAATTGGTGAATTTTAAATTTACGTTGATCATATTTTTCTGTTATAAAGTGGATATACAGGAACGTGTTCAAAATGACTCAGTTAGTTGGTGTAACTTCGTGGTCTGACAAAATCGTGCACAAATTGTTTGAACGTGATACATTATTTTTATGCAATTATACATAAAACTGCATATATAGAACTTGAACTACCTTTCTGAAAATGTTTTGATCGAAAGGTGGTTTTTGAATATACCGACTGATGCTGTGAGTCTGTTTGGGATTTTATCGATGATGTATATCTGTCAAATATTGACGATGGTAACGAAGAAGCCTTGGAATTGGAAAGAGAAGATGTGCTGGCAGCTATCAACGAAGCAGAACAGGAAGAAAAGGAAGCAAAAGATGAATCTGGCGATGCAGAGAGCGCAGGTATCTACGAAACTTATATTTTTAATCCTACGTCGAAATGTGCAATTCAAAGGAAGCGGTTGGTAAAATTTATTCCACCCAAGGATATCTATATATCTCTACAGTCAGATACCAGTCCTAGTAAGCTAATAACAGAAGACCCTCTTACGACTTATTTCCAACTGTATATAACCAAAGAAATATACGACGAAATGGTAAAGTACACCAATATATGCATTACAAATCAACCAAAACTTTTGAACAACAAATGCAGACGAATCAAAAGCTTTCATTGGAATACATATTTATATGTCCAATATTGGTCTTCTTAGAATAAAAATGTACTGGAACACAGCTTATTACTTGGGATACATATTTTAAGCTAAAAATCTAAATAGATTTTTCGAGCTACATACGTTCAATTCTTCATCGATCTAGTGAAGGATTCACAACAATTATCTTTAGAAAAAGAACTTTGCATTGATTACCGGAATCAATGTTTTAAAGGTCAGCATGACATTAAGCTGTATATAACATTATCAATAGGATGTACAAATTATTATATTGTTTTGAAAAATAATAATAATAATATAATAGGGTAAAAAAGCAGAGCTTGATGACAAAAATGGAAAGTTTTTTCAAGGTGGTGCCGCATTTGCAATGGAACTGATGAATAGAATCACTAATAAGGTTGAACTACAATAGAAGTATACGTAAGTACATTTACTTACGTAAAACGAACGCGTCCTTTAATTTAACAGGCGTACACAAATTAACTTTAACTCGTGTGAGGGGAACTTTCGTTAAGTTTAAATATCCAATTTTGCGTAAGTATAGTGCGCTAAGAATCGCTCATTCCATAAGAACGCAATGTGTCCAAACAATTAAATTATTACTAGATGATTAAAAGTGCAATGTAAAAATTCAAATGGAATAAAAATGGTATTGCGAATTAATAGAAAACACAAATCTTCAATTAAATCAACTTCCATTTGTTAATTTTTTCACTTCTACCACTTTTTAAAATTGAAAATATAAAAT
This sequence comes from Dioctria rufipes, assembly GCA_963924295.1. Taxonomy (NCBI): domain Eukaryota; kingdom Metazoa; phylum Arthropoda; class Insecta; order Diptera; family Asilidae; genus Dioctria; species Dioctria rufipes. The sequence goes on along the minus strand of OZ002744.1, from coordinate 55,277,088 downwards.
ATCAAGATAATAACTCTTACGGAATGTGATATATATTTAGGCTAAAAATATCAATTTTTTGTAAGTAAATATCAGTCTCGTTTAATTTCGTAAAGTTATTTATTTCTATTGTAGTTCAGCCTATAGTGAGAAGCATCGCCAATTATTTTTTGATAATTTTTTCTCATCCCACAATTTGATAGAAGGCTGTACTGCCAGAAATGTGCCCTGCGCGGGTACCGTACGGATAAACCGCTTTGCAAATCTACCCTTCCTTTCCGATAAGGAAATAATGAAAAAAGAAAGAGGAGCAACTGACAAAGTATGCAGTAGAAATGGTGGTACAGTTATTGTTAAATTGCAAGATACTTGGACAGTAAACCTTGGTTCAAATTTTGTGCCGATTGAAAATGAAGATTTTGTAAAACTGTGGGAGAGAAAGTAGATGCGCTTCATTGAAGTAGAATGTCCCCACAATTTTAATTACTAATTACAACAGATAAATGAGACCTGTCGATAAACTAGACGTCCTCATTGGAATTTTATGAAAACAAAAAGTGGACAATACAACTAATGTTACATACGATTGACATTTCCGTAGTGAATAGCTGGTTAGAACAAAGAGCGGATTGTGAATCATGTAAAACTTCACAAAAACCAAAACATGACTTAATTTACTTCATATTTCCGATTTCAGAATGTGTTATCCGGGTTGGCAAGTCAGTATTACTTGCAAAACGAGGGCGTCTTAGCAGATTCTAAGATAAGAGCACTACGCAAATTCCGAAGTTTTCGAAATCATTCGAACATCAACCAATTCGATAAGTCCGACATGGTAGACCATATGCCGATTTATTATGACAAAAAACCTTTCCGGGAACCCCGGGAAGATCACATTTCAGATGTAAGAAATGTGCTGTGCATCTTTGTTTGAACAAAAAAAGAAATTGTTTGAAATAATTTCATCATAAAGAAGTAATAAAGCAAGAATTGGTCTAAGACCAATTCTTATGATACCCTAGATGAGTGCCCGTATGTAATTTCGTATCTATGCAAGTTTGATTTTTCAATTTGTTTTTCGCATATACTGTATTTCTAAAACGGTTCCTCGGACAGTAAAAATGGTTATAACCAATTTCATAAGATTTTATATTTTGAAGAACTTTTCAGTACAACAAATACCTCTAGGACTGATCATTTTTACAGCATACGTAAAAAACCTAAGTTTTTATATGGCAACACCAACAACACTTGATTTAGCGCATTTTTGAAATTGTATATACTATTTCCCTAAAAATTCCGTCTACAAATTTCAGAACGCTGCGTTGGCACGTTCTCAGGCAGTGTTAAAATATATAGTGAAAACGAAACGAACGAGTTTCCGATTTGTCTCTTTTTTTTACTTAATTTTGCATTATTTTTTAAAATCCCGAATACAGTTCTCTATAAGAACACGATCTCGAGAATATCCTTAGGACTGATGGGTGGACGAACGGATGGACAGACAGACACGCAAAAATCAAAATAACTTTTAATGTTATGCGTGGGTGTCCAATATATTTTTAGCATCATTATTTCTGTGCATTACGAATTGAATGACAAACTTAATAGGCTTAGTTGATCAGTTATGGACCTTTTATCCTGTGATAATATATTTTTGAAATAATTAGAGCTATTTTATATGTATTGGACGTATATACAATATGCAGATGTATGACCTATTCAAGAAATCGATACTTATTGAATTTTAGCTTATAATTGAGTTTTTATTTTTGTATAATCCAAGTTTATTCGAATAGGCTTACTTAACAATTATTGTTGTGTTATAATTTTTTCTGTTCCTTTTAATATTCATTTTTTGTTATGTTATGCACTTAGTATTCCTAAATCTGAAATCACGTTAAGAGTTTTTTTTGCTAGTTTTTACAACCTTTGAGACATTTCGTATACGATTATGTATATACTTCAAAACCTAGTGTTAATGAAATTTCTATTTTTTTTTTACCAAATTTTGCACATAGTTTTATAATAGTCTTAGAAGACACTGTGAGCAATTTCAAAATTTTACGTCGAAGAACTGGAAACCGTGACTGTGAGCGTTCGTGAAAGTTTTAATTATTTTATTATTTTATTTATTCTATAAAATAATGTATCTTCCTGCTGCAATTTTCATACCTGTTTCCAGTGGGTCTGGTATTACATCTTGAGAAATGCAATCACGAAAAGTTAAGTCTCTGGAACATAAAATTCTGATGACAAAAATTCAGAAACATATTTAAAGGTTTTTTAACTTATTTTGAAAGGTATGGCTTTGAAAAAATGCTAACCTACTTTCCCTTTTCATACTTGTAGTGAATAATTTCTCTTTCGTTTGTAATACAGAACTCTGAATTTTGTTTCCAACCCAGCGTTAACGGAATTCATTTTTATTCCACGCCTCAAGACTGTCTTTCTTGTTTAGAAAATAATTCGGAGACACTAAAACTAAGGTTCATAAGATGATTCACTGTCAGTTGGTAGCTTAAGGTTCTTTTCATTGTGAAAAATAGGAATGTGTGAATGATTTACATGCATTGGAGCTAAATTTTCTTCACTTTTTTCCTTTCTCCATTTAAACGATTCTAATATGGTCTTATCAGACGGCGATTACTCATATCTCCCATCAATTTTGAGTTTGGATTTGATATCGATGAGGGAGAAGAAGTTTGGAGAGTCATTTCGGCTTTAGAAATTAATTATAACTAAGGGACTGATATGATATCTACCTGACTTCTGAAAGTGTGTGCTTTCTCTCTCCAAGCTCATTTAACTTTTATTTTAAATTCATCTCTGTCTTCCGGACACTTTATGGAACAATTAATAATTTATCTGAATAACATGGTTTTGTTAAATGGAAAATCTACACGTACTAATTCAATAACTTTTTCTAATAAAGTGATTAATGCTATGGAGTCAGGTAAACAGGAAAATGTGATCAATACGATTTACCCGAAAGACTTTGGGAAGATTAATGTTACACTCTCGATTAATAACTTTAGATCCCTTGGTTTTCACTGTTCCTTGCTCAGATGGCTTGGCAGTGTACAGTTCGTGAAGTCACAGGCCATTAATTTGAGGTCTCGCGCACCGCAGAGATGCAATTTAGGTTTTACTCAGTTCAATATTTTCATCAATGATATTATCTCCTGTTTCTCATTTGCGAGCCCCCCTCTTTTTACCGATGATTTAAAGTTCTTTATGACTATAAATACTGTAACGTAGATTTATGTTGTCAAAATAATATTGCTCTGGCCGAGCGGTGACGAGGGAGTAATATTACTTGGGAGCGGAAAGAAGGCCAATATTTGTATTCTAGCTCAATCGGTGATGTACCGTGTGGCTGCCCTTGCTTTTCGCGGAGAGTTCAATCTCTTATTGATGAGAGGGAGTTCCTATACAAGCGCTACAGGTGGCTTAGAACAAATGAAGCTTAAACATGTATGACACAGCACGAAATGGGGCCAGTATGACTGTCCGCATAGCGAAACGTCGATATTTTAGCATAAAATTTCACAGTGACTTGCAACCAAGAATTCTTTGGCAGAACCTAAGAAAAGCAGGAGTTATGGGAAAGAAAAAGCTAACTGCAAGCACGATTCCAATAACCTAAATAGATTCTTTACTACTCAATTGAACGATGAGCATGCTAGGACTTCTAACCCGAGTCATTCTACTGTAAATGGCACCATTTGCATTACCCCTTCTTTTGCTTTTCGCGGTGTAGATCGAAGTGAATTGCTTACTTCCATTTATGCTATTAAATCTCATGCTACTGGACCTGATTGTCTGTCGCCACGTTTTATTAAGATTCTGCTTCCAATGATTGATTCTTCATATCAGGAAATCTTGTTTAATATCCTCTTATTTTCCCAAGACTTTGAAAGCGGCTTTGGTATTACCAATTGCCAAAGGAGCTTCTCCGGAATCTCCTGGTGATTTTGGGCAAACCAGTATATTAAGTTTCATGTCTAACGTTTTGGAAATGCTAATTAACTTGCAGGTTTTTGGTCACTTGGAAAGTAACAAGCTCTTGTCATGTTGACAGTGTAGTTTCCGGCGTTCTCACAGCTGCGAGACTGCTATACTAAAACTGACTAGTGATATAAGAGCAGCCTCGTATAACGCTACCATTTTATATCTGCTTGACTTCCCAAAGGCTTTCGATAGTGTAAATACAATTTGTTACAGCATATGCTATCTAATTTTCTTGGCTTAACTGCTTGCGCTACTGCTCTAATCGGAAGTTTCTTGTCTGAACGCCATCATCGGTTGAAGGTGGATGATAATTTGTCGGGTTCATTTCCTCTCCCAATTGGTGTAACTCAGGGTGCAATCTTGGGGCCGTTGCTATTTAGTTTATTTATTAATGACCTTCCTCTAGTTGGACGTGATGTCAAGATTCACTTATAAGCAGATGATGTGTAACTTTATCTGAACAGACCTATTGGCCTATTTGAAGATGGTATCGCATTTATTAATGACGATTTGAGCAGAATCAATACATGGTCCAAGACTAATGCATTGAGACTGAATCCCTCGAAGTCTCAATATATTATTTTTCACAACAGTTCATCCATTCGTCTGATATCCCACCCATAATTTCGGACGATAAAGCATTATCTCGTGCTAGTAAAGTGAAATTTTTTTTTTTGTATATCTTGTTGAACCAAAATATGATCTGCTGTGACAATATAAAGTCAAAGATTAGTTAAATTTACTTCAGACTCCGAAAGCTTTGGCTCGCAGCCAGTATTTTGCCACAAGCAACTCGTTTAAATTTGATTAACACACTAATCCTGCCGTACTTCACATGCGGAATCTTAATTTTCCCTAGACTTGATAGCGTTTGTACCCTTAAAATGGAGGTCGCGTTTAATGATTGCTTACGTTTCATCTTCGCAGTTCGCAAATATGACCGTGTCTCACCTTATCGCGATCAGCTGATAGAGTACCCGCTTACTACATATCTCAGGAAAAGAGCATTAGTGTTCTTCTTTAACCTGCAAAAAAATAATGAACATATTACCTTAAAGAAATGACTAATTTCACTAATTCACATCGAAACAGGAACGTTATTTTTCCTCGTTTTACTTACTCATGGACGAATCTTATCTTGTAGAGACTGCGCGCTCTTGGAATGCTCTCCCATCTAGTATCCAGCATGTACGTACTGTCAATTTCTTTAAGAGCCTCGGTGATCCACATTTCTTAATTAGACGCTCGTGATTTTACTTGATTGTCTTGTTAGGATCACTTCAAACAGCGGAATACTATCGCGAATTATTGTAGCTCTTTTTTCTATTGCATTAGTATTTTGTTCTAGTATTAGTTCTGTTTTGTAGTTCATTATAACTTGATTTTCTTAGCCATATATGCGTAATATGTACTGGGATGATTTTAATTTGTCATTTTAAGTACCATATTTAATATTTATTATTGTTATTATTATCATAAGTTACTTCTATTTGTTATTGACATGATATTCTATTAAAGACTTCCTCCACGTTTCAGACCAATTATTTTTAGGTGTAATACTATGAAAGATTGCAATCTTCTATACTATCGCCTCTAATAAATGTTATGTTATGTTATGTTCTTCGATAACACAACATATTATTGCCAAAGTCTTGGTCAACCAGAAGGCGATTATCGCCGTCCTAAAACTGAAGAAGAGCACAGTTATCCCCGTTTTGATGGCAGGCACTATTATGTCATCAAAATTCCAAACGACAAAAGATATCATTGTACATACTTTCTTAGAATTTGTCTTTTTTAAGTTCAATAAAACCAGGAATTTTCTGTACGTCCGATGGAATTATAGACGGTGCGTGCTTGGTGCTTTCAGACCTAGACAGGATCTACATAAAGCAAGAAAGCGGAATATAATTGGTCACCATTGCACTGGAATAATATTAATATTCCAGAGATTGATTAATGTGAGAGACCTAGAATCAGTTGGAAGGAAACATTTGGTTTGAATAAAAGATCCATGGCCCTACGATTGGAATGATGTTCCTTTCACTAGGCATTAATCTGAATTTTCAGTGATCCTACTTTAGATTAGGGGTAATAGTTAAGTCATTGGTAGAGTAAGCCAAAATCCCAAAATAATTTAAAAAGTGTTGTAATTGTTTATTTAAGTTTCTAAGTTTGATGGTTTTGATAAATTTTAAATATTTCATTGATCCCCGTATTTACTTATTTCAATTCCAATCGAAAGTATAGTAAAACAAACTCACGTAGAAATTTAATTGAAATTGCAAATTGAAAACGTGAAATGAAGTATTTATTTGTTATTTATTTTCAATTTCACCGCCGCTGTATGGCAGTGAGAGCAATAGAACTGTCAGTAAAATAATTACGAACTCCTCAGTTTTACCCAATGATAATTAACACCAAAGGTACTACATAAGCATTATGAAACCATAAGTATTTTCCAATTAATTTTCAGAATGAAAATAACTCGTGCGAAGCTGATACTATGGCAACGACTTGCTCCTAACTCGACTTACCTACTGGGTGCTGCCGTGTTATTTAACTGTTGTATTATAACCGAAGATAATATGTAGGAGTATATTTAATATCATTGTACATGCATAATAATAAAGTACTTGCAAGAGTTCTAAACATTTCGAATAGAATGTATTACCGTGTTCTGAAACTTGTGCCGGCTGTGCCTGAACTTTGTATCCCCACATGGCGAATTGCAGCCAAATTCATTTCAACACCCCACAAGAAGTTGAACACTGAAAATCATCTAGTTGAAATTCATTCAAATTAACAGTTTGTCTGCTACAGGGTAATACATATACAAATGTACGAGTGTCTAGCTTTTGCTTTTAGCATACCTGGTCTTGCAATAAATATGAAAATTTGTGAACTCGTTACATGATATAGACAAAGTCTTTGATTAAATTTGTTTTGATACTATCTCATGTAAAATTTTAGAAATATTTCCGAAATTTTGTGTAATAGAATAATTCTACTTTCCATGAAATAACAAATACTTCTCCTAATATTGCATTACCCATGATAATGCATTAGTTCGGCCTTCCTGTTTTCTGTAAAAAATATTTCATAGAAATGAAGTTAAGTTTTACGTTTGCAAATTTTATGATAATCTGTCCTTTTTTGCAAACTAATGCCTCACCGATAACAGTCTATATTTTTGCATAGTTTGAGGACTCTGGGAGTCATAATTACATTAACCTTATCCTCAGCAAGATCGATCGAGGACTTCAGCCTGACAGACGGCATATTACCAAAAAATTTGCGCGCGGTGCTCCTCCCACAACACATTTGCGAACCTAGATAGCTCTTACTCTTTTAGGCCTGACCCTTATCCGGGAAACCATTTTTCACATACAAACGTACAACATAAGCCTGTAAAGCTTCGGAAGTAAAAAGTCGGTGTTAGCATTCCAGTTTTCGTAAAATTAAACCATTTTCTCTAAACTTATCGAAAATTCAGGTTATTGTTTTTAAATGATAATTTATTTTAAAATGTCGGTTGAGCCTGAAAGGCTCACGTTGCCAGCAAAAATTTGTTGAGAATATGAATAATATAAAGAAAATATTGAAATGTAAATGTGTTTTATTACCAAATGAGAGCTAAAGATCATAATTCGCTTAAATTGTTGTAAATTTTCGGCTTTAATTTTCGCACTTTTAATGATTTTATACCTCGAAGTTCAAAAACTACAATGATTTCAATAAAAAGAATAAAAAAAAATATATATATACAAAATATATGAAAAATTCGTTAATTTCATTGGATTAAGATCCATTCCGCGTAAAATTCAGAAAAGCTGATGAAAAATTTCTATAGATTTCGAAATCTGATACGTGATATAATCCTGGCTACCAAAAATTGTAGACACATTTTCTCAAAATCTGTATCACTTCCTCTGAAAGAATGTTAATTGGCTTGTATTATGCAGCTGATCCTTATTGGTATTTCACTAAGGTACATATTTTAAAATATTTTTTTCCTATAAATAAAAACATTTACCTGAGAACAAACGGGCGGTCTCGCAGTCCACTCCATACACATTTCCACGATAATAAAAGAAATAATTGTGCTTACCTCATCAAAAGTCAGCACAGAAATAAAAATTAGGAAGCTACAGCTAAAAGAACTAGTATTTTTTTTTTTAAGACGCCTCAAGCAGACAACTGACCGTGCTCATGAGAACGCCTTTTATATTAAGGTTTTCCACATGATACCCGAAGTTTCCTTTTAGAGAATTCCACTTATGTGAATTACTTTAGTGGAGGTCGAGGTATAATGACGGATGTAAAATTGTTCCTGAAGACAATTGGCTACGCAGTAAATACCACCCTAGCGGTGCTAACATCATCGCTATCACATGGCGTGCAATAGGTGGGAGATATAAACTGTGATCCTTATACTACTGCACTCTGTGTACCATTATCACATGCACAACACTATTGGAAGAAGTCGCCTGTCTGCTGAAGTAAACACCTCTTTAACCAAATCTAGTGCCAATCTAAGAATGTGACATAGCACTTACGGTTTACCGCTCTGCATATCGCAATCTCAATCAGACTGGCATTGGAACAGCTCCTCGCATTATTAATAAAATCATTTTTGAGTATCTTTCTAGTCTTTGGGCAATCTAGGAGAACAAGAGCACTGTTTCTATAGGAACAAAGACTTTATAAGTATCCGTCTGCCAGTAGCTCGCCAGGTGGAGGTAAACTACCCATTGGTATACCTGACACACGTCCATCAACAGTGTCAGGCCTCCTATCCACTCTCAAGCCTATTAAAGAAGTCTGTTGTTACCAGAACCGACTCTTTCGACATACCAGGCCTAGTTTAATTTAACCTTATTAACATTGTAGTCGCCAAGACTACATTATCCTCATTTGTCGACTTACTGTTGCTACGGAAACACAACATGCACTAAGGCAAAACCACTACGCAAGACCTCTAGAGACCTCTCTAGAGACCTTTTTGGTTTCCGGTTTTCGATCGTGTAATTTAAAATAAACATATTTCCAGGTTCGGTCAGCGAAGTTTGTTTATTTGTCGTTTCCAGGTTTTCGGAGAACATTTGTGTGTTCAAATCTGTTAGTAAGTTTACTCGGAAAAGAAAGGTAATAAAGTGGAGTGAGTTTGATAAATATTTACGAAAAAAATAAATAATTAATACAAGTATAAAAGCCAGAATTGGTCTAAGTGTAATTTTTATGATAACATAGATAAATGCCCATATGTCATTTTGGCGTGCAAGTATAATTTTTCAAGTGCTCTTTCGCATATATTTCTAAAACGATTCGTCGGACAGTGAAAATGATTATAACCAATTTCATTAGATTTCAGATTCTGAAGAACTTTTCAGTACATTAAAACCGTTTAGGATTGATTGTTTTCACAGTACATGTAAAAAACCTAAATTTTTATATGGCAAGTCCAAGAAAGGGTTGCCCGATTTAGTCCATTTTTGAAATTTTATTTGTCATAATTATAAAAACATCATGTATACCAAATTTTAAGCTCTCTATGTCAACGTGTTCTCATGATGTGCCCTAATATATAGTGAAAAACAAAACAAATTTGTGCAAATTTCAGCTCTTAAGTGAACACGCCCTCGAGTTATCGTGCGGATGTGTGGACAGACGGACGGACAGATGGACAGATGCAATTAATCAAAATAACTTTTAATATTATGTGTGAGTGTCGAATTCATTTTGCTCTACCTTATTTCTAGGTGTTATATATTTCATCTGGGGTATAATAATGCATTTAGGGCAGAAAATATTTTTCGTCATTGTATTTCTGGTTATTTTTGATAAATGAAAAAATAAAAAATCACACAAATTTGTTGTATTTATCCCGTAAAATTTGTACACCAAGGATACATTTTTTTAAGCTTTTTCACTTTTCCCATAACACGAAAATATTAATAATTTTTGAGATAATTCTTTCTAACAATCTCTTGCTTGACAATTAACAAAGATCTCTGGAGATCTTTAGCGAACAAACTTTAATTTAGTGTGTACACTTCGGAGGCGTGCTCCTAGAAACTTTTTTATTATAGTCTTCGGAGACCTAATTCTTTGGTCTCCAGAGACAAAAGTCTCTAGCCGTATAAATATTTTGGAGATTTTAGTCTATGTTTATTTTTGAAAGAACAAATTTTAAATAGCAGCCCATATGTTAAGTGCTATAATTGACATATGATGAGCTGCGTCCGTAAATTGTACTCAGTAGTCTTATGTCAACTCATATAATTGATATTCGTTGAGCTGCGTTTAAAAACCAAAATCTACTGTAAGCTGAAAATCAAAATGGTGGTCGGTAGTGTTGCGATTAAAAACTATCGTTTGGTTATCATTCACCTTTAATTAGCGGATTTCAATGTTATTTTAGATAAATTTAACAAAATTCAAGTTTTGTTTTTGAAAAGTCAAATAAATGTAATATCTTACATAATATATCTCGTACAAAAATTTAACTTAACAAAACTACTTGAGATTTTTAACTTATTCTAGTCCTATTTCACGTTTTTTAATTAATTCTGTTTTCCTAAAATTATTAAAATCAATTATTCTATTTGAATGAATTTACTTCAACTTTGTTGGAGCATGAAGTGTAAAACATAACCACATAGGCATAAATTTCACACTATGTCAAAACAATAAAACTTGCAAAATCTAATAAAAGCAACTGGAAAAATTCTGAAAATTAAATTTTATTAGAGTTACCAATTTTCTGTAAGTTATTTGGATGACATGTAATTATACTTCTTGCGGCATGCGATCACAGATGGCCCATAACCTCAAATTGATGGTTGAAAAAATTACACCTTAGGTACTAACCCTTGTAATTGAAGAATTTCAACTATACAAATGACCGAAATTTGTGAAATTAAAATAAAATTTCACCAAAGAATCTCGAAGAACTAAAAAAAAATGAAAAATATGAAACAAAAATTTCACCACAATCGCAAGTTAGGAAATATGAAAACCTTTATGAATTCTCTTTAAAAAAACGCTGATAATTTGCATGAAAATGAACTATGACCAACTGAGCATGGTTCACTTGATGACAACTCGATGAAAATAATGAGAGCGAATGAAGAAATGACGGACCTTTTACAGAAAAATTTGTTTCGATTTCGCTATCCATAATGTGACATTTTCGAAATATTACCCTTTTTTTACTTGATTTGACTTTTTAATTATTATTCGTATATATGTCAAAATGCATTTTACAGTTTTTGGGAAATTTCCCATAAAGATTTAATATTAATTTAAATTTTTTAATTAATTTTTAGAAATCTTGTATAACTTATCTACACGCCATGTTTTAGTTCATTCCATTGCATTCCTCTCATGATTTGTACTAGTTTTGTATTGTTCACATAGTGCCTCTCTCTTGCACTCATTAATGTGAATGGAATTTATAAAAGTAGCAAATTACGCGAATCGTGCGAAAAATATCGCGAAACGGACGCGGCAATTCTACGCCTAATTAATACGTCAAATGTCATGAGAACATAAAGTTTCCCCGGGTTGTTAAAACTCGATGTGTCTAACGAGCGCGATGTGTTTTTTTAGTGTTTTTTGTCAGTTAATTAGTGTTTTATGTGATGCTTTACTGGACTTTAATTGCTGGAAATCATATTATACAGGTATTTTTACAAAATTTTTGATTATTGTGCTTCTTATTAGTTTTTTGCGGTTGGTGAACACCTGTACAGGTGAGCTTGTTTTGTATGCTTTCTCACCTGAAATGTACACCAATTACCTTTATATTCGCATGGTTAATCAGTTTGTGTGTTTATTTAGTTGTGGGCGGTTATAATTTTACTGTTGTAATTTTACTGTCTTATACTTATTTATTTTGGTTGCGGTTATGTGCACTGAAAACGATTGGATGTTCGTTTCTTGAGATTCTATTTTTATATTTGTTGTTTTAATTCAGTGTCGTATTCATTTTGCTTTAACTCTGTATATTTGTTTGATAATTCCTACTTAATTACATTTTTCATTTCAGGTCATCGAGGACCTTTGCACTTGTCGCATACTCCAGGTGCAGGTAAGAGATAAATTGTTTTCTTCCCTTTTGGGTTCGTCGAACAGTCTATGCAAACTGGAGGCTGAAAACCAAAAGTCTCTCACCGTGTATCTTTGCCTTTAGAAAACTGGTATTTCCGAATGCTTTCATCAGTAAAAAAACTACTCTTTTCTGCCCTCGCCAGTATTTAATTTATCTGCTAAATCGAGGGCCGTATTTGTTACCAAAAACAGGCTACTAGAAATGGAGACTTATCTTCCTTTTGAGTTATTCAAGGCTTTCCACTAATTAACTGTGTGAAGTCCTAACATATTTAATCGTTACAATCTAACGCTGCGAGAAGGGGAAAAGTGTCCACTTCATTCCAAATTTTTAACTACTTATTACATCCCTTTAATTTATTTTTTTTATATGATCAATTATCTCATATTTCTAAAAGATCCTCACTTGGTTGAAGTCCTTATCTTTAAAAAAAAGGTCTATTATCTTCTATCCTTTTCCACTCTACTACTTTACTTGGACCAGACTTGATGGCCAGCGTGTTGTCCGGTTGCGTAAAACGGTTTCAGTCATAAAACTTATTTACTTGCAAAACTGAAGTTACCGCATCATTAATAACTAAATTCAGATTGTGCGCAGAACAATGAATGTACGCAGCTTTCGGTTGATTATTAAGAATTCGTGCCATGTACACCGTTGTAAATCCTCTTCATATTAGCTGCACCATCGTATGCCTGACACCAAAGTTTATCTAGACTTAAATCATTTCTTTCAGGAATTTAAAAATTTAGGAGTTTCTAGTGTTTCTGTTGTTTGATCGTCTGTTGTTACCAAACCTAAGAAAACTTCCTTAATTTTAATTTCCGGAAATATGGTTTCACTCTCTTTTGAGAGCTTTACGAATCGAACCATTATGCTGACCTGGTCGATTTTAGATATGTCTTGTGTACTGTCAGTTATTATTGAAAAACCCGGAGAGCCATTAATTTCACTTATTAAATTATTCTTCACTTTGTTTACTAGAAGTTCTATAATTTGTGAGAAATCAAATGTTTTTTTTTAGTGTCGTCTGCTAAGAGCTCATTGATATCTGGTTCTATTTTGCTAAGAGTTTGACAATGTTTAAGAAATTTCCTGAATTAACGTTTTTATTTTTGATACTTTCAATATGGCCTATAAATAGTAAATTACTAATGGCAAAAATTAGAGTCACATTAAAGATTTTTTCGATCACTTTCGACCAGTAACTGATCTCGTTGATGCTATCCTGCTCAAGATCTTTGTCGAGTACTCTTTTACTTTTCCATTGACGCACGTTATAACAAGCATCGATGTATGTGTCTTTTAATATCCTCGGTTACTTGACTCCGTTTTCTGATAGTTTTGTGTAATGTGACACATTGAATCTTTCATTGCTGTGATTCTTTTTGAAAATGTCCAGTCAGTTGACATGATCCGTGTGGAATGATAAACCATTTACTGATTGTAGTTAAGGGATCTTGGAAATGTTTTTGGTCAGTAGGAATTGGTGTACTAATGTATTGCCGGCTATATGTAGTTGGCTTTGAGTTATCTTCACTCTCGACTTTGCATGGCCATCTCAACAGCTGAATCTGCACTCTTATTTGACGAATCTGACAAATTTTTCCCTCCAACACCTTGTGAATCTCGTTTGTTCTGTGATTCAGCTATTTTCTCCCAAATCCGTGGAATTGGTGTTATAAATTTTAGATACAGTGTTTTCCTTGAAGAAACTTACAAATTTATAATTCATGCAACTCGAACACGTGTAGTAAACATAATTCTATGTAAATTATGAATACAAAGTATAATCTTTCTTCATGAGTCCAGTATGTTGAATAAAATATTAGGCCTATAACTGGTTTAGTATGTAGAGTTTTACATACCTCAATATCTGGGAAATTAGATGTTCTCACTCAAGCCGCAAATTTTCAATTTATATAATGCTTGAACTGCTAGCTCTCGAAATAGTCCAAATCACTATATGATAACAAACTGACTGAAAAGAAGCACGGCTGCCCCTGCCGGGTAAACGTAAGTCCGCGGTTTCGGATAAGTTAATGCAAGAAAATGAGCATGCAGAGTCCTGCAGAAACAAACCTGTCTGAGCGTCTGACTGTTCGATAGATGCTGCTTAACAATTTAACATATAAAGTAATTCATTCGCCATTTAACAAAATTTGTCTTCGCTTATGAATTAATGAAAGATAAATACAGAAGAATAATCAATTTTCATGAGAAAATGGTGGGTTTCATTGAATCAATATCAATGATATTTTGTTTGATTAATTTCGATAATAAATGAATGACTTCTCTTACTAAACGATCTTTCGAGATGTGTATTATTCTGCATATTCAGAATTTCTGCTTCTCATATTACGTGTATTAGCGCTGACTGAAATTCTTAGTTTGGATGTTAAAAACATAACTGCATTTAAATTATAGGGACCCAGTTGAATAATTTCACACGGGCCCAAAGAGACATAGTTACGCCACTGTGCACAGGGTAATGTGTAGTAAGAGTATATGAGCAGGTATTTCTTCCTTTATTTTAATGGTACCAAATATTTCCGATATTACAATCAAAATCGTTGAAAGGCAAACTAACAAATTATCGAGACACTGAATATTCTTTTAATAAAAGTTTTAAAGCTAGAAATAACAAGTAAAGAAGCTACAATTGGTTTAAGATCAATTCTTACGATACGCTAGATGAATACCCTTATGTAGTTTTGTATGGTCATATCTGTGCAAATTTGATTCTTGAAGTAGTTTTTTGTATCTATTTAGAAAACTGTTCGTCGGACAGTAAAAATAATGGTAACCAATTTCATAGAATTTCATAATTTTGAAGAAGTTTTCACTACAATAAAAACGTCTAGGGATTCACAGCGTACGTAAATATCGTAAATTTTTATATGGCAACACCAAGTAAGGGTTGTCCAATTTAGCCTATCTTTGAATTTATATTTACTATTTCTTTAAAAGCGCGTGTACAAAATTTCAGCTCTTTAAATACACGCGTTCTCGAGTTATGCTACAGTCATTAGAATTCATCAGGTCAAGTTTCAATTTATTCTTATATCTGCTAATAGAATAGAGTGAAATCTGGACTGTTGAACCCTGATGGCCGTCACATTGTATTTCCCACTTAAAAACGCATTGCGTTCGATCAACTAACTAGTCAGTGCATTATAAAATGTCGTCAAGAGGTGCAGATATTCCTCTTCTTGATGTATTGCTATTAATATCTTCCCTTTTCTATCATTATACTCTATAAAATAAAGATTACAATGCATATTACAAATTTTCAGGAATTTCCCACTCAAAAGAGAAAAGATTAGAAATATAAGCACAAATTTCTACTAGCATCTCCACTTTGCTTTCATTTTCGGCCATTTTAATTTTATTTTTGACAGTTTATTATCTAGTCAGTACTGACTGGCCAGAAATTCAGTCAGTACTGACTTTTCAGTAAAAATTACTAGATAATTAGGGTTACACGAACCTCTGGCAGTGTCAGTTCTACTGACTCGTATAACTAAGTTTGTTTTTTACTCGTACGGTGGAACATGTATAGTATTGGCTCCAGCTAATAGTTAAAGTACTGACTTAGGACTACAAATAAAGAAGGGTAGGCCAAGGTGTGCGTTTTTATTCAGGGCGGATTAAGTCTATTGCGCCAATATAAAATAATTTATTTTTTTTGCTTCGTTTTCTATTTAAATGAACTTATTTTCCGTTGATCTGAGTCGTTAGTAACAATCCCCGTCCAAAGGTTATTCAATCTAATCCTATGCTTGGAAAACTGCGTCCTTTTTCTACTTGAGGTTACATTTAGTGTTGGTTAGAGCACTTGCATTATTTGTACACGGTCGTGTTTCGTTTCCCAGGGAGCGCTAATATATCTTACATGAGTTCATCAATCTGGTAATGACTGACATATGTATCATTTGTGGTGGGCTGTTAATTCGAAACTTACTATAATTTCCCTCCCATTTAATTGCTGTGCTTCAGTTGGAATAGTGATACTCTCATTCGTTTCAACACATTTTTAGAAACTGAGGGCTCACTTTTTCAGCCTTCTCGACTTTGAAATGCTTTTCCAGTGGATATGTAAAGAATTACGAAGTTTGAGGCATTCCGGCAAAATAATATGAGTTTTTGAGCACATGTTCTTAGTAGAAGAAGGAGAAGAAGTAGAGGGTATAAGTCTATCAGTTTTAAGGTTAGCTCTATAATTAAGCAAATTACGTTTATTCATATATTATTTGCAACTTTCGCTTTCTTTTAGCATTACAAATGGAAAAGGGAGGAATTAATGTAAATACATTTTTAATTATTATTTTTATTAATATTGTTATTCTGTCTGTTTAAAATAAGAATTTTATTACTTGCTTCCCTTTTTTACTTTTGTATTGGGTATACCTAATTTTTTCATGCGTCATTTTAAATATTATTGAAAAATATGTATAATCCTATTATGCTACATAAATAGTTAAATAAATAATAATATTCAAACACAATCTGTACAAAAAGTGCGACTATAAAATGTAAAAAGTCGCTGAAAGTTGATAAAAATAAGACTTTAAACAATTATATAAAATATGGAATTTCTAATTTGATAAAAAAAGTTCTTTGAAATGGTTTTATGTAGACATGGTACTTACTGATGAAAATAAAAAAAAGGTCGAAATCGATTTGAATAAAAGCTTTAAACTTTCGTCAATAAAAAACAGTAAAAATTAAGAACCCTAAATATTTGAATATTTCTTCGCTCTGTAGAGTATCGATTAATTGAAAATGGTTGCAAACTCAACATCCCCGGGTTGAATCGACCTGAAATGCGCTCTTAATTGATTCAATCCACCTGAATACAAGTGCAAACGCCACAATATTTCGTGTTTGGAATTGAAAAATAAATAGCTTGCCTAGAGATATTTAACTGATTTTGATTGAAATATCGAATCCACCCACCCAACTGTGGTGAACTCGACCCAATTAAATGCAAACACACTAAAGACATGCAAAAACAACCGGAAAGGAAGAGCGAATAGTACTGAAACACTAGCCGTTAGCAATCAACGGTTTGATTATTCAAATGGAATGCCATTTAATGAAATTTCACTCTTGGCCTGTAATGTTTGAGCTGGGCAGAGTAAACCAAAGCACCTGATGCTTACATTATTCCAATAGGATTACTAAGGCACTCACTGGAAATTTGCACACCATGACAGTGGTAGTAATTAAAATGGAACATACCAGTTTGGACTGATATTTTTAATTCTCTATTTTACGTCTCTTAGGAATGTGTTGCTTCATATCAAAGTAATAGAACCGGATACGCAGGTAATTTATCTTATAGTGTACACAATTATGAAAATAAGTTTTTATATATAACATTCCGAAAACTTTTATCAGGGTTTTCTGAATTTTATGTACGAGTAATGACTACTTCCATGATATTATTATATATATTTTATTTTTTTCGAGGAATACTAATTTCATACATTTACATTTGGGTATGTTTCTACCTTTCAATTGAGAAATTTATTGTTTAATGAATACGAAATTATTACCACGCTTTATTATAAACCATTAAATGATTTTCAGTCCAAGTAAGTGGAGCGGAAACTCAGCAACTTTAGGTGGTGGTTTTCCGTGGCGAATAAGGCGTGCTATATCTAAACCGTCGAAAGCAAAGCCAAGGTCAATGTTGCAACAGTAGTATTTTGGTAAGGTTTAGGCAGAAGTTATATTCAAATCTACCATCCATAATACCGTTTGCATGTATCACTTTTTGCCCCGAATTCTAATACGTTAGTTAGAAATATGGCTGTCTAACAACATATAGATGAGTTATATTAGCCTTTTGGCGTGGAAAGTGTTCACACCTTCGAACTGAATCTTCCCCAATGAGTTCGTCAAAAGGCAAACGGTCTGGTTGTCCTTCCATCTGGTCAATATAATTTTCCTTTTCTTCTCCACGTAGTTTTAGTTGTATCGTTGAAATTTTATTCATCACTTTTTTAAGCCATGGTTATATCTTTTAAACGCTTTTTTCCTTCAAAGTTCCTATCCCACCGAACTGAATGTTTTTAATCGCACTTACGAATATAAGTCCCGTAAAACTTCTATCATAGTAGAAATGCTGTTGTTAACAAGATTTCGCATTAGTAATTCTTTAAGCACAAATATCTTGTCACGCATTTGGTTACAAGCTTGATCGAATTGGTATCAATTTTCCAGGTTTGTTTGGAATAAACTGTTTGCGGGATTGCCTGCCACAAGAATGTATCACAGCTTCGTCGACAGATATATCCTTCTCGACAGGGGCAAATTTTAAAAAGGCTTCATTTAGGTCAATAATCAATGGACGATCTTTGGAAAAACAATCATTGGTTCCTTGAATTGTGTTATTGTCGCAGAAGTGTACATTCTTCGACCACATTTTGACGCATCCATTCTGCTACCAACTCATTTCGTACATCAGCTGCATTTTCCCAGTACATGGCGATGTAATGTGTTGTAACCTGACAAAATTAATACTTTACAGAATGTGTAGAGGTCTTCAACATCGAAACTAATGGCATTGTTTTTCTCTTTAGCGACGTAATTTATCGTATTATGAAGAACTGCTTCACCAAATAATTTATTTATATATAACTGAAAGAAATCAGTTGATTCAGTTTCTTCTCCAAATCTTAGCGAGCAAATTTTCATTTCCTTCGAAGAAAGCGTAGAATGTTGTTGGTACATAAATGTTGCTTCTGATAAATTATCTTCATTGCCTGTATAGTGTCCCAAAAGCAATCGAATAAATAACAATATAAAATATCAATTAACAGCCGAAATGAATAATACTGTCGAATTTTTTTTAACACATTAATTCTTTATTACAACAAAACTGATATATCATAGCTAAACTATTTTACAAGTATTCCGAACCGAAGGGTAACTTGATATTGCGATCACTGATAATTAACAGGAACTCCTCAGACAAGTCATTCGTCCTTTACGCCCCCTATATTCGAAAGTAAGCTTTGCTCACAGCATGGATATGTAAACAAACGACACAACCTTGTCGTTTGTTCCACCGGTTGCAGCACCTGAGTCGCTTAGTAGTAAACAATCGCTTTACATAATAATTACCATGCGAGGTTAATTATTATTGTAATCGTCGATTGCTCCACTAAGCGGACATCGTAGCCGGCCGTTGGCCTAATCAGCAAAATAACCGACGGCTGCAGGACAATTCCGTGCGGAGCAATTGTTTAGCAATCGCTGATTATTTTACCATAACACCTGGACTCCATTCTTATGAAAAATTATGCCGCTGTATTATCTAATTAGTTCTAGCCACATTTATCTCAGGTATTTTAGCTTCGACTGCATTTTCAATCTTATCTTCATTGTTATCACTAAATCTTACGCCTCCTTCAACTCCAGCTTTTGTTGAAGGGGTCCGAATGTGAATTTTCTTCAACATCAGAATCTGCAGCTTTGTCGCTATTGACCTGCAGGGATTCAAAATACTAATCATTCTGAAACTGAATATTATCTGAAAAGCTCTCTGTTACTTCTAATATATCTGCAACATTCAGGCAAATTCTAAACCATAAATTTTAATCTATTGTGAGTATATAACAAAACAAAATAATCTGCTATATTACTGTTTTGTAAGAGACTGAGACATAAGGACGAGTCATATCACAGAATTAAATCATTAAGAAATGTACATGTTGCAAACATTAAAAGACCTTTAAAATCTACAGATTTTCATCACCGTAATAATATTCCTGACAACAATATCAACAGCACAGGGGCTTCTTCAAGTCAATCCAATAAATGAAGAGGCGGGCTATATACAAGTAAAACTCAGAGAAGTAGAAATAGTTAATCAGACCAACACAGTATTGCACATAATCGATCCATATGAGATAAATAATATACTTATACAAATTGAAGTTAATTTAGAACAATTGGACAAAATCTATTAAGGATGGAAATCAAAACTATTAGAGAAAAAATAAAATCAATAATTCCAAATGATACCAGGAGAAGGAGAGGTCTAATTAACTTGAGTGGTACTGTACAAAAATGACTTTTCGGTACAATGAACGACGACAACCGACAGGTAATTTTCGAATATTTAAAAGTGGTAGATGAAAATAATCATAACGCTATCAGAACTTAAAATAAACAGGTTTCAATTAACACACACTTTAATGAAACCATTAACATACTTCAAAACCCAGTAGAAGAAGATAGAACTAAACTTACAAAAGCATTTGATGAAGTTAGAAAACAAAATAACGAAATCATACGACATTTCTTGTACTTAGACCAGATGATAAAATTACGATATCTAGAAAAAAGATAAACCAAATTCAAGATAATATCACGTCAGCAAAACACAATATAATACATCCAAGGATTTTAACCGCTTAAGAAATTAAACTATATCACATTTACTTTTATAAATTGAAATTAATTAAAGTAGGTATTATGAAATAAAAAGACCAACTACTAGTAATTGCTATTAAAATTCCACAGAACTATGTTAGAACAGATTTAATAAAGACTAATGGGAAATCGAAGAAAATAATGAATAAATTGTTCACATCGAAATTAAAGCTTTAACTTATGAAGAAGATACTATATTAAAAGATTTAAAAAATAGTAAGATTTGTGTTTGGAATAATCAATGTAAATTTAGGTATAATAATAAAACTATAATCGAAGTGTTAGACGATGATACATTGTTAATAAAAAATGCTGAAAAGGAGAAGCTAATACAAAATTGTGATGATAAAAATATCAAATTAAACAAAAATTGTTTTATCACTTTTTATAACTGTGAATTTAAATTGTAACGTTTTATAACCAGAAAAAGATTATACAAGATAAATAATTTTATCCAAGCAATACATTTAATTACACATACGTTAAAGTTGTAACTTTTGATAGTATGGTATTTAAGCATTTCGAAACTGTAAAGGAAATTGATGGATTGAAATTCCACAAAACTGTATCATATGGAATCAGTTCAATTTTGATTGTAATTGTCATAATAGGCATAGTAATTATAGCAATATAGTTGAAGAGAAAGAGAACTAATATAAAGATTATAAATAAAAAAATTCAGGAGAATCCTAACTTTAACCGTACAGGAGTTATGTATGCATCAAAAAAGCAAAGTGATTCGGTGAAACCGGGGCCATTCCGCCGGACGTCTCTTATCTTTTAAAATAATTTAAAGTAAAACTTCCCAGGAAAATTATCTATTAACCAGTTTTGAGCTGTGAGAACCTTAATGTAATTATAGTTAAAAGGCAATAAAAATAAAATAAAAAGCTTTTCTGGACGAGGGTAAAAGATGAAGGTAATTAAGTAGTTAGTTGGTTAAAATGGTTCGTCGGAGTAAGCTTTAGAAACGTTTCATATAAAGAACTAGAAATTTTTATTTTAATTTTGAATGTATTTTCTCGCACAATTCGAGTTTAATAAAAATATATAATTCGCGCGAATGGAGTTGGAAATAATAGCAGCCGATTCACCAGATATATTTGTGCTAAGCCTCCTAGACCATTATGCGAAGCATCCTGGCAGTTTTGAGGGACAGTATCTGGCAGCTCTTTATAGATAATAATGTAATACAATAATCTTATTATAACAATTACTCCCTTCCTTTCGGCAGCTCCCTTCAAAAATAAAATGAAGAGGAACTGATAGTTATCAATACAAAATTTATTAAAATACAAAACCTTACCAAATTCTACAGCTGCCGGCTGTAACGCATATATGACCAAATTTATAGATATGGTGACGTTTGTCAATAAATAGATGATTGGCCGTATCTATTTTTACATAATAATAATAATAATAATAATAATTCTTTATTTGGTTAGGTACAAAGATACATATGCTATCTTAGAATGTACAAAGTGCAGTGGTTAAATTAAATTTATCGTTACTCAATACAACTACGAACTAAACAATGTAAAATAGAGAAAAAAAAAAAAAGATTTGATAATGGAAGTAATAAAAATAAAGTAAAGAAAAAATAGTAGAGACTATATACTAAAACTAAAACTAAAAATAGCGTACAAGAGAAAAAAAAAACGCAAAGACCCCAAATGTGCGTCACCATTACTAAGTAGAAAGGTTTGCATGTTTAATGAGTCTACAGAAGTTTCTGTTGGAAGCTGTGCGCTGAATATTGCTTGGAAGCTGATTCCACCTCCGAGCACACTGAACGAAGAAAGAGCGCTCACCATATTGACTCCTGCATCGAGGAATCAAAAGGTTTACATGTCTGGTCGATTGCAGGAACTGTAGCTTCTCAAATAAATATACTGGTTGTTTAAGATAAATAAGCTTGTGCAGAAATTTCAGGCTGCGAAAAGTGAAATGAGTCTCTAAATTGCTACCCAAAAGAGAGCTTGCATATAATGAGATATGGCTACTTCTAGGCAAGTTGTAAATATATCTAATCACATCATTGAATGCTACGAGTATTTTTCTCCGGCAAACTGAGTCCAGAACTGGAAAGATTATGCTGGCAAATGTGAAATGCGGAATAACTAATGTTTTAACTAACCTCTGACGCAGACTAAGCGAGAGGATACTTGAGTTGAGCCAAAGTTGCCTCAAACAGCCATATATCTTCCCTAATGTCCTTTTAATGTGATTGCAACACGAGAACTTCGAATTAAGTTCAACACCCAAATTCACGACAGAATCCCTATAAGGAAGTGTTACTCTGTTTAATAGAATGGGAGGAAGCATACTTGAGTCAATGCCATTTCTGTAAATTGCTAGGCAGTTTGATTTAGCTGGATTAAGTGCTAAACTATTATGTAATGACCACTCATGAATACGTTGGAGATCGGCATTAAGTCGACATACACAGTCCTCCATTAATCCTATTGGTCTGCTGAGATAAATTTGCACGTCATCCGCATAGAGATGTACAGAGGCATCCATC
Source organism: Dioctria rufipes (assembly GCA_963924295.1). Classification (NCBI taxonomy): domain Eukaryota; kingdom Metazoa; phylum Arthropoda; class Insecta; order Diptera; family Asilidae; genus Dioctria; species Dioctria rufipes. The sequence continues at coordinate 55,254,010 of OZ002744.1, read as the reverse complement.
ACTGCGTCAGGAAGATCATTAATATATAAACAGAACAGTAGAGGCCCCAGTATGGATCCCTGGGGTACGCCACAGCTAAGGAACTCAGGCCTGGAATAGTTATTCTTGATTCGAACAATTTGACTACGTCCTTGCAAAAAGTTATTTATCAGCTTAATAGCAGACGAAGAGAATAAGAATTGACTTGATAGTTTTGTTATTAAATTTGAATGATTTATGGAGTCAAAAGCTTTGCTAAAGTCGAGCAGGACGAGTAATGTAAGACAGTCCTCATCAAGGGACTCGTGTATATCAGAAGTTACCTTCAATAATGCAGTCTCACAACTATGGGAAGGACGGAACCCTGATTGAAAAGTTGATAACATAGAATTACTGTTTATATAATTCATAATTTGCAAATAAATCAGCTTTTCAAGGATTTTACCTAGAAAGCAAAGCAGACTAATTGGACGAAAGTCTCCCATATGTAAGGCGGAAGACTTCTTTGGAATAGGAACAACAAGAGCCCGCTTCCAACGGGCAGGAAACTGTGAAGTTGTGAGACAGTGATTAAATATATGTGTAAGAACTCGTAATATTTCCGGAGCAATTAATTTAAGGAATCTAGGTGGCAACTCATCCGATCCAACAGCATTTGACTTAATTGCATGTAATGCTGATAACACTTCAACTTCATCAACGCAGCAAAAGGCAAAACCATCAACAGAGAAGTCTTCTATCATGGGACTGACGCTAGGTGCTTGAGATGAAGAAGCTGCGGTTGATGCAAAAAATTTATTGAGCTCATCTGGATCAATATTTATCTCAGATAATTCCTGACCGAATACACCCAGGTTGCGAATATTCCTCCATAAGGTCTTAGGAGGAAGATTGGTATTTAATTTATCTTTGTAATAGGCTCGCCTTGCGGATCGAGTTAAAGTTCTAACTCTGTTGCGGACCTTTTTGTACCTAGAGAGCATCACAGGACAACGCGTCTGTCTGTATCGGCTAAAAAGAAAATCTCTTTCAGCCATAATATGACGAATCTCACTGGTTAACCATGGACATTTAGAGGGCTTAAAACGAAAGCTTCGAATAGGAACATATTTGTTGTAAAGCCTAGTAAGTATTTGTACTAAAGAGTCGACTTTCAGATCGATAGAGTTGGATGAATAAATAGGATCCCAAGTTAATCCCCGGCACTCCGCACAAAGGCCAACATAATCAACATGCTTAAAATCACGATAAGTACTGACTGGTTCATTTGACAAAGGTTTCGATCTAAGCTTATAATTTAAAATAAGAAAGTCATGGTCGAATTCACTAGGAGGACTAATTTGACTATGAAATTGAACTTTGTCGAAGTCCACTGTGAGCATATAATCAAGCTGCGATGGGTTTGATGTATTAAAGTAGGTTGGTTGATTATTGATTTTTTCAAGGTTTAAAGTCTGGAATAGATATTGTAAGTTATCTGATAGTGCGTTTTCGCAGAGAGAGTTCACATTCATATCACCACCGAAAACGACATTGCGACTACGTAAAATGCATGGTGATATAGATTCTTTAAACTCTGTAGCTGCATCAATGTTGAAGCAATTAGGAGGACAGTAAGTACTAATAAGCACACATTTCTCAAAACCCGTATCTATCTCGACGCAAAGGAATTCAATTTTATCACCGGGAGAAGAAGAGTTAATCACAGATGCTTTTAAGGAATTATGCACGTAGACAGCAACTCCTCCTCCATTACGGCCGACACGATCATTCCGAAAAATGCTGTAATTAGGTAAAGACAAGCTTTGTGAAGAAATATTTTCATTCAGCCAAGTTTCGCAGACAAGTATAGCATGAACTTGTGACCCAGAGAAAATGTCCTGCAATAGACCGACCTTGTTACGCAGACTTCTAGTATTGAGATAGGTCAGATTTAAACCATTAAATCGAGAAGAAAAAACATTGACAAGCACCCTCACCACGTCCAGTGATAAAACGTTACCGATCATCCAAAATCATCCGCGCACAGAAACCAACAGACCTGCTAAAAGCGAAAATTCCAGTCAACATAACGCACATTAGAGGTAATAAGATGAACAGCGAAATACTTATAAAGAATTCTAAAATTAAAGCTATAAGAAGTCTATCCATTGCGTTATATAAAATATATGTATAATACAAATCAGAATTAAGAAAATTTACAATAAAGAAATTCAATAATTAAATAAATTCAGGAAAATTCAGAAATACGAAAACAATCACAAAAAAAAAAAACAAAACGAGAGAGAAAAAAAAAACAAAGTTAAAGAACAGTCACATATTATTCCTCTGCATTAATTACTTCGCCGATCATATCAAACAAAAGGTCCAGTGCTGGAACAATAACAGGTGGATCATCTGATTTAACACATATATAAACATTACCACGTCGGGTAAAAGTAGCGTGAATGCGATTTTCCCTTTTAAGCTTCAAAGCACATCTCAAAATCTGACTATTATGCTGCGTTAAACTTTCGAAAACATTAATCCTGCTATCGGAGATAAATTTTGAACTGAGTTCGTTTAACTTAAAATGACCATGCCTCTTAAATCTCTGAATAAACTCTCTTTGTTCGCACGTAGAAGAGAACTTCACAATTAACGGCTTGTTCTTTACGTTACTTTTCCCTTGATGACGTGACTGTATTCGAAATGCGGTTGCGTACGGAGATAAAACGTGATTAATTTTGGTACAAATATCTGAGAGTAGCTGATGGGGACTTTCATCGGGGCAATGAGGTATACCAGTGATCAATGCATCAGAAAGTCGATTCTCACGGTGTACACAATCAAGCTCGATGCGAATCGTATTAATTTCAGCTTTAAGGTGTTCAAGATCGTTGTTAACTTTTGCAATTTCCTTCTGAGTAGATGACACTATGTTATCAATTTTTTGGGTAATTCGATCTTCAAATGCTTCAAACCTCTCCGATATGACATCGATCAGCTTGTTTACTAGAGTTTTTTCAAGAAGTTCAAAGCGATCAACAGAACTAACTGAACTCGATCTGCTAGACTGAGGGCAGCCGCTACCATCAACCTCACTCCGCTGGTTCTTCACTGCACCTCTCGTTGTAGCGGGAGAGTTCTGAGCTGGTACCTTGGAGACTTTTTTAGAATTCACAATATCGTTCTTTCCCATGGCGAATAATTACAAAAAACAAACAAACTGATAACACACTTCAGATGTTAACAAATTAATTAATTATTTTAATTATTTACGTCGTATACAGATATAAAAACTATATTGCTGGACACTTAATTGAATATTTCGGATAGAATTCGCGGAAAATAGCAATAAAAGCAGAGCTTACAAAAACACGTCTACTCCAGAGATGTCATGACATCCAATATGAACACAAGAAGGTCCAAAACTCGCACACGCATGCTTTTTGCAAATTTCCATTTCCTCTATGTATTTGTGAGAGTATAAATAAAGCGATGCCTCGAGCATTTCATTTTACCAAATATGCAAGATAATAAGTGGTGATTCTTAGCATATTATGTAGGCAGATATTTTGAAGCCTAATCCATTAATCTCTCATGATAGGCACACACTAGCCGTATTACTGTGGAAAAATATTGAAATCTTACTAATTAATGATTATAATATGATAATATGAAAATAAATATAATAATTCCTTATTGATTGTATTACTTCATCTATTCCAACTGGAAAGTATTGATTTTCAGCATTTCCTATATGCCGACCAGCGACGCTTATTATATTTTTCTCTTTGAATAAACGCAACACTTGTATAAAATTATAGTTTCAGGTTAAAAAGAGTGTTGAATTCTGGCCTTCGGCATGGAATATACATACTATAAACAAAACCTGTGCTTCATTTTATTATTTTATTTTTATTTGTTAATTTGCAATTTAAGTATTATTCTGCAAAGAATATCACCTTGGAAAATTCCAAAAAACAGATTTCTCTTTCTGTTTTAATTCCGGTTCTTCGATTTTTTATGATTAAGTCCTAATAAACTTAACAATACTATTTTTAAAAACAAATAATATCAGTTTACTTACTTTTTTAGACAATAATTCCTTAGGATTTTTTTTTATTTTCTGTTATAGAATTCGTCTGCGTTGCATAATTCTTGACTTTCACGTAGAGTGTGTAGAACGATGCGACGTACCTCTACATAATGAAAACAAAAAATGCGCACGGTTCTTGTATTCTGGCTTGCAAAAGCAACGGCGCAGAAACCTTGACTTGGACGTAGAATGTGTAATACCGGAGACAGACTTGTAATTTCAATATTACAATTTGCGCTGAACCGAAAGTCTGTCTCTGTATACTGAGAATTAGCTCGGTATATGTTCGGTGTACACTCAGTATGTAGAACATTGGAACTCAATATTGAAATTGCGAAAAATGTACGCCGTATACGAGTTTATTGCAATATGACCATAGTTAAAAACCATAATTATTTAATATACGAACTTTTTAGAACCGAATTTAATACTGCAATGTTGGCTGCACCTTTTTTTTTACATTTAATATTTGCCGCTTGTCAAGTTGAAGTGTCTATTTTGTTCTTATTTTCCATAGAGACAAGTAATTTCACAATTATTGCTCGCATTTTGTACGTACCCGGAGTTTTCTTAAGTAAAATGAAATAATAAATAATAAATCAAGTGATAAACCAAATTTAATCTCTTTAATTAATTTCTTAATATCTTAGACCGTAATACTAATATATCAATATAACCAATATATCAATATGGAAATTGCAAGTCCGTCTCCGGTATAAGATAGTAGAATGTACCGCTACACTACAAAAATTGTGCCATAACGGTATTGAATTACAAAAGTTCAATTGTGCGATTCGTCATTATATAATTTTTTTTGGATCATTGAAGGACCAAGTTATTGTATGTGTTATCTTAAAATCAAGTACTTAGGGCTCTTAATAAAAATTCATGATTACTGCTCTTTACCGACCTAAAATGAAAAACTGGACTCCTCTACAAATGTCACTCATCCTGTATTAGTACAGTGAATAATATGTGATTTAAGTCTATCTTTGGGGTCAGCTTGGCTATTTGCCTTGGCGTATACGGCAGGCAGGAACCAAGCCGTACTGACGATTGTACGGTTCCTGCTTATATGAAACGCCCTCTTTTTGCAATTGAAATTTTTGTTTACACCGATTTTTTGTTTCCTAAGGAGTTTTTTCCACTCAATTCTCGAGCTGCAGACTTAGCTGCAAATTGAGTCAATTTCATATTGACTTATTTCGGTATGAGTTTCATAGCAAAACTCTCTATGAAATGCTAGCCCCGTATAGGGGTAAATCTTGCTAGGCATTCAAGTAAATACGTAGTATTTCGCCTCATATAATTAACACTTAAAATTTAATTTCAGTCTACATATATATGGTGTCAGCTAGGCTGTTTGTTTTGACGTATATGGCAGGCAGGAACCAAGCTTTAGTGACGATTATACGGTTCCTACTTATAGGAAACGCCCTCTTTTTGCAATGAAATTTCTTTTTTTTTACAGATTTTTCGTTTGCATAAGAGTTTTTTCCACTAAAATGTATGCAACAATGTGGTGGCGTCTGCATAATTGTGCAAGATCCCGCAAGAGAGCTCATTTAGCCAAGTCGCAGGAATTGGGAATAAATTGCTGTTCAGCATATGGGGAAGTTTCCCGAAAGGGCAAATTAAAAAAATTATTCAAAATCAATAAAACAAAAAAATTGTTTAAATATAAAATAATTAATTCATAAATTCATTCATGCCATCATCGTGCCGGTACAACAAAAAAATATTTGTTTTTACTGGTGTAGTATATAGGGAACAGTTTTATAATATTTAATTAGGCCTAGGATGAGATTTACGGAATGCTCAACGGAAGGCTCATAAAGGCTTAATTTTGAAGAAACATAAACAATTATAAATTTGTGGATCTCTGCTAGGCAAATCATAATGAGCTCCTCATAACTAACCAAATGAAATTTATTCGCCATTGAATCAAAACCGGGAACAAATCATTTATTTACTTATTCAATAATAGTGTGCATGAGATATTGCAACTCTTTTACTTATTTAGAAAGGTATACCTTGCTTTTCCTTCGTGTATTTTACAATATTAGATGAGCACTTCGATGAGTACATATGGGCGATAGTCTTTCCGCGGAAAAAGTAATTTAAAATTAATAATTTAAAAGCTTAGCCTTCCGGAAGTAGCACCGCGAGACATCAACGGTGACATAAGGCCTCCGGGACCGCAGTATATTTAACGGTTATCAAAAGATAAAATAATTGTTTCATTTTCTTACATTTTATTATCAAAAAACGACATTTTCAATTTTTATACAAATAAAAAAAACTCATATATTCATATGCTCTTTATTAATTAACAATAACAGATTTTTTTTCTGATTCGTATGCTTTCGGACAAAATTGACATTTTTCTACTGTGCGCGAGCGATAAATGGGACAGCAAAGAATAATATCAGGACACAACACATGCGAGGACAGTTGGCGACCGACTGGCGTGTATGCATACTTCGTTCCCGGGAATACACAGCAGCTCAGAGAGCTAGATTAGTTTACAACGAAAATAAAAGGGAAATAATATTGGTGCGATCTCATAAACCGCGCGACACTTCCGGAAGGTTAAATAAATAAATTACAATAATCAATTCAAATTTTCCTAGTAGAAATGTCATCTGACACGGTGATGACAACACAAATATTTATTTATTTCTGGCTTAGTTTACGGGGAGCAGTTTCATGTTGTCCAATGAGCCCTTCGATGAGATTTAATGAAATGAATGCTCATCGGAAGGCTCATCGGGACTTATGACTTCATGAATTGTAAACACGTTGATGCTTTTCAGTCAAATTAGTATAGGTCTATAAAATAACTGTCCCTTGCGGGACAAGAGACAAGGTGAAACTGTGAGCAATTTTTACTAGGGAATTTTCAGATATTTATGGTATAAACGCATGGAAGTAAAATATATTACAGCTGAATATGTAAACTTGTTTTCGTTGATGAGAGTAAAACTATAACAAATGAAAATAGTCTGTGAAGCAACTATATATGAATGTCACGATGATGAAATATGTACAAATAATTTAATCTAATACAAAAATATTATAAGACATAACCAGAATAATAAAAATAAAATTCAAATTTTCTCCCATACATTTTTAAAATACAATCAGGATCCCCAAGCGTTAAAAAGAAATTTTACGGTTCTCATATTCGAAGAAATATTACTGTAATTGGGATAAAATTGGCTTCGCACTTTTGGTTTATATGCATCTCCCTTAGTTGCTCGCAACTGTAGTCTCGTAGGCAGCACAAACTGGAGGTTTTGTATTTGACTTTCTTTGATGAAAAGTAAACTGAACTTCAAAGATTGTTGAGAATGCTGCCCTCTAGAACATCCACAATACCAGTAATTTGCAAACAGAATCCCTTTCGACATAATAAGGATACACGTTTATGTTGCTTGAATTATCACACAGTCATAAATCTCATTTGTTATTTTACTTAATTCAGCTTGTTTATTGAGTCCTACAATACCTCTTTACCTAAGGCAATGTTTTTTTTTGCGTTTGCCGTCTCATGTTCTGTAGACACATTACAGTGCAGCGTAATATATAATGTTATGAATTATCAGAATTGATGCTGAGTTAATTTTGAAACGATGCTAAATCAAATAAAGCTAGACGTTGTATAAACATGCAACTGAGTATGCTACATTAGCTTCGTGAAATCATTAATATACATGTCAAGTAATAAGGACCCAATTTAGTAGATTATTTAGTCGCATGCAAAATTTCAAGATATTCCAGAGACACTGTAATCAATAATCGTAATGGATTGAAATTACGGAACCCCATTACGAATCACTTCTGTGCTCATCAGCAATAATTCATCTTTATCAAATCTTAAAATGAGCTTATCCCAACACAGCCATCATTCCTGTTACGTTCTCTGTCTTCTGCCACTCCTGGCTACTCCTGATCATGTGTGTAGTGTATAATATGTACAATGCATGAAGCTCAGAGGGAAGACACAAAAAAAAAAAAAACTGTTTCCCATTCTTTGTCGATCCATTACACATCATCGCAATAGGAAGGCCTTAATCAGAATACTGTTGTCATGTTGTATCAGTACATCTTCCAGTTGAATAGCAAAACGCTGGTCGCTGTTGGGGTCATCATCTCCAATGTCTGTGGGAGCACTCTCTACTTCTGCACGGTTGGCATCTCAAAAACTTTCATCTGTGCAGTCTATACTATATCTCTAGGGTGATGCATGTTTAAGTTATAAATCATGGTATCTTATGGATGTCCAAGGATATGGTATCCTATGAAAGCAGAGGTAAGTAAATATCCTGATTCAGCAAAATATAAAGACGAAAATCTTTTCAATAGTGTTTATGCAAAACTGTTAAATAGGCCTTTTAATACACGTACTGTACATGAACATACTAAATATACGACTTCTAGCGTAACAGTGGAATGATGAATTATGTATGATTTTCAGTAAAGTGGGAAAATGTAAGGGCGGTATCTTAAAAGCATACATACATAAGAAACTCTAAAATAATTTTTCAATCCGTCGAAAGACCACCCGTGGTTTAGGATGGTCAATAACAATTAAAGCAAGTATTCAAAGCGTGATCCAAGGATTTGTTTTGGCACTTTAAAAAAGATTTACAACATTTCTTGAAACAACAACAGCTATTCGCTGTAAATTTCATGTAGATAAGCAAGTTTGAAAAATTAAAGCTAGTAGAGACATTTTGAACCATTCCAGAATAAAAATCTTGCAAAATCAATCATTTTCAAATCACTTAAGTTATTTCAAGTAATCTTACCGTGCCAGTTATCAGAAACTATGTATAGTATACACATGAAGAAATGGTTTTATCATGTGCTTATATAGCAAAATCAGCGTATATACACCGTAGCTGGTACAGAATACAAACCACGATATCGTTTTGCCAGTACACTGCAACCAAATGGAAAAGAGTTTCAGAATCATCGAACAAAAAACAAAAGGTTGGGATTGAACTGAGATTTTAATAAGTGAAAAAGTTATGATTGATCTGATACCAATAAAATTATACCCTAGTTGACAATAAGTGTTACATAAAGTGAAAACCCAAAATTTTTTATGGCAACACTAAAAATAGGTTGCCCGATTTTGTCAATTTTTGAACTTGCATTTGAAGTTTTTATGGAAACTCCGTGCAAAAAATTTGAGCTCGATACGTCGACGCGTTCAATTTGAGATCTAGTCTCGAACGTAGGAGGGAGCGTACCGGTAAAAAGGACAACTCAGCGTTTAAAATTTCAAATATTAAATTTTATTCAGACTATTGTTTAAAACTAAATATCACAGTATAAAACATTCAAGTATTAATTCAACTCACATAAATCTACCTATAAACTATTATAAAACCCAATAATAAATTCAAAAAAAAAAATGGGGGCTCAGCAGATATGAAAAAGTAGTGTTATTACCAAGGATGACTGAATTTACAGAGACGTTCTTCACACCTAGACTTTCTGTTTTCAATAAAATATTTGTCTTAATGAAGAAGTGTGCTTAGAATAAACACTTTTGTAGTATGGCACCAAGCGATCACCGGGGGAAAAAAAGAAAGATGTGGCCAGAGAATTTGCCCATAATGGAGACACTGGGAATATAATCCTCTGGATGGACAACTGCGCCTTTTAAAATAAAAGCTTTTATTTATATTCCAGTTTCAAAAAATAACACGACAAAATCTATAACGCTAAAGTGTCTCAAAGTTGAGCACACCTTATGACAACGGACACATAGAGCAGGCTATGTGCCGCATGAAGAATATCTACGACTTAATTGGCTATACTATTAAAGCATGTGAAAAAAATTCAAAGCGATGCAGAAGCGATGAATAAGCAATCGCCCAAATTCAAAAATTGGAACTATACTTTGACATTATTGAGCTTAAGTTAGAACAAGTAAAAAAGCTAGTATTGGTCTAAGACCAATTCTTATGATACCCTAGATGAATGCCCGTATTAAATTTCGTATGGTCACCGATTCATTTTGCTCTACCATCATTACTTCGATGTGTTACAAACGGAATGACAAACTTAGTATACCCCTATAGATTTCATCTAGGGTATAAAAAGGCTCATAGAGACTTCAATTTGAAGGAGAGTCCTTTAAAGAAACCATTTATTTTATAAACTCCAAGAGTGCTAGATCGGGAAAAACTGTCGGTAAATGAACAGGGCTATGTTCCCAGAAAATCAACGGGCTTATAAAACATTTGATAGACAAAATTTTATAAGGATTCCTTTTCGGGGTGTAATGACAAAAAGCTCTTTCCTATGATAATTCCTTTTAATCAACTGAAGGTACAGGTTTTCCTCTTTTAATCCATTCCTGACAAACCTAGACCTAGCTTATCCACTACGATATGTGTACATACAAAAATATAAAGGTAAAAATTAATATACAAATTGACCTTGGGGTCCCTGCTGTTTCTTCAATCTCCATTCGGTTGCCTTCCTCGATCCTTTCTCCCTTGTTTTTCCTTATCCAATTTCCTCGACATCCATAATCGTTCGCTCACGAGGCTCAACTCGATTGTTGGCTTTGTAACTTGTATGATTTCTACGAAATTTTTTCCTTTTCTTCTCGACTTAATCTTTTGCTGGGTCCAACGCTGACTGATCATGTCGATTGTCGTGCATTTAACTTCCTTCTTTTTTTCCTAATCTTTCTTCTCGACCAAACAAAAAAAAACTTTTACCGCCGGTACCCGCGTTTCTTCTCGCACAAAATAAACATGCCAGCCTCCTAAAACGATCTTTTAAAAAATGTCTCCTGTTCTTCTCCTCCGTTTTGTTTTTCTTCTGTTTGCATATAGTGGCAATTGAGGTACTTTCGATAGAAGATAGTAGATGGCGGTGGCGAATTGTTGTAATACCGGGGAGATTTAGCGCGAAACTTAAGTGTGTACTTATTTTATTTGCCATTACAATTAAATATTTTTAAGTATCTATTAATAAGTATTACTTGTTATTTCTGTTGCGCAAATTCGTAGAAAGTAATCCATTTTAATTCTCTTTAGGGGTATGCCCTTACAATTTCTCCAAATAGGCAGGAAATTTGGGTAAATGTCGCCATTACCGAGGCTTCCAAGAACTTCTTAGAAGATGGAATAAATATATAGCCGCATTTATATTTTTATCTTAGAGAATTCGATTTATTTAGTTTTATCTTACGCGCATCTGAAGTTTATTGTTTTCAAAATTTTATTTTGTTACCTTTTATTTTTACCCTTTTAAGACGAAAAAATGGGGATGTTGATAAATATATAGTTCTATTATATTCTTTTCTAAAAAACATTTGAAACTCCCAACCTAAATCGGTACATAAAGATTTTCAAACTTTGGTCCTCCTTTAACCCCTAAATGATAATAGTAAACTTGATAGTCGTTTATCTCAAATGGTGATTTCTTTTGTAACGTGTTTTATCTTAGCAAGGGAGATTGGTTCGAAGAGTTTAGCGGGAGTTGGATTGAATTATTAATTTTTTTAATTTTTTTATTGAATTATTTTGTATTATTAATAATACTAAGTGGCATAAATATTGAATTGTTTAGTACTGAATTGAATAGGTTTAAAGGGAATTTTGAGATTAGTAAACTAAGGTATTTGACATTTTATCATCAATTTGCAGTCTTCATTTCTATCGGAACCTCGATTGCTTTTATGATTAAGCCCATATTGGGACTTAATACAAGCATTTTTATTACAGGTCAGTTGGGCAAGTCTTTGGGACCCGTGCTGCGATGCCTAGAAGATGGAAGAACAGATTACCCTTCCGGAAGTGGCGCGCGGTATATGAGTCCTCACCGATATTATTTCCCTTTTATTTTTGTTGTAAACGAATTGGCTTCTACAAGCTGCTTTGTATTCCTGGGAACACAGTAGACGTATACGTCAGTCGGTTGCCAATTCTCCTCGCATGTGCTTTTATCTTGATATTATAGATTCATGTTCCACAGCCCGCACGCTCAAGGTAGAAAAATATCAGTTTTGTTCCAAAGCAAACAAATAAGTAAAAAAAAACCAGTAATTGACAAGTAATCAAGCGTATTCATGCTAACAGAATATTTAAGGTTTTTTTTTATTTGTATAAAATGTTAAGATGTCGTTTAGTAATTGAAAGTTAGAAAATGAAACAATTATTTATCCTTCTAAGACTGTTCAATATATTTACGTAGACTGCATGCCACTGTTCGTATCCTGGCAGGAGGGCAACTTCTGGGAGGTTAATACACTGAAGCAACAACAGCCCGTATAATAGTAGCTGGAAGTTGTAATATTTCTCGTTTGGAATAACAAATTAAATCTTTGAAATATTACAATGGAGATACATGTAATAGTTTACGCAACAACAAATATGTGGACCAGTTTAGGGCTTAGGGATGGTAGAATTTATGCGTAGGGCTAAGTATGTAAACAGGCACGATTATGTAAGGAAGTCAATAATTTATTGAATCCCAACAGTCCCGAGTGATTTACATTGCGTCACTAAGTTAACTTATTAAATTCTTTTGTGGCACATAATCCATACGAAAAGCGAAATCTCCATAAATACGCATAATTGATATATGGTTGACACTTCGGAAACAAATGTTCAATCGCCGGAAAAGTTTTTATTGCGCGAAATCGTAAAAATTATGAAAATGATCAAAATCACCCGGAAGACCAATTTTTGAAAATCGCAATTTTCGACGAATGGTTATTCAGAACAACGATCACTTGGGCAAATTTACATGACTCCCACCCGACCATGAAGAATTAAAACTTTGAACTCTCTTCGCTACAATTTTAAAATTACTTACCAAATATATGTAAAGAAAACACTTTCTGTTCAAATAAAATAGTTGAGGCTTCCATTGCTCTGTCAAGCAATTTTTGAAAAAGGGGCATTTGCCCGTCACATTTTCCTGGATTTAGCGGGGCTTCAGGTTATAAATAACGTGACACACATTAGTTAATGTCAGTGCGTAAATTGGAATTGCTAGTTTTGATGCCTGGATCGCCTGTAGAATTTAGTTTTAAAGTCAAATAATTTAAAATTGGTCATGACTTTGCACTATACGTTTACCAAGAAAGAAAGAGTTCACGAAAAATATACAGGAAACAAACATTTATTGTACTTCGATTAAATAAAGTTAGATACATACATATATACCTATACATTTATATGTATATATTATTATTATTCCGTTCAACTTTCATTTGTCCAATGTAAAATTTACGTGCCTTTAACACCATATCATCAATGCTGGAAGGACAGTCTGTTCTTATGTATCTCCACAAAAACTTACCCTACATTATGACACTTGTTAGTATTGTGTAGATCATAATTTTAAGAATGGAAATTTTTCGACCGGTAAAGACGAGTTCAATTTATTTTATTTTCATCTCGTATAATTACATAAGGTCCTAGTATATAGGCGTACATACAAACATATCTTCGTTATCATTTAAAGTGTTTAAAAATGGCTCGGTTAAATTAATCAAGTAATATTTGCTTTTTCCTGCAGTTGGCACAAATAACCTGAACGAAACAATCATGCAATCGTTAAGCCTCACTCCAATGATTTAATTTACATCAATTCGGAAAATTCAATTTGTCAAGCACGAATTTACAACTTAATCGAAAAATTCGAAATAATTTATTTTATAGAATTTTGTCATTTCTGCAGCTATTATCTTCCACCAAATGGAATATATTTAAGGAAATTAGCATACGATTTCATTTTTACGATAATTACATGGCTTCATGTTCCGAATTTGATTTTTATAAAATGTATTTTGAGATAAAATATTGTAGCGGATATAATTTTTCAATTATATCCGGAAATAAAATATTTAAAACTCAACTTGTATTCTAATTAAATATTTATTCATCGATAGAATAAATGTCCACAGATTTTAAGCTATAATCACGTCACACTAAAAAACAATGAGCCGTTAAAAACTTCATTTTTGTGGAGGTTTCGGGAATTTAATATTTTTATGACCAGAGATTTTATGTTTGGAATTTTTGATAGTTTTCTATTACACAACATAATCTTATGCATATAAGCCAATTTGACTACCTGAGTTATTTAGGCAGCATTGATTTTCAAACTACTCAAGCATAAGTCCTTTTATACATAAAAAATATAGGGGCTTGGTATTCTATGCTTATTGGGTTTAAGCTCCACAACCAATCAAATCTTCAGACTCAGCTAATCTCAGGCTTATTATACCCTAGGTGAAATCTAAATGGTGCATTAAGTTTGCCATTCCGTTTGTAACACATAAAAATAATCATGGTAGAGAGAAATGGATTGGACACCCATTCATAAAATTAAAAGGTATTTTGATTTTTTCATGCCCCTTCGTCCGTCTGTCCGTTTGTCCACCCTAACGATAGCTCGAGGGCGCGCGTACTTGGATATGACCTTTGAAAAAAAAAGTAAAATTAAGTTCGAAAATGTCACAATTCGGGTAACTCTTTCGAGGGTTGCCATATAAAAATTTCCTTTTTCAATATATATTTGGACACTGCCTGAGAACCCGTCAATGTAGATAGCTGAAAATTAGTTCAAATTGTTTTCATAATAGTAAATATAATTGCAAAAATTGACTAAATCGGACAACCCGTTCTTGGTGTTACCATTTAAAAATATTGGATTTGTACGTATACTGTGAAAGCGATAAATCTCATATGGTTTAAATGTACTGAAAAGTTCTTCAGATTATGAAATCCGATAAAATTAATTATAGTAATTTTTTCTGTCCGACGAACCGTTCAAGAAATATATGCGAAAAATCACTTCAAAAATCAAACTTGCACAGATGGGTGAGCATGCGAGATGACATACGTGCAATCATCTAGTATTATAAGAATTGGTCTTAGACCAATTCTGGGTCTTTAACTCGTCTTTTTAGAAGTTATGCAATAATTGCTCCACAGACATTTTTCCACATATATTTTTTGACATACATATTTATATATTTTCCACACATGAATGTCCATGAAGAGTACACTTATAGTATATGTACTTTCCCAAATTGTACGTGCAAGGAAACTATTTATAATCGGCATCGTTCTCCTAAAAATTATCCCCACTAACATAAGAGAATTTTAATTGACGCACTGGATACTCTTCCAACGTTCGACAAAAATTTACTAGCATCAACTACAGCGAAAAAACGTAAAGCATCGTTCCCATTGCAGCTTTACCTTCCACATTAATGACACGAAATATAAGCTAGGACTCGACACTTAATCAAAATCAATGAATATGTATCGCAGAGCTTCGCGATGATAACAAATAACCAGGGTTAAACCCCAAATGATTTGAATGGTTGTTAGGACAAAAACTATCGCTAGCCATCTTTTGCAGGTTTGCTCATGATGGGCAAGTAAATGCTTGGCTATCGCGATTTTGAGATAATCTAATGTAGTCTAGGATCATAGGACTATTCCGGGTATAAAACCGAACGAATATGACTCAGCGGAGTCATGCCTTGTTACAATGTTCTAGTTCACATTGCATATAGTTACTGGCATCTGAAAATATTTTAATTTTCCAGAAGGTCAGAAATTAATAAATTGCTAAAACTATATATGCTGAAGTCTAGGGTAATTTAATAATTAATAATTCACACGGTAACGTGAAGTATTAGGAAGGGAAGATTCTTCATTGGGTTCGATTAATTCACTTTATTTTTCAAATACGTGATTGGCTTCTTTTACAGGAGTTGTTATCTTCCTCTAGGGAGCTCGGCCGTTTTATTTTTTATTATAATGTTTAATGAGTTAGTTTTAGTATATAAAAATTTAGTGCAACTAATCAAGGATTTAAATTATTTACTCATTGGTTTTTCTTTTACTTTATGTCCCTTTGCTCCAGTTTAATCTGACTTTTCTGGGGTACGATTTTCTTGGGATTGTCTTCGCACTCATTTATGGCTTTTCTCGCTTCTGCTTTTTGTTTCTTTTATTGCTTATTATTTTTATTTTAAAAGTTTGTTATTTTTTAACTTCAACAATTTTTTGGCAGTTTCATGCTGCTTTGTCATCGATCTCCCGCGAGAAGAAAAAACACTTTCCCCCACATAGTACTTGCATCCGTTGCCACTTATTTTTTGCCAACATTTTGGGATGATACCGAAGGCAATTCAAAGTACTGGGTGCTGAGAGCACTTGACAAGCCTAGAACTGGGGACAACTTCAAACGTATAAAGCGACTTAAATAGTACTATAATATGTATTTGTTAATTTTGTTGACTTGATCAATATTTATTTATTCATTAATTGTGAAATCTAGGCTCGGACGTTTGAATAGGGTGCTGGTAAAAATGGCAACTCAGTCTTTTTTTTTTTTAGAAATTTCAAATATAAAATTTTATTCAATACTTGAATATAATTCAATATGCCTAACCTAATATCTCAAATTCCATTTAAAACTTAAAGACTACGACTAAAAAATTCAATATAAAAATAAAAAAAAAATCAAATAGATAAAATAAAAATAAAAACAAATTAAAATACAAATCAAAACTGACGTTTGCGTCTTCTTGCTTCCAAAAAAACTACCTGTCTTCTTCGTTCGTTTAGTTCTGAAAAAAGAAGAAGACCAGATTTGATAATCTGTCGTCAGAATGAAGGAAAAATGTTGATGCTGTCATTAGATGTCAGTAGCGGGGTAGTGAGGCTACTCCTAGCTAGTGCGTGAGGGCACAAGGGTAGCAAAATGATTCTATAGAAAAACTAATTCAGATAAGTCTCTGAATATAGATTTATTGTACGCAAAGTGGTATCAATATGTTTCTATGAAGAGATAGCTTTTTGATAGTGCGTGAGGGCACAAGGGCAGCGAAATACCTTTGCGCAAAGCGTGACGGCCCAAGGGTAGCAAAGTGCTGAAGTTGATAAAAATGGGCCAGATTAGTATCTGAATGTAGAATATGAATATAGCACTATACTATTATAAGGAAGAAGCGCAGATTAATATCTGCATTAGAATTGTTCTTCTGTAAATGTGACCAGGAGAGTTGCAGATTAATATCTGCAGCAGAATTATTCTTTTGCTTAGGTGTGGGTGTAGCCATCAGCACTTTCGCCACTTTCTACATTTCATTTGCATTTATTATCTGTCAGGCTGCGACATGTATATAGAGACTTTCAAAACATATATATACGTATTAGGAATACGCTGTAGAAATGTCTTGGAATGTAATTCAGTTAATCTGCGAGGAATGTTGTGTGATTTTTATTATAAGATAAAAATGAAATCTGTTTCGGTGCGATAGTATAATATTTTTTCAAGAAGAAATTTATTTCGATTCTCCGATATATAGCAAAAGCTAAAAAATGTTTTTAATTTGTTATTTCATCACCCACAACCCATTGTATTTTGGGTGACAAGTTGTCTTGGTTTTGACTCATCAACAGGTCCCAAATAGCGAAATTGAGTGATTTGAAAAACAAATAAAAAATATAATAAAGAAAAGAAATGAACAAAAGGAAAAAATTGAGAAAAATAGAGAAAAAAAACTATTAAAAAAATTTAAAAAAATTTAAAAACCAAATTCATTCGAAACGAATCGAACCTGTATACGCCCGCAATGAGCTGAAAAAAGAAAAAAAAAGGAAGAAGAAGAAGCGTTTCGTGTATGCAGAAAACCTTACACTCATCGGTACAGCTTGGTTTTCTGTCTGCTGTAGACTCTTGAAACAGATCAAATTGATCTCCTGTCATATAAACTAAGAATAAATTCTGGGTGTGAATTATATGAGGCATAAACTCCAATATTACACCAAGGAGGAAGAAATAAAAATAGAGATTACTCCTTTGGGTTTTTTTACCGGGGTAAACTTATACTTGTTCAAGAAGGAGTTTATTTGGATTCTCCGGTATATAGCAAACGCTAAAATATGTTTTTAATTTGTTATTTCATCACACAACCCATTATAAGTATTTTGGGTGACGAGTTTCAAGTATTGGTTTGGCTCATCAACAGGTCTCAAATAGCGAAATTGAGTGACTTGAAAAACAAATGAAATAATAGAACAAAGAAAAGAAATGAAAAAATTGAGAAAAATGTATATATGTTTTTTTATTAAAAAAATTAAAAAAAACCACCAGATTCATTCGAATCGAATCGAACGTATATACGCCCGCAGTGGGCTGAAAAAAGAAAAAGGATGAAGAAGAAGCGTTTCGTGTTAGCAGAAAACCTTACACCAGTGGTTCTTAACCGGTGGTGCACGCACCCCTTAGGGGTGCGAGCTTGAATATTTTGGGGTGCGAAATTGTAATTTTACAAATTCACGTGTAGCTAGCAAAATAAAAAACTAATCTTAAAAATTCATTTTGGTTAGTAAATTTTTTATTCCCTAAACATTTTTTAAATATGTTTGTAAATTATAAACCATCGAGACAAATTAATTTTTGTATTTTTTCTACAATTACAAAAATTCAAATGCGTTTCTAGTTTCTATACTAATTTTTATATTTCCTCGAAATTTCAGTTGATTGTTGCGATTATTCTTAGATCCATTTATTTATAATCTGGACTCAATGGATGACAGTAATTTATTGAAAGATGACCTTGTTGAACTACGGACAAATGGACATAATCAAATGGAATTTGAAGCAGAGAATTTGGAAAATTTCTGGTGTGCTCAAGTAATGTCATATCCACGATTAGCTAAAATAGCGCTTCAGCATCTTGTTCCATTTGCCACAACATATTTGTGTGAGATGGGATTTTCGTCACTTGTGCATATAAAAACAAAAGCTAGAAATAGACTTAATGTTAGTAATGATATGCGTGTAGCTATTTCAAAAAAGATCCCCCGGTTTTCAAAAATAATTGAGGAAAAGCAACAACAAAAAAGCCATTAATAAAAACTTTGATAATTTATAATTGATTATTTCAGCTAACAATTAAAATTTATAAAAAATTTGTTACGCACATAAAATTAATAAAAAATATGTTTTGCATAATGTTTGTTTTTTAATTTATATAACTCAATAATTTCTAGTAAGGGGTGCGAGAATATTGTTTGAAAATTTTAGGGGTGCCGGTAGCTAAAAAGGTTAAGAACCACTGCCTTACACTCATCATTGAAACAGATCAAATTGATCTCCTCTCATATAAACTGTGATGAAATAACAAATTAAAAACATTTTTTAGCTTTTGCTATATATCGAAGAATCCAAATAAATTCCTTCTTGAACAAATATAAGTTTACCCCGGTATAAAATCCTAAAGAGTAATCCCTAGATTTATTTCTTAGTATAATAAAAACAAACTTCGGAAGCTGCAGTCGAAGTTGAACTCCGCTTATAACTAAAAATCAGTGTGCATTTCACGTCGACTTGCAACGATTCCTCTTCTAATTAAGTAAGTACGGAACGGTTATCTATTATAACAATGAAACACCTTCTGTGCAATTTTCAGTTCCATATCAATCATTTTTTTTTACTTACTTCTTCTTGTAGGAAGGCATGATTTTTAAATATTCTTACCTTTTTCTGACCTTGTGACTATTCAACGAAGGGAAAAAATTTACGTATTCTTTAATTTTTTATTCAACTGGTTGGATCACCAGTTTTCATAGTTATTGGGCAAGGTAACAAGATATGAAATAAGAGACTCCAATGCTCCAAAGTACCTACTCTATTCTCGCTCTATACCTAATCACATTCTCTCGAATACGTTCTTTTTCAGTGAGAAGACTTCTGTGACTGTTAACAAATATCAAACTTCTTACGCACGTGCTCTATAACCCATATTTTGTTCTCTCCTTAAGAATTGAGTAATTTTCTTGAATTACCGGGCCTAATCTAAAGTTAGCTTTTAATATTTTTTCTTGCAACGGCATGCAAAACAATTTTCAAATTGATGGGTCACGTACTTTTCTTTTATGTATCATTTTGCGCACATTTTATAAGGAAAAAGTTTAGAAAGCACCTGGGACTACTTCAAAATGATTGGAAAGGATGCTAAATACAACGAAAACTAAACTTGCTCCTTATAAAATGAAAATTGCCCGTAAATTGAAAAATATCACAGTCAGGGAGTTGCCTGGTTTAAATATTTATAAAATAAATTTAATAGGATTGGCACTAAGAAACAGTGGTCTGTGAAGGAAAAGATTTTTCCTTGAAAAGGGTTTTAAGCAAATATCATAAAATACCTTTGTGAAGACTTTTAAGAAAATTTACTCACTGCGATGAAGAAATAAGGTAGATAAAAGAACATGCACAAGACAACTTCTGCTTTATAAAACTTACAGTTGTGATGGAGCAAACATGAATAATCAGATTACTTTCCCTCATAAGCCATAATACCAAAAAATGACTTCTTGTCGGTTCATTATAAATATAGTTATACAAATTCTCCGATATTATAGTTTTACATAAAACAAAGATATTATGGAGGAGTGATACCGTTTAAGCAGTATTTTTGCTAAACTCGAATGTGAGTAATATCATCTTCTGCCATCTATGGCAATATAAAATTTATGGCTTCTTCCTCCTTAATCCAATTTAGACGATTGCTTAATCATACTAGCATGATCCTTTTTATATTCTCTCTAGTTTCAATTTCTGACATAGTTGTTTTCAGTGTCGCTCCCTTTTTAGTACCTCGATGAAAAATATCACAGGTTTACCATTCCGTTTATAACGAATAGAAATAATTCTGGAGAAGCAATATGGATTGGACTCCCACGCATAATATTAAAATATATTTCTATATGCTCTAGAAAACTCGAAAATGCGTTTCCTCATGGTTATTTCGAATGAGAGATCTGGATTTGACCTTGCTCTGAGGCGTGCTTTTAGCTATAATCAAGCTATACTTCGCTTTCTGCTCTCCGATCGCGGAAGATATAAATGTGTTTCGATTGTAATTGCATGCAATCTTGAAGTCTAGATTTGGATTTGTGTAAGGAGAAGATAGTTATTGAAAAACGTAGACTCTGTAATAATGGAAGGCGAAGATATTGAAGAAGAAGGTAATAGACTTTTAGCAAAGCAATTTGCATTATTTTTTAGTCCACCACAATGTGAGAGTCGTTATATATATATATATTTTAGCCTAACAGATCGACCTCAAATCTTACTTCACATTAGAGCTGAAAAAGTAATCTTTTCGGTCTTTCTGCGAGCAATTTTTTTTGTATTTGAACACGAAAACTTACAGAGAGAAACTTGAAAATTTTATTTGAACAAAAGTTCCTAGGTAAGGTAAAGCAATTCTGAAATTAATATAGTAGCTCATTAGAACTCGCTACTTGAGGGCTGAAATTTTACTCACGCCCTTTAAAAAAGAAATGTAGATTTAAGTTTGAAAAAGGGCCAATCAGGTAACTGCTTCGTAGAATTGCCTTATAAAAGTTTCGTTTTTCTCCATACATATATTTGGACATAGCCTCAGAAGGAGTGGGCGGAGATTGTTGAATTGAAATAATAAATTAAACAAATTAACAACTTCAAAAATGTACTAACTAATTTACTATACATTAATTAAAGTTTTTCACGTATACCGTGAAAACGATCAGTACTAGGCATTTATATTGTATTGAAAAGTTTGTCAGAATATAAGATTGTATGGATTTGGCTATAATATAGATATTACAAGAACTGGATATCGTGTGATATATTAGAGCAGAATATATACAGATTGTAAAATAAGAGGTGCAATCCGGAGTGGGTCACAACCCTCCTTAGCATGGTAGAAATGAGTAAATATGAATCACTCGACGTCATCATCACTTCAAATCTTATGTTAAGGAAATTATCGGAAGAGCTGATTTGCGTCACTCTTGAACCTTTGCAAATTGTAAGCCTGAAGAAAGACATAAGAAGGTAAACTGTTAGATACTCGCACCAGGGAATTTGACTGTATGGCCGAAAGTACTTCGAACGGCGAATGTTACAATTGTAACCAGCCATGTCACTTTTACAAAAACTGCCTACGAAACAGACAGACCACGTTCTGGTATGCGTATGGACAAAAGGCTGTACTGAAGCCTAACTGTAGTCGTTGTTTACAGAAAAACCTGAAGAGGTTCGAGAATCCCAGCAGTTTTCCTCGACCGAATGAGGCCTTTCATCAGCCAGCGATTCCGTCTTCGAAAGTACAGTTTCAGACTACAGCCGTCAGAAGACCCAGTAGACCAATACAGACTTTCCATTGATTTTATTCAGTGACTCTGATGATTTCAACAAATTACCTGATTGTCGTCAATGATTTCTTAGTAGAAAACTTAATTAATTTTTCTGCAGATTCTCATGCTCCCTTTACCACCTGAGCACTTTAATAGACACTTTTTTAGAAGAGCCCCTGATCTGTCGCGGATCCTGCTTTTCGTCGCGACAAGAACTGCGATGCACTTTCCGACGAGAAGTTCGCTGAACCTTTAGCTACTTTCAATAAAACACAGGAGATCCAGTGTATGATCTTTATCATTCTTTGTTTTCTTTTTGACGTTTCATTACAACCAATCCTGGACTTGAAGGGCGCTTTCTGGCAGATCCCACTATATACTGATTCCACGGAGAAGACCATTTTACAGTACCTGGTCATTCTCTATACCAGTACAAAGTGATCCCATTCAGCCTATGCAACGCTCCACAAATTATGTGCAGCTTTAAAGACAAAGTCATCCCGTTCGACCTTCGTGAGAACGTCATTGTGAATTGATCACCACACGATCACTATAAAACTTAACAACCATGTCGTTCTCATCAAGATCACATTACGTGACAAATATATCAGACATATTTGTAATAATCAAATAGTGACCTCAAACAATCAATGAAGTAATTAAGAAACTACACTCTGGTTCATTATTTTCAAGTGCAGCTACACGCATTGAAATACGAGACTCCACTCACTAGGCCAACAATGACACAAAGCGGCGCTTAAATAATGCAAACCACTGTATGAAGGTTTGTAGTGGTCACCATGGTGATTAGTAATTAGGTAAAAAATAGAAATATGTATGTAAGGCGACATTACTAGATATGTAAACAATGAAAGGAAAAGAAATGTAGGTCAGATGAGTGAACGTAATTGATCAAATTGCTTGATGCAAGCAATTTGATTGTTAGAAATTTTGTGCGTACATAAGGTGAAATTTTGTATAAAAACGATGTTCTAAACCTTGAAGGAATACAGTTAGTTGCCATTCGGCGTGACTTTCACTGTGACATTTAGAAATGTTGGCGTATCCTCCGCCTAATAGTTGTTGACACGATCATACTAAGCGTATCCTACTTCTGTAGTGACGCTCTACATTTGGCTCCCTGTATATTCACCCAATTTCTACGCTACAAGAGAGAAAAATATTACACTTTTCTATTCAGATGATTTGTTAATTTTGTCACAAGACTGTCATCTCACTCTACTAGCTCGTGTGTCGGTTTGTTTGAAGAAAACTGGCTTCGCCAATGTACAGAAGAGTAAATTCTGAATTACAGAGACTAAATATTTGGGTTTCATTTTGGGGAAAGGAGAAATAAGAACTGACCCCCAGAAAATCTCAGCCATAGTTGACTACCCGTCTCCTAGAACTGTTCGGCAAGCCCGACGCCAACTAGGTATGGTGGGATGGTATCTTCGATTCATTCCGAACTATGCAGATTTAACTGCCTCCATTACTGACACTCTGAAAAATTCCAGTCAGTTTCAGTGGATACCTGAAGCCCAGACGTCTTTGGAACAGTTGAAACAGAAACTTGCTATTTCTCCACTAATGGTTAGTCCAGATTTCACCAAGCCGTTCGAAATTCAGTGCAATACGGGCTAACAAGCTGTTGGGGGAGTGCTGTTTCAACTAGATGATGACATTTGTGAGAAACTGATAGCCTACGTCTCGAAAAGCCTGAACTCAGCACAAAGAAATTACACAGTCGCGAAACAGGAATGCTTAGCCGCAGTGCTAAGTTTGCGAATGTTCCGACCGTTCATCTAACTTATGTCATTTAAGATAGTGGCTGATCATGCGAGCTTGAAATAGGTGGTGCCTTAAAAGGACCTCAGCGGTAGACTTGTTCGGTGAAGTCTGAGGTTTCAAAGTTTCGACTTAACTATCAAAGACAGAAAAGGAAGCCTCAACGTAGTTCCTGACGTTCTGTCTCGGATTCACTGTGATAGTCTATTACAATCAGAAGATCCTGGTCCGGAAGTTAACTTTAGTCCCCCATATTTCAACTCGTTGGTATATGTGGAGCTGAGGCAGAAAGCACAATCACCTTATAACAAATTACCAGATCTGTGTGTCAAGAATGATGACAGAGCCGAGAACAGGGGATCCAATTCAAGAAGAAGAACCTTGGAAGGTTTGGATTCCACGAGGGCTGGTCTCCAATGTCATTTTAGGGGCGCATGATCTCCCACTACTATTTCAAGCAGGCTTCGGAAAGACGCTGGAAGGATTTAGATCAGATCTATACTGGCCTCGAACGACAGTCGATGTCAGAAACTACATAGATGCTTGCCAAGTGTATAAGGAAGTCAAAGCTACAAATACCATCCTCAGACCACCCCTAGGAGCCCATTCTGTGAGAGAAGGACCATAGAAACGGCTTTACATAAAGTTTTTAGGAGTATATCCCAGCTCGTCAGATAGAAGCGTCTGTATACTTATTGCTCTTGACCATTTGACTAAATTTCAAATTTTAAATCCGATGAAAAAGGCATCTGCTTTCAACATCTGTCAGTTTCTCCAGACAGAAATGGTTCACATGTTCGGAGTTCCGGGAACGAAAGTCTTTGACAACAGGGTCCAGTTTTGCTCGGCTCAGTTTTCTAGACCCATGGATATGTATGTGTCAGGGTGATTA
Organism: Dioctria rufipes; assembly: GCA_963924295.1. Taxonomy (NCBI): domain Eukaryota; kingdom Metazoa; phylum Arthropoda; class Insecta; order Diptera; family Asilidae; genus Dioctria; species Dioctria rufipes. The sequence continues at coordinate 55,229,073 of OZ002744.1, read as the reverse complement.
ACTTTTGATATCGGGATATATGTGGATCCCTGGGTAAGAATATGCTTTTCTTCGGGCTTGCGGCCCTGACTCGTCACGCACAATAATGAGGCCTACGTGTTAAGACCTCCGGTCGGCCATTTCTCATTGTCGTCGGATTGACAGGAGACGTATGCGATCCTGCCCTGTTATGTTTGCAGCTGTATACTACATTGGTGCGACTGAAAGATGATGATTTTGGTTCTATTAAGTACACATGAGTATTGTGCTGCCACTCTAATCAGACGGTGTGAGTAAAGGTTGGCTGGGACAGAGTGCGAAAAAATTTAGTTCCGACAAGGAAAAAAGATTTTTTTTGTCAAGGGTGATTTGAAAAACATTACGGTATGTCGAAGAGTTTTATTACATATGCAATAGTAATTGCTTAACTTTCTCTTAGGATGATGTGCCTCCTAAACACATTACTGGCGAGAGTTCATATGCTGTTTCTTACCAAGTGCAAGTGGAAACGAAATTAATCCTGTTCAGAAATTCCAAGCTCTGCTGTTAACCTAAAAGTTATTGAGCCTGAGGTGCAAAAAGGCGCATCAGACCACATACTCCCTCCCCAGTGCTTTTTTTTCACCGAGTTGTCTTTCGCTGAATTTGTGATGATCAGCTTCAAGGGAAATGCAGAAAAAGAAATTTGTAAGAAGAAGTCGCGGAGGAAGTGACCGCCACGAGGGCCGCATTCACCATAACCTGACTGCTGTTCAAGCAACACATAACTTTTTGAAGGTGCTCCGGTAATTGCCCCCCCCCCACCCACCACCGGTCACATTGGGGCTTGATCTCGAGGAAAAAAAAACTCCCGCCATTCAGTCACAGTTGGTTTAGTAATAGTGGAATTGCTGGTGCAACACTAATAGCTCAGCATGGTGTAACCAAAGGATTGTATCTGCACGCAAGTCGGCATTTAATTATTATTGTGATTTCATTTTCATCAGACTTATTATTGAGGTTATAAATTAGATGCTAATATTTAAATTATTGCAGTACAATTTGTATTTTTGCTATTTTTATCTCAGTTGAGAGTGGCAGGGAAACAATATTGTTATATTAAACACAAATTTTTAACTCAATTTAGAGATTAACTTACAAAATCAGGAATTGCATGGAATAGCTGCGTATATGCAAACCGAAATAAATTCATAGGATACAAAATTTAAATTTCGAAACTATTGTCGCAATTGAGAACTGAAAGCAAATAAATTTTTATTTGACGCCAACCAAGTTACTAATATTTAGAGATTCAATGTCGCACTTAAATGAATTATTGGTTCTAATAATAATATTTACAATTAACAATTTTTATACGAAAATTTAACTAAGATAACTTTCAGAATAAAACCAAAATCGGTCAATGTGTGACGCCTGGGTTTTGTGAAAGCAACAGTAATAGAATTAAGTTAACTATATTTTGATAGAACTTGATAATTAAAAGTTTTATTGAATGTTGAAATTCTAAACCAATTTAGTCATACTTTAAGTTAATGTTTACCACGCTGGGGTGCTTTAGCGATGTAGTGCCTTCCGGACTAATTTACGACCATTTTGTCGTTCAATATTTGCTTTAAATACATTCGTAGCATCACCAGAAGAAGCAGCCATAAATAAGGACAGGACATAGTTAAATGTAACTCGTTATAATTATATGAACACAGTTGTATTGGAATAGTTTTTGAATTTTCTTGAAGCTCTCTCGTGATGGAAGGTTGAATAGGTCCACTTCTTTGCTAATTTCGGGTCAGTCGTTGCGAATATAGTGCCAGCAGTGTCATTCGATGGATCCGGACATTCTATCTATGTCTACATAAAGTGAGTCAAGGTAAGTGGTGCAAGGGTCCATTCATGATTGGATGTGTTGCTGTGTTTTTGGTGATAAGGTATGATTTTTTTTTGTTAATGATGTCGCGACAGTGGCAAGATTGGGTTACCCATCCCACTAAGGTCCCCGCAAAAGCGAAGTTAGTAGCGTGCCACCCTGAACTTGCAACGTTGGTCACAGAGTGAGCTGTCAGCTCACACTGACCGGCTGAACTGCATATTCAAAATTACTCACTCACCTGCTTTCATAATAAAATAATCGGAAGTGATTTCCAGCGAATTTAACAGCTCTGCTGTCTGGGGCTCCTGAGGTGGGCCTAGTGAAACTGAACTGGAGTCTGCCTAGGAACCGTTATTTGTGGCGCTAGTTTTGCTACAATTGACATATTGTCTGTAGATATGTCTTTGGTGTGTGTTGTTTAAAAATAATAAATAAAATAAATAATAATAGGAAAAAGAAATTTATTCTTTTATTTCAACATCTTTTTGTTAATCATTTATAGAAAGTTAAAAATGTCGGTATGCCTTTCTTATAGAACTTCTGAATTTTGAATCAAATGGTAGAAAATTTACAGAATTGGTTTATGGTGTGTAAATATTTGACTTTAATTATACAATCATTTTTCTATTTTTTAAAACTAACTATAATAAATACATGATAAAATAGTTTTCAAGTCTATTTAAATTTTATTTACATCGAAAATTGAAGTTATATTTGGTGAAGGAGGTTATGTAAATATTTTTGTGTGTTGTGTGTTGTGTGTTGTGTGTTGACGACATGGAAAATAAATCAGTTATATTAAAATATTATCAGAATATAAAAACAAAACTGTCTATAAAGTTGCAAATTGTTCCGTCTCTAGCAGCATTAAGTACAGAAAGTTTTTGTATTAAATGCCAAATTTTCTACCACTACCAAAAAATTTACAAATGGGGCGTTGAAAGATAACGTAGTGTTTTCCCCACCAACCATCATGCCATCCAACATAACGTCTAACCTTTGCCGTGTATATACTACCCAAGACTACATTCAACCTCCGATTCGGCGCTACCAGCAAACTGCATATAATCGAGTAGTTTAGATGGAGCCGCTTTCGTCTTAAACTTACACAGTCAAACCGCAGAAACACTGTTATTCTCTATTACTGGGAAAAATTTGTTTTTGGTTTGATGATTCTGGAAGAGGAGTGGGTATATGGAATGAATCTGAATATTGTCATTGTAAAGAATGAATCAAATGGTTGGATTGGATGTCAAATAGATAGTGATGAGCATTATTGTAGTGTCTTGTATGTGCATATTTTGATGACTATTGTGTGTGTTATGTAGGCTTCTCTCTAATGGTAAAAGGTGATTTTGAATTAAATTTTTGTGTTCATTTTATGATTGTGGTGAGGCTATGAATGGCTTGGATTTATTGACAGGTTGATTGAAGGACATTATTGCCTGGACTAGGGCTTGAAATATCGTTTCTACTTGAACTTGTTGTTCTAAAAGTAATGCCGGAGCGTTATATTTTAAACTCCTTATTAATCCTTTTGGAGCAACATTCCATCTTATTTGGAGTAAATGCTCAACACCGAAGCGTTAATCCACCTGGAGTTTTTGAAATACGCCAACAAATTCTAAAATTTTTCCAAATGGTATACTCCCCAACTGATTAAATTCCTGAAGGCAAAAGATAAATATAGACGTCTGTCCCCACTCCTAGATTTATAAGACTTTATCTTATTTGAGGAAGCTATCTAAATCCTTGATTACTCAATGTTATCGTAAGTACGAGGGAAAACACTGAGCATTCGGTAAGACGGGCTTGGGCTTTTAGTAAAAACCTAAATAAATGGAACACGTATCCTCCTAAAGAATTAACATTTAATGTCGATACATCGTCATCTCCTCCGCTTATATGCGAAATGGTTTCCGCTCAATTTACATCTGGATATTCTGAAAAAAGCCTGAGACTATCTTTTTCCCCTTCTCCGTACACTTCCAGTATGAATATAGTGTTAAGCTTTATTCGCTCAGAATCAGTTATTTATGTATTTTGTAATCATGACTGTGATAAAAACTCGGGACCTGACGGGATTTCAAATATTGTGTTTAAAAGATACGCATACAGTTTAGCGGAATCGATTAGTAGTTTATCTAATCTTTCAGCCGCTAATAAAACATATCCAGTAGACCTAAAAAATTTTTCCGTTGTACCTATTTATAAATCTGGTTACCCTAAACTCGTTAATAATTATAGACCCATTTCTATTCCTAACGCTCTTGCAATTAATTTTGAAACAGTCGTTTACTATACGTTCATATTAAAAAAAAAACTATTTATCTCTAAAGAACAGCACAGACTTTTGTCACAAACTTATGTTTATTAGCAGACAAAATCGCTTCCACTCTCGATGAAAATACACAAATCGATTCTATCCCCATTGGCTTTACCAAAGCATTTGACAAGATTAATCACAAACGCTGTCTCTCAAAAATGGCACTAATTGGATTTTAAAGAGACACCATATCTTAGCTCCACTCCTAAATAACTAGCAAACCAAATATAGTGTAATTAAATATGCTACAAGCCTCCTCTTTAAAAAAATTTCTGGAATGCCCCAAGGTACAATACCGGACTCTTGATTTATCTGATAAAAATCAACAACATGCCTTCTTCATTTTTGTCCAATTATCTATCACATGCTGATGATCCCAAGATTTTTAGAAAAATTATTAATGTGACGGATTGTGTGCATATTCAAAAAAATACTCTACGACTAGCAAAATGGTGCCACGAAAACTGTTTTGAAATCAACGTAAGGAAATGTATATTTATTTCATTTCGTTGCTTAAAAGACCCCATATTCTTTGACTACACCACTCACAGCACTACTATCTCTCGTGCCCATGAGATAAAAGATGTGCGTGTGATTTTAACCCTCTCACATAAATTTTATTACTTCCAGACTGTTCGACCAACTTACAAAAGGAAAAACTAAATTAAAACTAAATTAAAAAATCTTACCAGCATCTGGGAAAACAAAGATACAAAAGTCCCGCGACGACCTGAAATAAATAAAATGAATTAACTAGTAAATTTACAGAATTAAATATAGAAATAAACATACACAACAAATAGTGTTCACATCATAGCACCTTACATGCATGCAAACAACAACACAAATAAAAACACAATAAACCTTATGTTCAGCAACATAGAGCATAAAGGTATTTCAAGTACCCACGTAAAGGCACAGAATAAACCCCTTTTCAATGCATTCGTGAATACCTGAGATGAGAATTTTGCAAACAAAAAAACTCACCTTGACAGGTAAACACGGTATTGGAAAAGGTAGGATTTCACATAAAACTACATATAAATTAAATAAAGTTACATACCAACCTGTATTAAAATGCGTATTTCCCACGATGATCGTTCCTAAAATACCTAAAATACATTTTAACACAAAACAATTCAATAAAACAAAACTCGCGGCTGATATTTCGCGTATAAACAACACGACAAACTCCATACTTTCGCGACGTTTGCCATGTCACCCTGGTGTAAAAAGAGAGGCAGAATCTGATGGGCGCGTTCGCGTCGCGATATTTTCCACGGTTTACGGAATAATCGCGAATTTTCGAAATTTCCCTGACACGAATGAGTGTGAAAGACACACAAAGGTGTGAAAGGGACAAGGATAAAGATGAACAAAATGAATTATGTGAGGAATTTTGTATATTGACATCAAAGATAGCGAAACGATAAGTTATGGCAAGATTTAGGAAAACTTATCATAATTCCTCGAAATTAAAACTAATTGGTATAGAAAAGATGTAAAAAAATGTAATTAAATCATATATTGTAGTCAAATTAAGCCTGAAAATTGAAAAATTCATTTTTATGGATATGAAATCGGAGCAAAATTCTCTATAAAAAGGGGGTTCATTCTTCATGCTTCCTTCTTACTTTTCAAAGTTGTCAAGGTGCGAGCACATGCAATAGCATTCCTCCCACTTATTTGCAATTTAATAGTGTCATTATCAGCAAAAGGAAATTTTCTACGAGGCAATTCACAAAACAGCAAGGAAGTTTTAATCATTTTATTTGTGGAATTTAATCAGTTACAAAGTTTTCAATCAATTTAAAGGTAACTTTCATTTTTTCTCAATTTGCGTTAAATTTCATTGTGTTTGCATGCCAGGTGTTGGTCATAGACACATGTATGAAATTAACAAGAACGATTGAATTCTCTTTAACTAATTTCTTCCTTTCAGCCATTTAACTATTTAACTCAAGTAAATCCAAATTTCAAAAAATTATTTATCGTGTAAAAAATATGCCATTGGGTCAGTTTTACACAACATAATAATTGGAAACTAGATCTACCTTGAGTTCTAATTATTATTTACTTTCAGCCATTAGTAATTAACATAGTTAAGATATACAGAAAGGAAAATTTCTTTGTGCCTTGTATATATGAAATATAAACTTAGCATAATTTGTCATTGTTGAAAGGAAAGGATAAATTCGAGTAAGACATACTTCTTTTTGCACATTAAAGTTTCTTTTAGTTATTAAATACATATAAAATACTTTGAATCATTGAGCCGAAAGTGAAGTTTATAAGCGTATACGTGCAAGTTAGTGGAAGTAAATTTTACTATTTGTTCAAAGTAATTTTCCCATCAGATTAATATTTGTTTGCTAAATTAGTATTTTCTTGCAATAAATAATTGAGTGAACAATTGAGTGACAGATTTCCTCTTTTTGTTTAACCGCTACACTCCACCAGAATATTTTATTTAATTGCATTTTATTCGAAAGTCAATTATAGGAATTGACAGATTTAATTTAATTTGTACTTTGCGAACGCAGTTCTTTCGTAGTTGTCAATTATTTGAATTGACACGGATTCTGTTTCCAACCTTGAAAGCGTACACACACGTGCCTCCTCTTGTGACTAACCTAAAATCGAACAAAATAAGTATTATAAGTTTTGGATATAAATACAGATAACTATTCTATCATATTGTACAAATTCAGTGCGACATAGATTACTTTATATATTTTCAAGTAAGTACTTTGTATATAAATAAAAATAAAAGAACAAAAGTGCATCTCGATATCGTTGGATACTAGTAAGAGATTACACCACCGCTTTGACATGGTTTTCCCTGAGGAAACCATTATACGGAACGACGACGGTTCTGGGGAAAGGGAATTACCCAGAATTAGACTCTATCCCGCGTCATCAAATCAACCGGAATATTTTATTATTCTACAAGCCCTCCAGGACAGAAGGCTCGATATGGTTTCTCTGGCTAAATATCTTCACACCAAATTTACAGAAATCGAAGGCATTCATTTCGTCTCCAAGCATAAGCTTCGGGTCACTTCGAAAAACCTCTCCACCATCAATGCGATTGCCAAAAATTTAGAGCTCAATACGAAATACATCTCTTCCATCCCAGCTAACTTCGTTGAAATTCAGGGTGTATCACCTATGCCTACGGAATTTTAGGAGGAAGAAATTTTCTCCGCTGGATCTGCTCTATATAAATACGGACCCCAGCCTCTTAGCGGCCTCCCAAAATTGGTAGAGTGCCGCCGGTTTATAAAAAAACATTGATAAAAAGAAAGTGGAAACGGACCTCGTCTGCCTTACATTCGAGAGTCAAACTCTCCCCACTCACTTGAAACTCAATAACGTCATTTTTCCGATCTACAAAAGGAGAGAACGAGTCATACAGTGCAGGAACTGCTGGCATTTTGGCCACTTCGGACAGAAATGTCGATCGAAAAACAGGTGTGTGCGATGCGGATCCGCCCATACGGACGCCAACGCCCCTTGTCTAGCTCCCCTCTGTTGCTGCAACTGCAGTCAGCCTCACGAAGCGAACTCACAAAAGTGTTCCATCTTCTTAGAGAATAAAAAGCGCAAGGAGCACAGTATCACCGACTCACTCCCTCTGTACTAGCACGTCGCGAGACAGACCCCTACTTTCAACTTCGCCGAGGAAGAACTTCCAGCACTCGATTCTCGAGCGCCCAGGAAGACCAAACTAGGCCATCCTACATATAAAAACCAAAACCACCCCACATCAAATACCACGGTTACTCAGCAATTCCGAGGAATATTTTCCAAACTACAGCTCCGTCTCCTCCGACGTTCCGATGAAGAAAAAATAGTCCAACTTCGGAAGCCTCTTCAAACTATGCCTCGATATTTTAACCAAAAATATCACAGAGCAAAATTTCTTGCCGTCCCAGGAGGACATTAAAACGTACCTTCCACTACTTAAAAACAAGATACTAGAGCTTATAGACAGTTCTGTGCCCCCCCCCTCTCGGCAACTCCATGGATCACTAATGATGAACCTAAACATCTGTCACTGGAACTGCGGAAGCATTAGAAATAAAACTAGCGACCTCACTCACATTCTATTCACAAATAATATATCCATCTGCTGCTTAAATGAGCCTTGGCTTTCTTCCAACGATACGTTCAGTATCAAGAACTTCAGCATCATCAGGAACGACCGCATCTCACTGGGCGGTGGCGGCGCCATCATCGTATATAACCATCTGCGCTATTCCGTCATTCTCCTATGCTCCCCCCCACTATATGTTTGAGTTTATTGCATGTGAAATAGATACCGGGCCATCTCAGATCGTGATTTTAGCTTGTACATCCCACCTCGTGCTAGCTATAATTTGTCACATCTCCAAAGGCTGTACAACCAACTCCCCATAAACAAGACCACACTCATATGCGGTGACCTCAACGCCCATCACCTTTTCTGGGGTAAGTCATCCTCAGACACCAAAGGGAAAGATATCATAGATTTCGCAGACAACAATCGCCTAGTTATTCTAAACGACGGCTCTCCCAACTTTTTCAATGCTAACAGCCGCTCTGCCATCGACATCGCCATTTCTTTGGCGGATCTAGCCTTAACAGCTGAATGGGCCACTATACACGACTCCATGGGCAGCCTGTACTTTGCTTTACTTGTCAAAATACCCTCCCAATCACATCCCAATCCCATTGCAAGGGCATATATCCCTAAAAAGCCCAATTACGACTTACTCAACCAAAACATTTTCTCTCACTTTAGGAACTGCGACACTTCTCACCCTTTAGACAACTACAAAGCTCTCATAGAAATAGTGCACCAATCCTGCTTAAAATCCACGACGAATAGCAAACAAGAACCCCATCCATGCCCCTGGTGGAACAATACGTGCTCCAAGGCAGTTGCCCTCCGCAGATTGGCATTAAAACGCTTCAGGATCTCACCCTCTAGGGAAAACTACAAAGCCCTGAAAGAACAGGAACGTAACACCACATGGACTCTACAAACAGAAAAGAAAAAAGGATGGGAGAACTTTTGCTCCTCCATATCGCCTGCCCTTACTGTAACCGAAATGTGGGACAAAGTTCGGCAATTTAGGGGCATCCGTAAAAGAAACAAGTGTCTAGCCTCTCTAGATCTCCTCGCACTGAAAGTAATTGAACGGATCACATTGGGAAATCCTCCCGTTAAACCTTCCTCCTCCCCTTCACAGAACTCCCTCAAGCCACCACAAACTTGTCGCTCCCTTCTCACACGTCGAACTGGACCTCGTCCTATCGTCAAAAAAGGACTCAGCCCCAGGGCCGGACTATATTAAGTACAGCACCCTGTAAAACCTCTCGAAATTTTCCAAAGATCTCATCGTTCAAATGTTCAACTTCTCCTTTATAAACTCGATTATTCCACCCGACTGGCGTCAGGTTCGGATAATCCCGATACTCAAGAAAGGCAAGGACCCGGCCGACCCTGCCTCCTACAGACCTATCGCCCTCACTTCGGTGTTAGGAAAAACATACGAAGAAATCCTCAAGCGAAGGCTCGAGCATTTTCTGGAAAACAACGATCTACTCCCTCACTTCCAATTCGGATTTCGAAAGGAGAGGTCAACGACAGACTGCGTCGTCACGCTATGGTCTCATCTGCAACTTGCAAACCGAAAGAAGAATTTTCCCTCTGCGCCTTCCTAGACATCCGAAATGATTTTGATAATATCCAACTGAATGTACTTGTACTCCAGCTTCTCCAAGACGGTATCCCCGAACAGGTGGCATTAGCTATCAGCAACCTATTCTCTTTAAAAACACTCACAGTAACTAAGGGTGATGACAGCAGTAAATCCTACTCCTCGCACTCGGGCCTACATCAGAGCTCTGTACTCAGTCCCCTGGTATTTAACTTCTATACGAAAAACATTGGAGACTCCCTCCCAGGTAATGTAATACTAATTACATATGCGGATGACATATGTTTGATCTCCTCATGCCAATCCCTCGCCAACGCCGCTGACTCTCTGCAATACGCTATTTCCATTATTTCTGCCAATTTGGAAAAAATTGGTTTTGAAATCTCCCCTGCTAAATCACGCATCCTTCTCGTTAAAAAAAGCTTTCCGACGCTACTCACCCTGCCCAGCATACTATTGGGCTCCCATCTCATTTCATATGTAAATGAAACCAGTTTCCTGGGTTTCACGATCAATTCAAGGCCTAGTGAATCCTCCCACATCATAGCCACTAGAAGGAAATGCTTTCAGCTAACAAATATCCTCACCTCTTTGTGCGGAGTCAGATGGGGTGCAAACCCGCAGTCCCTGCTGAACATATATAAAGGCTTGATAATCCCTGTCCTTGACTACATGTCCCCATTTATACTTGAAGCTCCCGCCAGTCTCCTTCTCCAACCCGATAGGATACAATACAAATCTCTAAGAACGGCTCTAGGAGCTATGCCCTCAACCCACATCCAGTCACTGGAAGTGGAGGCCAATGTTCTTCCGCTACCTGAAAGTAGGCGTCTCTCCGTCGAAAAACTGGTCCTAAAGGCTCTCAGTGCCGACTGGCACCCTGCACACACCCCTTTGAAGGCCCTCATTGCCCTCCTCAACCCTCCGCAGTTCACTACTCCCATATTCATCATTCAAAAGTACCAACAATTCTCGTCTGACCACAACCTCATTTCAGCTGACAAACCATTAGTATTTCAATTCCCGCTTTCCACTGTCACCTTCTCACCCACAGTCACAATCCCGGACCTTAGGAAAAAGAACCTTAATCCAGACACTGCCGCCCCTCTCTTCCATAAACTCATAAACACCCGCTGGAAGAACTTTAAAAAAATTTGCTCTGATGGCTCCAAGACCTCTAACAATACCACCGCCGCCTTCTGGATACCGAACTACGACCTGGAAGTCACGTTCCCTCTCAATCCTTCCTCCAACATCTTTCATGACGAAGCCCTGGCCATTACAGAAGCCATCAAAACCAACCCCACTTTAGATAGTGATAAGAAGTTTCTTATCCTTTCAGACAGCAAATCGTTTCTATCCGCACTGAAAAGCCACTCCGGCAAACCCCACCCCTTGTTCTGGAAACAGGACAGCTGGTTCTGGATCTCAAACTACAACACACGCATGTTCACTTCCTGTGGATCTCAAGTCACATGGGGATAGACGGCAACGAATATGCCGACTCCCTTACCAAAGACGCCCCCTACTGCTTCGCTGACAACAGCATCCCCTTCTACCCCAATGAGCTCCTTCCCTCCATAAAAAAGAGCAAACTAGCTGACTGGCAGCACAAATGGAATTCTTCCCCAAAAGGAAGGAGATTCCACTCAATCCTACCAAAAGTGAACGTCTTCCCTTGGTTTTACAATACTTCACTCCCACGGTGCACCATAACCACCATCACAAGGTTGCGTTTCGGACACGTCACCACCAATGAGCACCTCCACAGAATCAACATCAAAGCTTCTCCTCTCTGTGAATGCGGGCTGTCTGATGAAACAATAGACCATAAGCTCTTCCAATGCGTCAAGCTTCAACAGAGCAATAATCCAACATTACCTTCTAGAAATTGTCCTAACAGCCTTGAAAAACCAGCCTCATTAACTAGCCCTCGCTCTATTGCTACCATCCCAAGTCTATAGCCTATAGCAAAAATCCCATCCCCATCCCCATACTGTAGTCTTGCGTTTACAACTATATTTATACTGCAACAACAACTACTATCAGCCTCCCTCATCACTTGATCATCTCAACAGTATATTCATATCCATATAAACCTCTGTGTCATCACCTCAACAGGAAATCAAAATACGCGCATCCCCCACATATCATGTCTGTCTTCGTGGGAGCGCCAGTTCATTCAGGTGGCCGGCAATACAGTCAATTCTAAGGCTGGGCAGGTGGCGTCTTTTCATGCTATATGCTGGCGGATAGTCGTACTTTTCGCCATTTGAGAAGAAGAAAAAGCAGAAGGAATTGACACATCAGCTGTCGTAAAACACAGACCGTTTGCTTCGTTAGGCTTTATTTTCGCAACTGCAAAGCATTTAAGTCGCGATTATTCTTTAGTAAGGAATATCTTTACGCCGCTAGTCAGGTTTGGAGTCATTTTGATTCCTCTTTTAGTGTATAAAGCCTTAATTTAGCGTAAATCCACTCGAGTTTAATTATATAAACTGAAGAATACCAATCTAGAATCTAATGAAAGATTAGCAAAATACAACTTGATAACAGTGGAAAGTCGCAGAATATACTTGTACAGTACATTTATATATAATATTTTAAACGGTCGACTAAATTGTCATTCATTGGTCTCTGGTAGATATTGATTTCAACGTCCTTCTGCGCAACTCGAGATTCAGACTACCTATACTTTCAGAACTAGCATTAGAATAATGAGAATCACCTATTTACAGAACTACTAAATCGTTCAATACAATATTTAACAATATAGATTTCTTTAACACTGGTCTTCTGGCGTTTAAAAATTAATTCTCCGCAATCTCGGTTATTAGCACTTTTTCTTGTCTCAATTTCTTTTTTTCTGCTGCTCTGCTTAACTTATTTCCTAACTTCTAAAAAAAAAACATAAAAAAAAAATTTAACTAAATCGAAAGAACGTGAATAAATTTAAAACTAGAATAAGAAATAGCAAAAAAAAATTGAAACTAAAATACAACTGGAAAGCGGAAGCGAACATGCTGCTAGTTCGCTTCCGCTTTCCAGTTGTATTTCAGATTTTCTTAACGAACCGTTCTAGAAAGAAATGCGAAAAACCACTTCACCAATTAAATTTGCGCAATAGGTGACCATACGAAATTAGCTACGGGCATTCATCTAGGGTGTTCAGGATTTCACTTCACACTTAAAACAAAAAGTAAACAAAGTGAATGTAGTACAAATATATCTTTTAGCTGTGTATTACCTTCTGGGAAATTTTGAGTTACACCACCTTCTGCACATGTTCACATGTGCCATTTCGTACAGTACTGGATACATAAAGGATTGTAATATGGGACAATTGTATTGTAGCATTACCTGGAATCGGTTGTTCAATTCTGAAAAAAAAAAACACTAAATTACCAAGAATCGATTCTAATTACAAAAGACAATTAATAATGTTACTTAATACCTGTGACACACATGCGATAAATTTGACTTGTTTATTAAATTAGCCTATCTTTACTCCGTGTGTATCACCAATTACCCGGTGTATTCTGACAAATACCGCTAAAAACAAGTCAGCAAATTCGGAGAGTATTCTGTATCCTCAAGAATTGATGGGTAATTGCAATTATCCTGATCGCACCGCCAACTGGTAGTCGCTAGAGATATAAAATTTGATTAAGCACATATTCAGCGATATACAGTGCCAAATCAAAACCAAAGTGGAAATGAAAAGTGACAATTCGAAAATTTTCATCTGGATCGCCTACTGATGCTTCGGTTGAATTAATGCAATTATAAAACCATAATAAACGGCAGGTAGGTAGGTAATTCCATTACCCTTACTAAGTACTCAGTTAAATTTACCCTATGTGTATCATAAGCATGATGATCTTTCCGCATTTTCCCTTTGCCAATATCTTGTTATACCCCAGGAGTTTCCGTTTGTATGTTATTAATTTGTCTACGCTCTTACGACTTATCCCTTGAGCCCCTTGACAATACTTCAGCGTCAGAATTTTTAGCGACTGAGCGTGAGCAAAACAGTTCATAATGGTGCAAGTGGAGCGATCTGACGTTATAACAAGGAAGCATTTTCGAAATCACTACATAGCTGTATACATAAGGGTAGTATGTTATTGGAAACTTCTGCTTACTAGGTATCTTTTTAACTTTCAAAACCACAAATAAATAAATAAAATAAATTAACATTATGTACGATTTGCTGTTACGCCTTATTTAACTAATTTAGTCACACGAATTGCGGGAAACTTTACAAAAGGGTGAAAGAAAGGTTCTATGAAAATATAAAATTCTGTTAGGCACGAAGTGAAATATTTCGTTACTGTAGTAAGGTCAGTATCGGATATTTTCAATAATAATAGATGACTCAACGGCCTTACGCTGTTCAAAACAATATCGCCTATTATAGCAAGATTTTGTCAGAATTCTCTTAAAACTGACGATGCATTTCTAGCAGTGAGGACATAGAAGAAGCAACTGCATATGGATTGTATAGATTAATAACAGGTAAATGGACATTCAACAACTGGTTCTTGAGATAATAATCACGACTTTTCTATGTTTTCAAATTTTTTTAATCATCACAGTGTAACGTATAGAAACGATATAATTGGCCTGGCTACTGATAAGGCAAACGTAATAAAGGGATAACATAATTCAGTGTCATCATTGTCAAAAGCGGATTGTCCAGGATTGTTTTATTAAGATGTATGTATCCCTCATACCATCTTTGATCATCACAAGCCTGCGATAAATTACCTCGGTTACTTTATAAGCTTTTGAGAGAACTACACAATTTTTTCTCAAATATCAAATAGTATTAAACGAACTTTTGAATTCCAATTATTTTAAAAATCTTGAACTAAATAAAATCCTTCATCTATCAGCACCGCGCTGGTTTTCTCTCTATTCGTTCAAAGTTTTTAAATCATTATTTACCATTGAGAATTTATTTTAAAATTCAAGCATCAATAGAGAATTTTGAAAGGGCACTTTAAAAAATTCAAAAATGACAAAACTCTACATAGAACTTCTGGAGCATATTTTACCTAGAATCATAGATCATTTTATAAAATGATTTTGGAATGAAAAAAAGGGGCTTTATGCGAAATTCCATTAGAAAATATAGACTGCAGAGATGTGACAATGACAAATTTTCTCCCATCAGACGAAATACATCTGGTTGGCAAAGTAACTGCTAAATTGTTAGTGGCACATACGCGTGAAAAAGTTTATATTGAAAATTTTCGGAAATGGTGTTCGAATTTCTATATTAAAACTACCAAACAAATAACTTGACCTTTTTCATTTCAAACCATGTCTTGTTTCATAAATATGCCAGTAATAGATCCAAAAAATATTTAACCATAATACTTTTAGTTATTAACTAAAATAATATATAATATTATTAGTGATTGCGCTACAGGCATTGCTTAAAAGATGATTACGCCATGAGGTTGAATTTCATCGGTTTCCAGAATTTTGAATCAATTGCTTCTAATCGATCTGGAGCTAGTTTGATGCCTTGAAGACGCATTTCTTGACATTCAAAATCAGCCCGTACTTCTGGAGGCATTTGAAAACCTGCTCGATATGAAAAAATTGTTCGACTTTAGATTTATTATTTATTATTATCCAAATATACAAAATAGAATGCAAAATCTTGCAAGACCATGTAGACAAATCTTTGACTAGATTCAGCAGCGTTGCATAGTTCAAATGTCATGGGCGTGAGCTCGAAAATTCCACAAGCTGTGAAAATTTCCATTTTTGTCATATCTTCAGGCTCGGTGGTATGCTTTCGCTAAGTCAAGAGTTGTAAAATGTGCACAATTTTCGAAAAGATAGGTGAAGTCATGTACTAAAGGTACTGGGTAACGGTTTGTACTATACTGGAATTCAGCCTTCTGTAGTCCCCGCATATGATATCCATTCACCATTTTTCTTTCGTACCAGATGTAATGGTGAGGACCAAGGACTGTTTGATGTTCGACAGGTTCTTTGTTTCAACGGGAACTCGAATTCCTTTTTGGCCACTGACAATCTTTCTGCTTAAAGACGACGAACTTTTGAAGAGATGGGAGCGCCTTTGGTGATTATACAATGAGTAACTTTATGCGCTACCTGCTTAATGAATCCAGCTTTGACGGTGATGGCACGGAATTATTTAAGAAGATTCTGGACAGTTGGACCAATGAGTACTGAAAGAGTAGAAATTTGGCATTTGATACGTTGCGCAGATGCTACCAAGAAAGTGAGTGGATCCATAAGCGACTTCTATATGATGTGCACTAAGAGACCATGGTGGCATAGAAAGTCTGCGTCTAATATGGGTGTAGGGATATCTTCTATAACAAACTGCCAAGGACAAAACCGTCGTAAACCCAAGTCCAACGTAAGCAATTTTCTGCCACAGGTGCTGATAGCAGAGGAATTTTCCGCAACAAACGGAAAATTAGAATTTGGACAACGTTGGTGAGGTGCTTTTGGAACGACGGAAACAAAGGAAACTCATGTTCGAACACCTGTCGAAAATATACAAATGGCTTTTCTGAATGCCTTCTCCACCAGTCGTGAATGGCGGAGGGCATGTTAGTTTGGGCCTTCATTACAGGCAACAACACCTTGAGGTGTAGAAATTAGACTGCTTATTTCTAACTTGAAAGGAGCAATGCATGTTTTTTCTCTGGTCCTGAACTTACGGTGGTACCAGCAAAAACTTAAATTTGTGGTGTCTGAAGAATTTTGAAAAGATGATCGATGTTTTGACCTGCTTCTTCAAGTGTTCTGTCTATCAGGATTACGGCATGTGAGGGTATTCTCGGATATGCTGCTGAGGCCTTTTTGGTTGTCTTTCTTTCTATTTCCATCAGGGTCATATGAGCACTGTCTGATGGAGAATACCTCCGTTTTTGGATTCAGCTCAGCTATTTTATCCACCCACGTTGCTGCCCGCTTCCATTGTTCCTGGGTTGGAAGTTAGAATCGCCTGCATAATTTCCAGCAATCTCTGAAGCCAAGGTGACTCCAAATAAGTTCTTGTGGTTCTTATAGCATTAGAACTGGAATACGGTGAATATCTTGATGTTTTCCGCCCAACATGGGCATGCTTCTAGCTGGACCATAAAGCTTCGAGACTTGAAATGCAACTGAAAAATAATTATTCACTTGTCTCAGCCTCGTCTGTGATCAGGTGCTCTGAGTAATCTGGAGTCCTTAGTGTCCCTCTGGGAGTCAGAGCGCAGTATGACTGCGTTAGACTATATTGTGCTACAGCTGAAAAAATAGAAAGCATATGGGGTGCACATAAAGAATAAATAGACCCCTGGGTGTTCGTTTTAAAGTCCTCCATATATTTTTGTTACTGCATATATTTATTTATTTTTATTTTTTTTTAGATCTTTTACGTTTGAGTGCTGTTAGTGGACTAAAAGTTTTCTTTTTTTTTCCTACAAACGGTATAAAAACCAGCGCTTGCCTACCGACAGTTTTCTACGTTCGATAAGGTATCGCGGTGAGTTTTGTAATGAAAGTAACCCGGTTTACACGGTGTGTAACAAAGGTGTGGAAATGGGCGAACCGACAGAGAAGCGGGCCACAGATACTTTTTTTTCTTGTATTTCTTAATTTTTAACTACGCACATAGTAGCTTTAAACAGATATTAACTAGTAACGATGAAAGTGCACAAATAAATTGTCAATTTGTGCAATTTTATTTATTTTTATCTTGTCTCATACGGGACTCGAACTCACAACTTTTAGAATCGGATATATATGGAATAGAAGATCTTCAAAGAACTTTTCATTTTGATGATTTTAAATTAAATTAATAAATACAAGAGAAAAACCACCGATGAATACGAGTAGAGTCCACTTGGTTGTAAATTATCTGAACTTATATCCTATGGTTAATGAATCCAGCTTTGACGGTGATGGCACGGAATTATTTAAGAAGATTCTGGACAGTTGGACCAATGAGTACTGAAAGAGTAGAAATTTGGCATTTGATACGTTGCGCAGATGCTACCAAGAAAGTGAGTGGATCCATAAGCGACTTCTATATGATGTGCACTAAGAGACCATGGTGGCATAGAAAGTCTGCGTCTAATATGGGTGTAGGGATATCTTCTATAACAAACTGCCAAGGACAAAACCGTCGTAAACCCAAGTCCAACGTAAGCAATTTTCTGCCACAGGTGCTGATAGCAGAGGAATTTTCCGCAACAAACGGAAAATTAGAATTTGGACAACGTTGGTGAGGTGCTTTTGGAACGACGGAAACAAAGGAAACTCATGTTCGAACACCTGTCGAAAATATACAAATGGCTTTTCTGAATGCCTTCTCCACCCGTCGTGAATGGCGGAGGGCATGTTAGTTTGGGCCTTCATTACAGGCAACAACACCTTGAGGTGTAGAAATTAGACTGCTTATTTCTAACTTGAAAGGAGCAATGCATGTTTTTTCTCTGGTCCTGAACTTACGGTGGTACCAGCAAAAACTTAAATTTGTGGTGTCTGAAGAATTTTGAAAAGATGATCGATGTTTTGACCTGCTTCTTCAAGTGTTCTGTCTATCAGGATTACGGCATGTGAGGGTATTCTCGGATATGCTGCTGAGGCCTTTTTGGTTGTCTTTCTTTCTATTTCCATCAGGGTCATATGAGCACTGTCTGATGGAGAATACCTCCGTTTTTGGATTCAGCTCAGCTATTTTATCCACCCACGTTGCTGCCCGCTTCCATTGTTCCTGGGTTGGAAGTTAGAATCGCCTGCATAATTTCCAGCAATCTCTGAAGCCAAGGTGACTCCAAATAAGTTCTTGTGGTTCTTATAGCATTAGAACTGGAATACGGTGAATATCTTGATGTTTTCCGCCCAACATGGGCATGCTTCTAGCTGGACCATAAAGCTTCGAGACTTGAAATGCAACTGAAAAATAATTATTCACTTGTCTCAGCCTCGTCTGTGATCAGGTGCTCTGAGTAATCTGGAGTCCTTAGTGTCCCTCTGGGAGTCAGAGCGCAGTATGACTGCGTTAGACTATATTGTGCTACAGCTGAAAAAATAGAAAGCATATGGGGTGCACATAAAGAATAAATAGACCCCTGGGTGTTCGTTTTAAAGTCCTCCATATATTTTTGTTACTGCATATATTTATTTATTTTTATTTTTTTTTAGATCTTTTACGTTTGAGTGCTGTTAGTGGACTAAAAGTTTTCTTTTTTTTTCCTACAAACGGTATAAAAACCAGCGCTTGCCTACCGACAGTTTTCTACGTTCGATAAGGTATCGCGGTGAGTTTTGTAATGAAAGTAACCCGGTTTACACGGTGTGTAACAAAGGTGTGGAAATGGGCGAACCGACAGAGAAGCGGGCCACAGATACTTTTTTTTCTTGTATTTCTTAATTTTTAACTACGCACATAGTAGCTTTAAACAGATATTAACTAGTAACGATGAAAGTGCACAAATAAATTGTCAATTTGTGCAATTTTATTTATTTTTATCTTGTCTCATACGGGACTCGAACTCACAACTTTTAGAATCGGATATATATGGAATAGAAGATCTTCAAAGAACTTTTCATTTTGATGATTTTAAATTAAATTAATAAATACAAGAGAAAAACCACCGATGAATACGAGTAGAGTCCACTTGGTTGTAAATTATCTGAACTTATATCCTATGGTTAAAGTCTTCGATCAGCTGCTCGTTGCTACGGAGTGGGGCTTGTGAGATGGCATTCTGTAAACCTACTTACAATGAATTTGTCTGGAATCCACTTGTTTGCTGCAATCCAGATTCATATTCTGGTGATATAGGAAGGCAAGAAACTTGCAGCCGGGAGTTATTCTATATAGGCCCGGATGTGTTGCTTACAACATGACGATATAAGCTTTACTTCCATGTCGGGTGGCCCACAGTTTAGCTTCGGGTTGGTTATGCATCAGGAAAATCCTGTCTAAAACCTGGTTATAATTTTGTAAACTGCTGGAAGAAATGGTAATAAATATATATATGATTCTTAGGATACTTATTTTGAAACATTAGTTTAGTTCGTATTATTAGACAAGTCACGACTATTGATAATACGTAATTATTTAAATAACTTGCCTTTAAATCGAACTAAGATAGGCTGACCTAAAAACTAACATAATTTAGATTTCTTGTATTTTATGCCTACTGATTAATACTATATAAAGATGAGTTAATGCAATGCAAAGTAGTGATTTGAGAACTACGAAAATTTGCAAGCGTTCTTAATTCAGGTCATTACACCGGCCATAATAGTAATAACGTACAGGTTCATTCAAAATTTCCTTCACGTGGCCAAAAGCAGTCGCCCGGGAAGCAGAAGGAGCCTGCTTCAAACCCCACATGAGGCTTTTATTTTTGCTCTTGCATTTATAAATTTAATATAGTGTCATCAAAATAACAAGTTCTTTAATATTTTTTCATTCATTCTATGACTAATTCTAAAAGTTGTGAGTTCTAATCCCGTATGGTTCAAGACACAAATAAATAAAATTTTATTCAATCTAATTTGGCCTACCATTATTATTTAAATACATTACAAATGGAATCATATACATATTGAAGAATATGATTTTATCGAAAAAGGATTATAAAATCGTGCAACTGATGTATTCTTAAAATACGACTACCATTGCAGCTTTACTAACGATAAACTGTTATCGGATACAATTTCCTGCATTTCATTACCTATTTTTATACTTTAAATAGACTCTCAGGCTCTAACATTATTATCAACTCCTTTCAGAAATAAACAGTTCTTCCACAGGAATCCATTTATCAAAAGGTTTTGAAACCTCTTGGGGGTAAACAGCTTAAAAAGGAGAAGAGCATAGTACAAGCTCAGAGTTGTTGTATCCCTGTTACTACTTTAAATGGACCATTATCTGACAGAGTCTGACATATCGGTTTGTCGGTTTTTAGGGAACCCTTTATTACTCTTACATGGAATTTGTAAGTAGTACTACGCACTCCATAGTGGCGCATTAAGTATATGGAGAAAATAAGTTTACGTATACATTTCTAGAAAAGAATAATAAAAGAGAAAAGACGAACATCTTAGAAAAAAAATGAATGATGAACACGCACCATTCCATTCTGCATAAGGGTGAATTTCTGTAAGTTGTGTGGTACTTTCTGTGTAGTGTCTATTTGGGAAAATTTCTGCCATATCCAGTGACTGGTTATTATTGTTAAATGGGTTTGAAGTGGATGTGAAAGGATGACGTCTCCGTAAGAAAGATGCGAGAATTTTGCAGAGACAGAGCATTTCAGGAAAAACATATAGATGCAAATAATATGAAGATGAAGATTTTGTAGAGACGGAGCATTTCAGGAAAAACATATAGGTGCACATAATATGAAGGATGCTTCACTATGTCGTTCGAAACAATAGCAAAAATACTCTTTAAGTTGATCACGCTGAAAAAGAGTTGAACAAAGTACTTAGTGCTCTCATCAATAATACGTTAGTGCTAAGGGTAGAACAGAGTTTAATAAAGGGGAATTGCTTTTGTTATATAAATTTTATTGAGTATTTTAACTACTGCTTACACTAAATTAACCGATCTTTCTCCGAGTAAACTAACTCATTAAGTACTAGCACTTCTTTATAAATAAGTCTATGTATATGAAAAAAATGTACAGTAGGTGAAGGTAGCTTATAATGACATAATCGGGTAAAACGACACATTACCCTTTCCACGAAATGTAAGCGCGTCCAATGCATTCTTAATAGTATTGGTCGGGTTTTTCAGTCATTTTGCAGCCAACAACAAGAACAGAAGTGTCCATAACTATTTTGGATCGACTTAGTAGAGAAAAAAAAGGAATGCTAAAATACTTTTTACATGAATTGTGTTTTTTCAGTATTAAGTATTGATTTTATTTAATATGCTATTTTTGTTGGATTGCTCCTATTCTAAAAGAGTACTTGATTTGATGTGTGTTATATTTAGCGCCGACAGTTTTGCGGAAACTCCGTTGTCCAAAACTGTAATAATTATTATTGAATATATGGCGTGTCGCCGCAATATTCGTATAAGGACTAAGACCCACAATTACTCACGGATTTCGCTGCGTACCTCAATCCATACTAGATATTTGGACGAATTCCTCTATATCTTCTGGTATTAATACTTGGCTACTTACGTCTGTATTTTTCTATGTTCGATATTTGGCTAAGTTGCCTCTATTTCTTTGGGGTAAACACCTAGCTACTTGCCCCTGTATTACTTCTTTATTCATGATTTCTTTCTCAGTAATTGATAAAACTGATGTTTTTTTAGGCACTTGGTAGAACACTTTGGTAATCATCTTTTTTAAAAAATTTTTCCAAAAAATATTCAAAGTAAAAACACATGTAATACTGTTCTACAATTGTTGTAGAACAGTATTACATGTGTTTTTATTTTTATTTTGAATATTTTTTGGAAATTTTTTTTTAAAAAAGATGATTCTTTCTCAGTGCTCGAATTAGAATTTGAATTTATTAATGCATGCAGAGACGTACACATGATATTATAATCTTTTTAGTACATTGTTATTTGGTTAATGAACTAAGAAAATCAAAAACAAAAGCAAATTAAAATTAGAAAGTTTAACTAATAAAAGAATAATAAATTACTAAAAATGCGAACCTTATACATAATCAATAAATTTTACAAAATAATCAACTTCCATTTAATTTTCCTATACTACATTCAATTAATGTTATTTCTATACATTATCCTATGTGTAATAACGAAAGAACGGTCAACTCATATGATCGGCATGTCTTTAATGCTCTTCCCTGTTGTTGTGCAATTTAGTGCAGTGTACATACATATTTCAACGTTTTGCTAACTCTGTAATCTAATAAGCTAGACTTTTATCGTGATATGAGTGAATTACAAAATTATGGAATTATGGAATTATGCTCATTTTGGTAAAATTACATATCTTCGGCCCAGGTCAAACTGACATACCTATGTTATTTTACTCATGGATTCTAAAAATTTGGATATTTCCAGAGGTTGTGCAATACAAAAGAAATATAATATAAGCATACAGAACTTTAAAAATATCTATATTTTCGTTTATTTTGACTAATAAACCAAATTTATTTTGAACCTCTTTTACGATTTATTCAAATTACATGGGTGGTCCAAAAAGACACATAGTATGACGTTTTATACTCACGCCGCCAAAATAATATATGAGGTGTTTTTCTAAAAAAACAAAAAAAAAATATACATAATATTTAACATTTTTTAAAACATGAAAGCAATTACTTTAAAGCTGCTAGATGTGTACTTAAAGTTTTCTTAAATATAAAGGGATTGTTAGTATTTTATAGTAATTCCAGTCATGATCGGTCTATGATTTCTAATCTCTTCGCTGATTACTTTAGTGAATCATTTTTAACATATGACGCTCAAATAGATTTTGCTTATTTTAATTACTTTACGACGCTTCCTAAAGTTGATATCCCATTCTTCACTATTGATCACTAATCTGTTGAAGATACCATGTACAAGCTGGACTCTGGTTGTTCTGCTGGGCCTGATGGGATACCCCCTATTATCTTAAAAAACTGCAGTGGAATGCTTTCTTACTCGTTAACATTTTTGTTTTATTTATCACAGCGGCTTGGTAAATTTCCTAAGTTATGGAAAGAGTCGTTTATTGCCCCAATCTTTAAGTCGGGTAAAAGGGAGTTTGTTACCAACTATCGTCCTATTTTTTAACTGTCTTGTATTCCCAAACTGTTTGAAGCTTCTTTATATGAATTTTTGTGTTTTCATTGTAGCGAAGCTCTTAATGCTCATCAGCATGGTTTTATGAAGGGAAGGTCACCAGCAACAAACTTGCTTCAGTTTACATCTACCTGTATCGAATCGTTTGAGCGTGGTTGCGAAACTCACTGTATTTATACAGACTTCAGCAAGGCTTTTGACAAGCTTCCTCACTCTGTTTTGTTATTTAAACTGAGATCTTTAGGTTTACCAATTTGGCTGTTGAACTGGTTATCATCCTACCTTAAGGATCGCAAACTTACGATTCAGTTCCGTTCTGCTCTGTCTGAAGAAATAACGGCTTACTCCGGTGTTCCATAGCGTAGTCACTTAGGGCCCCTTCTCTTCATATTATTCATAAATGATGTCTCCTATGTAGTTACCAAATCTGATTTGCTAATATACGCAGATGATCTAAAACTATATAAATCTATCAACTCGCATTGCGACTGTTTCAATATGCAGGATGACTTGGACAGACTTCTTGAATGGTGTGAAAATAGTTCTCTCATTTTAAACGTTGATAAATGTAAGGTAACCATTTTCTCCCGTAAGCGAGTCCCTTCGAATGTTGTCTATACTATGAATGGGTTATTAATTTCAAAAAGTTGATAAAATATGTGACTTGGGGATATTGTTTGACTCGAAACTCACCTTTACCTTTCACATAGATCTCATCGTTAATAGGGCAAACTCAATGTTAGGCTTTGTAAAGTGTTGGGCAAAAGAATGAGATGATATCTATATTACTAGACTTATTTTTACCACTTTTGTTAGACCCCGTTTGGAATATGGCAGTCCTGTCTGGTCACCCTCTTACAAAAATCACTCCTATCGAATTGAGAGCGTAGAAAGGAGATTCTTACTTTTTGCTCTAAGATGTCTTGAATGGAGGAATAGACTTCATCTTCCTCCTTATAACGAAAGATTAAATTTAATACACCTTCCTACTCTTGAGACTCGTAGAAAAATTTGTGACATTAGCTTTATATTTCAACTTGTAAAGGGTGACATCGACATGCCTTTGATGCTTCAGAAAATTAATTTCAATTCACGATCTCGTCACTTGCGATCTAATGACTTCATTTATTTGTTTTCCCATTGCACCAACTATGGACAGTTTGAGCCTATGACTAGAATGTGCTGTACTTTTAATTTGAATTTTCATTCGGTAGCTTTTAACATTATTAAGACTCAATTAAGAAAAATCCTCAATAATTGCTCCGTACTTTAGCTTAATTTAAGTATTGTGTCCTGGAACCATTGTAGCTAGCATTTAGTGAAATAAATAAATAAAAAAGACCCACAATGATATGACATTATACGTGGATAAAATGTAAATAAAATAAAAGTGGTAAGGTGCCAGTGTTGGACAAAATGCAATCTGATTGATAATTAATGATTAAGATTACAATCTCTAAACTGTAATCATGATTACAGATACAACATAACACTTATTAGAGGAGATAGTTTACAGGATTACAGTCATTTATTAAACCCAAAACAACTGATCTAAACATGGAAGAAGTCCATAAAATAATACTATTATCAAATATATAACAAATAATAATAATAAATAATAATAATAAAGTACTTATAATTATATATGTGGCACTTTAAAATAAAATAAAAATCAGAGTATATATTTTGCATACTAAGGCTGACAAAGCAAAAACTGGTGCGACATTATAAAAGAAAAACCGAGAGTTAAGAGAAAATTAGGATGGCTGTCTCGGATATACCATATAAAAGAGGAACACCGCATACAGCAGCTCTAAAATACAATATAAAGCGGCAGACCTTGAATTCCCGAATAAGAAAACGGGTGTATATGGGACTTGTTTCAGATTCCGGCGATTGCAGCAGAAACAAATGTTCCGGATGTCAATATATTTTACGTCGCTCCGATTTGCATATGATTATACAAGTATTAATAATCTAAGTTATCCTCCTAGTTGGCATTTAAATATAGCTGCTGGGCACCTATTGGCTATATGATTTTCTAATGAGAAATCCATCCTTTTCTTTGCGGATACCGGAAAGAACGAGCTTATCTAGAACAACAGGACTCAATAAAGATTTTTAATCTACAACTTACGTTATAGTTGGTGTTGTCATTTTTTTTATCAAAAAAAAAATTTCAATTATAGCTTCCACTACTCATATAAGACATCATATCCAACAGATTAATATCAGTTCTTGTTGTTTTCCGCTAAAGAAATTAGGAATCTTTCACAAAGCGCTCAATTTGTTTAATTTAATCGGCTGCTGTGCGAATTTGTTTACATTATTCGACTGCGAATTTGTTTACTTTACTGAACTGTGCGAATTTGTTTATGCAAAAAATCAAATTAGAAGCATTACACCTGAAGAGCAAAATTAGGCATTTACTAATTTCCTTTACATATCTAAGTCAACATATCTACCTACATGCAATCTTGTTTATAAAAGACACTACAGATTAATATCATCAAATGGTTAATCCACAACTTAGGTTATAGTTGTTGTTATTGTTTTTACTAATATTAATTACATCTGAGAAGGTAAGATCGCTAATATCTCGAACCAAAGAGGATTTCTGATGAAAATTTCACACCCTGGTGCCAATACTATTGTCATGAACAAAAAATATCGTGAGGTTAACTTGAATTATTACAAATATTAATTATACCTGAAAAGGTAAGATCGTTATTACCCCTAAACCATAGGTCGTGGAGGATTTCTGATGAAAATTTTGTCCACCCCTAGAACTAAGACCCCCACTGACACCTTCTAGAATCTATTGGCCTGAACAAAAATATTCTAGGGTTAACTTGAATTATTACTTATACTAATTCACTTAGGGAATTTCACAACATTTCTCATCCACATAAATATACAGCTATGTACATCCATCCACGCCATAGGTAACGTTTCCTCAGCCACCAAGTAGCCCAGCCCAACATCCCACAGGTACTCATACTAAAGTAAACAACTAACACCAAACTCAAGCTGACAAGTAAGTATACAGTCCCGATATAAATTCGATTGGGGTATTTCACATAATTACTTAATGTAAATCCGCACACATTCTACCCAAGCCTTGGTGCAGGTAACGTAGCCCAGTCCAACACACCCTAGACAATGCTAGTCATATTATCAGATATTACCAATAAAACTCTCAGCCAATCTCCAGTTCCCAGACACAGGAGGGTTAAATTGTAGCCGCCAAGACCAAATCCCACCCCTTCACAAATGTTGATGTCAACTTAGCGATCAATCTCCTACAGGGCCGCTGTACAATACACCACACAATATACTACTAAACACACCTACAATATCCCGCCCCGACATCTCATACAATTCTACATAATACCATAACCCAGCATAAGAAAACAGCGCCAGGCCCGCAACACTAAACGGACACCCCACTATCAGGTAGACCAGGCATGACATCTCTCCTAAGATAATTATGGGACACACACATCTTTTTTTTAATCTTATGTAAGCATAAAACGGAAGTGCAATGCGAGTTTCCTAAGTAGGTACCACATAAGCCACAAGAATAAAGCACCTTAACGAATTTCAACTCATAGCACTAGAATCGCGAAACTGACTCTTGTTCAACATAGGGTAGGGGACATTGGGGAATTGTGAGTCATGGGGAATTGTGAGTCACGTCAATATTTCACCATAATTGGAAAGTCTGACTCATGCAAATGGCTGTCATTGTCTTATATTTGACCAAACTCATTTTCCATTAGCAATCGATGCATGTACACGTACTCGTTCGTTCCGTGCGGCAACCACTTGGAAAATTTTCTCAAAATATTTATTCCGAGCGTTTCTGTTTGCATTGATGTGACAACGATTGAGCATTGAGAGAAGTTGGTCCACTGAAACGAGGTACACCAGCTAAAAAGTCTAATCGTGGTCGCAAGCCAATGAAAACCGTCATTTTAACGTCGCCTGAAGTTGTGTCCGACTTGAAAGAGAAAGCTGATGCCAGGCGCAAAAAGCTTGAAAAAAAAAGTCGAGGTGAAGATGGAAAGGCACCAGTTAAAAAAAAGCGAACATGTCGAGCACAATCAACAACGAAACGAAATGCTTCTTCTTCTGAAGACGAAGAAGTTGACTTCTGCATACTTTGTATGGAGGATATGCCGAAGAAATTGAACCGAAACAATTCCATTCGCTGCGATTTATGCGATCGAGCTGTTCATTTGAAATGCGTCAGTACTGGAGCCTATTTCACATGCCCGAATTGCGAATCCGAATAATTTTAATACCTTCCTTTTTATATATTTTTTTAAACTAAATGTTATGTAATTTCCAACCATAAAATAAATATTTTACAGCGATATTTTTGATTTTCCACTTAATTCAGACGGTGACTCACAATTCCCCAACATTTTTAAAAATCTCAAAAATGCATGTTTTTTGCCAACGCTCAGATTTTTTCAGCAGATAATAATTTCAAGATACTGCTTAAGCTAAAAGTTATGGTTTCCTTCCTAGTAACATAAACCATTTTGAAATTTTAAAAAATTTTGATTTTTGTGGCAGTTATCGAGCTTGGAAAAAGTGTGACTCACAATTCCCCAATGTCCCATACTCAATGAAATTTGATATTATTTGGCAATATAGAATTTTATTGTTTAAACAACAATGAAGCGCGAGCTCGATTGCCGACTGACGTCTTGATTGACTGACAGTGATAAATTTTTACATGTCCCCTACAGTGATCGTCTTCTAGTTGGAAGAGGTTCCAAATCATATCTTCTATTCGCTCGGCCTGAAGGTAATTGTGTAACAATATATGCATAAAAAACAACTGGTACCGGAACTTGTACTTGAAACTTTACAGGCCCGTAAAAAGTCTCCTAGGCTCACTGCGGCAACACTGGACTAGGTGCGGTCTAATGGTGTACGAATTCAGGGCTGTGATTGCAGCTTGGCTGTCAATGCAAATAACCACCACATTAATTTCAATCTATCTGCGTCTATTTATACCCAAAGTTAATAATGATTATGTTACTGGATTATTTCTATGAAATTATATCTCATAGAAAAGTAATTAAAATAAAGAAGTAAACTAATTAGAGCAGGACCGGAACAATGTTTTTTTTCCTATGTGCTGTGAAAAGTTTGCTAGACCAGATTTCTGAAATTTTTCTGAAATTATTTTAATGGAAATGTGAAAACTTTGAGATTAGTTCTTTTCTCTTCTTCATCATGTAATTACATTATCACTTGAGGGAATGCCTCAGAATTTCCAAACTCTACAAAAAGCCCGTAATAAATGAGTAATGAACTTAATTCCATCGCCCTAAATAATGGCCAAGGAATAGAAGCTTTAAACATTCAAAAGCAATTTAAGTTTCTGAAGAAATATCATCAGTAAACGCAAATCTTTTCGGTTGCTTATGATGAATATAGTTGCTCTCCTGGTAATTTGTGGACAGTTGTTTACAAACTTTTTATTTTAGTATATTGGTATATTATATTTTAGGTCATATGTATGTAAGTAAAATAAATGTAGTTATGTAGAAAACTTGGAGAAATGCTGAAGATATAAATTTCTCAAGTCTATACACAAATGATTTAAATGTGGTATGACTTAGGCGCAGTTGAATTATAGACGAGGCGTGGTAGAGTATATAACTCATGTAATTTAGGATTATATTATTACATAACTATTTTTTTTTAAATGAATTCCAAAAACATATATATCTTAATCATTCTTGATCATTCTTATAAACACATCCCGCATTGGTTGATGTTGTAATATTGGACGATATTAAGTTTTAAATAGCTTTTGTAAGCTCATATGACCCTGACTAAAATTTTGTGTCTGACCGCCTGTGCTCCTAAGCGCCTGAGAGTACCGTTCGTGACGAAAGAGTTTTAGGGTAGCCAACGTAAGGAATGGGTGAATGGGGAGCTTTTCGATGGGGTGAAATTTTCCAAAGTTTTGGGTGGGGGTGGTAACTGCCACCCTTGGGATTGTCCAATTTAGGACGGCTGTAATATGAGTCGAGAGTGTTCAGTCGAAATTCGAGAGTTGAGAGTTTTCAGTCAAGAGCCGAGATTCTACATTCGAGAGTCGAGTTGAAAAAGTTAAAAGGTTACAAAAAGTTAAAAAAGTTAAAAAAAATAATAAAAAAAGGTAACAAAAGTTAAAAAAGTTTAAAAAATGTTAAAGTTATGTTCGAGAGTTGAGAGTCGAGAGTGGAGAGTGCAGAGAGTGCATAGAGTTTATGACTAAAAAGTAGAAAATAAAAGATATTAAAACACGTTTTACATACGTAACTTTCGTACCTAAATAAATTGCAATAAGAAGTAAAAAATATTTTTTTTTTCTCAGTATAGTTATAGCATTTTTTATTTTCCAACGAAACTTTTCTTGTGTATATCACTCTGAGAGAAAAAAATTGGTTTTACTTTTTTAATGCAGTTTATTTACGAAATTTATTGATTTTAAAAGTTTTTATAATATATTTTATTATTTTTTAATACGTGAAGTCGCGCCCATTTGTTTCTCTATCACTTTTAGTATGAAAGAGACCAATGCAGAAACGCTTTATAGGACCGGAACAAAAGTAGAAGTAAAAGTAAGTAAGAAGTAAAGTAGAGGCTAAATCTATCCTAGAATACAGGGTGGGCCAAAAGTCACCATGGGGTTTAAAAATAACTAACTTTTTCGTTTGTACATTGCTCCACACCCTGTTGACCGTTTCTCTTCATTTCTTTTTTACATGATAGCCAACTGTCTGTTCTTCATAGGTAAGCATGTTTCCCCACCCCACCTTACCCCTCCTTTTTTTCATCCTACCATATGTTACCCATGGTAACTTTTGGCCCCCATGGTGACTTTTGGCCCCCATGGTGACTTTTGGCCCCCATGGTGACTTTTGGCCCACCCTGTACAATTGGGAAGTGTTAAACGAAGTGAGGTTATAGTGGAAGTGTTTATGGCTGTGTTGCCGTAAGATTTACAAGAATTCTCTATTTTGCGCCAAAATTTCACACGCGTTCCCAATTATCTACTTATAAGTCTGTGTAAATTTAAGTATTGTCCTAACTTTCCTTAGGTTCTTGAGAGAGGACGCATCAAGTAAAATTTTACAGAATCCGTAATCGAAATTCGAGATATGAGGTGTTCTTTGATACTGAGCAGGCAAATATTTGGTGATACGATTAATTAGATTTTTCCCAAATGTCTTTATTTGGTTCAGATTAACTATCGCTGTATCTGTCGTGTTGGTGTGAAAGGAATTGTATCGCTAGTTTATAGCTATGATTCAAATATGAAGATATTTTCAATGTATTACAATATTATTCTTGAGACTTTTTATGTTCGTGCGTACCTATGTAAGTAGTTCTCACTTCTCAGCTAAAATTAGTTATTATTAGCCTTAAAATAATTAGTTTACATTTAGATTAGGGACGTGAGCAGCAAAGAACCAGTTTGAATTCAACCGGCAGTAGTCAATTGGCCCTCTTACTCCATTGAGGCTATTCAGAAGGAAATTGCGACGTTTTGCTGCCGACCGAAAGTACTGGTGAACAAACCCGTCGATCGTTTTATTTTGCTATTATTTTATTCTAATAGCGCTGATCTCACATATTTAGCTTAAGCTCAGTTATATGACTTGAGTGAAACTTGGGTTATATGGAATTTCATTGTGTATTGCTTCAAATTTTATCAAAAATATCTGTACTCTGAAATTATGAGTATTTCACTATTTTGAATTAATTCACTGAAAAACTTGTTGAACAAACTAAAAATTTATTCAAAGACTAATTTAATATGAATTTCTCTTGATTATAATATATCACACATTTTTGTTTTTCTATGAAACTTGCCTGTTATTTGAAGCAAAAAAAAAGCCGACCCGAATAAGTCTGAAAAGCACTTAATCTCACATCTAGCTTAGATTAATGCAGTTTTCCGATCCAATCCATATCTGCACCATACCAAAAAAGTGCTCTGCATTTTCATCACTTTTTTGTCCAACAAAGTCTTGTTTCCTCTGAGGTTAAATTTACAAGGCCTGTTATTACTTACATATAAGCAGAGATTAGTATTTTGAGAAAAGAAATTGGCTTAATACCAGATGAATCCTATTGTCTATTTTTAAATTTGTTTAGAATACCTGCATATTTCAGTTCTTGCTCAAATAAAACCATCTTAGATATTTTATGAAATATGTAGATGGAAACACAGAAACCTGCAACTGGCATTTGTCGATATATTTTCTTTTTATCATCTCCCGTTGGCTATAAAAAGTGAGAAGCGAAATACAAATCTTGTGATAAGAACGGCAGTTTCCACCTGCTTTTATTCCTTTTTTAAAAGGATTTTTGCTGAAAATTTCCATCTTGAGACAATTTGTCACCATTTCATACAAAAAAAAATCATCGTTGCTCGCTGTTGAGTGAAATATTAGATAAACTCCCAGCTTTGTGTTCCAGCAGCTGACTAACAGTTCATTTGCATAATATTTTGTCATTTGCGAGCAATTTCCCAACTTTTTTGAATAAATTTATTGGACTTTTACTTTTAATGTATTAGAGAGAAAATTGTTTACGCTCAAGACGTAAATGAACTTATTTTATTTTGATTACCAACTTTAGGGAAATCTTGAATAGCAAAATTTGTTACAAAATGAACACTGTTAAAAAACTCAAGTAGTACGTATAATAATATTGTGTGTATTTATACATATTTTAAAGAGCTTATTACCGCAAATTTTTGCAGAGTGCAGAACTAATTTGTGATCTTCAAATATAATTGGGTGCTACAGTTAACCCTTACATACTGTTATTCGTCTCACCGACGAACGTGAAATTTTTCCCCGCTCCTACTAATTTAATATTTTTGTAGTACCTTTTAGTTCTGCTACGTTCAGTCAGAATTTCTTCGCTAATGAGTGCAGTCCTCGTAGTTTTTCAATAATAAAGATAAATTCGACAGTACTCATGTAACTCTTTTTTTAATTTATATTAGTTTTCAATTGGGTTTAGATTTAGTAAATGGACTCTAATCAGTCTGAAACTTCTTCTTAAACTATCATAAATACTGGGGATCAAGATTACGCTCATGCTATTAACATTTGGAGGGACGAAATGGATGCTGATAGGAATTTTTCGGTTGCTGATGCTCAGGAATATATAATGATCGAGGATAAGTCGAATTGTGAGCTGTATGAATATGCAGAGACGCAATCTCGTGAAGAGCAGTCTAGTTCATCGGACGAAAATACAGAAGCTAATGCAGCGCCAAGAGGTAAGATTATCATGAAATGGTCAACTTCCGAGCCTTTTAGAAACGTGCGCACTCCTTTCGGAACACAATTTTTCCTGCTCCCTTTGCAAGTATGGGGCTCAATTTAACTCCATCAGTAGTATTTTTTCGACTTCTTGATTAAAATATCTTTAACATTATTTTGAAGTGGATAAATAGGAAAATTGCTTAAATTCGGATAAGATATAAAAACAGTAATAAAGGAGAGCTACAAAATATTGACTGTACTGAACTAAAACCATTTTTTGATCTACTTCTTTACACCGGTATTTTAAGTCTAATAACGAGAATCATACGTTTGTTACATATTTGCTACAGATGGAACTCGAAGAGATATTTTCCGGGCTGAAATATCTAAAGAGCGATCGATTGGCGGCTATATCAGAAATATTTGAAATATTTATTAGCAATTGTGAAAAGTATTTTTAAATTGGGATAACTGCCTGCATCGACGTGATGTTAGTTTCTTTTCAAGAACGATGTAAATTTAGAATGTACATGCCTAACGAGCCAGCCAAATATGGATTAAAAGTATTGTGCTTTGTGATGCTACACTTCACTACCTCTATTTTGCCTAAATGTACAATTAATATTCAGATATTTCATTTCTTGGGTTACCCTGTTTAGTCGTTAGTTGTCAAATTCAATTTCATGTTAACTAACGCAATTAACATATTTTATTTTTCTTTCTAGATATACAGTATAACATGAAATTTTTGTATGGTAACACTACGGAGGAGTTGTCCGATTGGTTCAATTTTCGGCGTGTTTTTGCAATTTTTGTGAAAACGCCGTGTACAAAATATGTGCTCTGATCTCGACGCTTTCTCAGGCAGATACCAAGCATAAACTAAAAAAGTTTTGTAAGGTAAAACGAAGAAGGTGTAAACCGATTTAGTCTATTTTTGAAATTTCATTTACAATTGCTATGAAAACCCAACGTACCAAATATTTTGTAGGCAACCCTACAAAGGAGTTGCCCGATTGGTCCCATTTTTTAACTTAATTTAATTTTTTATTTTTTTTTAGAAAGTCACGCGTACAAAATGTCAGCTCTCTACGTCGACGCCTGATGCAGTGTCCAAATATATAGTGAAAACCTGAAGTTTTAATTGGCAACACCAAAAATAGGTTGATTTGGTCCATTTTTGAGTTTTTATTTGCAATTTTCATAAGAACGCCGTGTTCAATATTTGGGTTGCCGAATTATCTTTACTATTGCTATGAAAACACCATGTACCAAATTTTAGTTCTCCACGTCGATGCGTTCTCAGGCAGTGCCAAAATTTATAGTTAGAGACGAAATAAAGGGGTTTCCCAATTTTTCCCATTTTTGAACATAAAATTACATTTGTTTTAAAAACGACGTATACAAAATTTGAGGTATCTACGTCGAAGCGTTCTCAGGCAATTTCTAAGTATATAGTGAAAAACAAAGTTTTGTATGACAACACCAAAAAGCGGTAACCCGATTTATTGCAATTTGTAATTTTATTTACCAGTGCTATGAAAACATCACGTATAAAATGTTTTGTCTGGAAACCCTACGTAGGAGTTACCCGATTGATCCCATTTTTATACCCTATATGAAATTTAAAGGGTATACTAAGTTTGTCCTTCAATTTGTAACACCTTAAAATAATGATGGTAGAGCAAAACAGATTGGACACCCACGCATAATATTAAAAGTTATTTTGATTTTTGCATGTCCGTCCGTCTGTCTGTCTGTGCGCACGATAATTCGAGAACGCGTATACTTAGAGAGCTGAAATTTTGTACACGAACTTTAAAAAGAAAAAGTCAAATTAAGTTCAAAATGAGATAAATCGGGTACCGCCTTCATGGGGTTGCCATACGAAAATTTCGTTTTCCACTATATACTTGGACACTACCTGAAAAGGCGTAGACATAGAGTGTTGAAATTTGGTAGATATTATTATTATAGTATTAACAACTAAAATTTTAAAATGGATTAAATCGGGAAACCCGTTGTTGTTGTTGTCATATAAAAATTCAGTTTTTTGTACATATGCTGTGAAAACGATTAGTCCTAGAAATATTTATTGTAATATAGACTTCTTCAGAATACGAAAACCAATAAAATTGGTTATAATCATATTTTCTGTCCGACGAACCGTTCTAGAAATATATGCGAAAAACGACTTCAAAAATCAAACTTGCATAGATCGGTCTTCATATGAAATTTTATATGGGCATTCATCTAGGGTATCCTAAGAAGTGATCTTAGACCAATTCAAGTATTTTTTGTTGAACTTAAATTAAATTTTTTTAAAAAAGGCCTGTGCATATGCTTCAGTTCTGTACGTGGACGCGTGAAGCAGTGTCCAAATATATAGTGAAAGACGAAAGTTTTGTATGGTAACATTAAGAGGGGCTGCCCGATTTAAACCATTTTTGTAATTTTATTTACTATACTCCTCGTCTATCCGTCTTCAGGCGTTGCCCAAATATATAGTTAAAAAAGATTTTTTTTATCGCAATTCTACGAGGAGTTGCCTGATTTGTCTCATTTTTCAACTTAACTTAAATTTTTTTAAATATTGCCCTGTAGAAAATTTATGCTCTCTGCATCCTCCAAATATATAGTGAATAACTAAAGTTTTGTATGACAACACCGAAAAGGAGCGGGCCGATTTCGTCCATTTTTGAACTTGTATAATTGCAATTTTCATGACAATGACACGTCGACGCGTTCGCAGATAGTTTCCAAACATATAGTGAAAAACTAAAATCTTGCATGGCGACACCAAGTCAGGGTTGCTATTGCTATGAAAACGCCACGTACAAAATTTCACCGCTCTACGTGCACTTGTTATCACGCAGTGATCAAATATATAATAAAAGTGGAAATATTTCTATGGCAAACCTACGAAGTAGTTGCCCGATTTAGTCCATTTTTGGAATTGTGTTTCCAGTTTTTATGAAAAAGCCGTGTACAAAATGTCAGCTTTCCATGAAGACGCGATCTCAAGCAGTGTTTTGCTCTTGACAACAGCGCCATCTATCGTGTCCAAACTATCTTTTCAGTCCACCAACTGAACATTCCTCTCTCGACGCATCCAGGGACTTACTTCCTGCAAATAAACAAAAAAAAATCCAGAAAGAATCAAATCCTATTAAAAGAATTCATGACACATACCTAATAACCTACTAACAAACACTCAAAGTTCCTACAATAATCCAAAGGTCCCACGATGACATTTTCAAGCTAAATAGAACGAAATATTATTAAAAAATAATTATATCCAACAAAACATTATCAAACTTACCTAAAATATACATTTTTTCGTGTATACATAAATTGACATGCCAGTCAACTGACATTACGTCAACCAGATGTTCTCATAGCAGCAACTGGTATGAACGTCGCTATGGCAACGCCATGACGAGTGCATCGCATGACCAACCTCAACAGTTATAAAAAGGCGGCGAACAATAGCAAAAGCACCCATTTGCAAATCAGAGTTGATCTGATCAAGTCCTAAGCCTTCGAGTTTGTTCTGACAAAATCCTTATTCAGACCAAAAGTTAATCCTGAAATCTTATAGAAGTTAATTCTGCACCGACAAATTGAGGTTGACTCAATCCTAAAAACAGAAGTTAATTCTGGCCGTCACAAATCTTTGAGGTTAACTCAATCCTAAAACAGAAATTAATTCTGGCCGTCACGTATCTTTGAGGTTAACTCAATCCTAAAACAGAAGTTAATTCTGGCCATAACAAATATTTGATGTTAACCCAATCTTAAACAAAAGTTAATTCTGGCCACACTAATATTTGAGGTTAACTTAATTATCATATAGGAGTTGATCCTAAAACAAATACATTACTTAAGGTTGACTCAAAGTACGTCGGCTAGGAGTTAATCCTAAATATTGCAAAAGTGTTGTTAACTGATGCAATCTCACACAGGAGTTAATCTGAAGGTCTAAACAACTTTATACAAAAGTGAGAATAGATCTACTTCAAGAGGTTAACTTTGCAATGAATACATTCGGAAATTAATTCTGATCAAAGTGGAAGGAAATTCCATCCCACACATAGCAGTACTCAGATGGCTGCACTCATGAAAGCGCACAAGACTAAACGTCACAAGTGCCATCATTACTATCCCAGACGCAGCAATATTTCGGTTTGCTGCAGTTAAAAAGGTAGGCATACGATAAACGTCATCAGTACTGCCTTCATACCCTCACGTACCAGCACTCCAAAAAAACTGCACAATAGAAGCAGAATAAGTGGTTACGTTTATCAACATTACTTATAGCCGAAATACGAGGTGTTATAATCGCAAATCAGTACACTCCGTATTACACCTCGACTGCCGTCACGTAGCAGTTCGAGCAAAAAACTTCCCAACTGCCCTCATGTAGCAGTTCGAGTGTAACATTCTAATTTTCGAGATCAGACAAAATTTATTTTTTCTCACAGATCAACTCTCTCGTGCCTGCTCACTCACCAAACTCTTCTCCTTCATTTCAGGAGTAAAGGGGAAGGAACATCATTGAGCATATGGGCCAAAGAATGAATTTTATTTTGAATTTTTATTGAATTGTTAGGTATTAAGTTTTATTGAATTTTTTAAGTAGTATTAAGTTTGAATTAAATGAATTGTGATATAGATTTGTAAGAAAACCGAAATAGCACTGAATAAAAATTAAAATTTTTTATTTTGAACAAAAAACTGAGTTATCTGTCAAAATCGGCACCCCGTCACAAACACATCATAATTCAGTCCACTACAGAGAATTTTCACTATCCTATCTTTCAAGCTGGAATCAACCAAACATATTTATGAAATTTCATTGCAATCGTGATTTTTGTATACATAATAAGATATCATTTTTGCGTAGCGAGTTAATGTAGGTACAATTTTTCATTTAATTGTTTGTAAAAGCTAAATTTAATGTTAATGCAAGCAGTTTGCCCTGTAAGAAATTCAATGTTAACGTAAGCAATTCCAATTTATGAAAGCAACGAAATTTTAAGATAGATAAGCACCTTTTGTATATACAAATAGAGCAAGAACAATAAATAAATTGAGTATTGTTTTATTAATGAATAGTATTTTATTCATTTTCTACCCGTAGTGAGTAGCTAAGGGCACTTTTAACTCATGCGTTTGGTACCGTTGCACCTTTTCTATAAGAACAGGTATTTGAACCTGCGCTTTTCCATCATCTGCATGGCAAAGTATAAGAGCCTCGTCCAGTTCATAGCAGGTCCGCAAAATAGTTCCTGGTCAGAGTTCAAACAAATATAATGCTTCAAAATTTCTGTTATAGGAAGTCTAACTGAACTTAATCGGCATGTTATGTTTTGGAAGATCTACCATGCATCTCAAGTATATAGCATTTCCGCTTTCAGATTGAAGTAGTAAATTCACAACTGCCTAGTTTCATTGAGATCTCACTAGAGCTCCAAAACCGAGTTTACAAAAATCGCTCCCTGATTTCTTGACATGGGAATTAATGTTTGTTTATGTGTAGGGATAGTGGAGCATTATATTTGGTTTTGGTTGAAATAAGTTTTAATTCCAGTTTTGCTACTGTAATTCGCAAAACCTTTAGTAATGATAAATTTATGATAGTTATAAATAATAACAAAAATTGCTCAAGATAAAGTACATAATTTTAAAGAGTAATCAAATAAGCATAATTAGACGTTTTAATCCTTTCGGTAGTAATTTTTGGATTTACTTTTTTATTTATATATAAACAAACTTTAGCCATAAAAAAATACCTACTGCTTCTATCAATTATCGAGAAAAAAAAGATAATTTTTCGAATACTATTTTTATGTAATGAATGACCCGCTTTTTCTAAGTTTTGTCAAATTTTAAACTAAGAAGTAAAAAACCTAGAATTGATCTAAGACGAATTCTTATGATACCCTAGATAAGGGATTTTTTAGCTTGAAACCCGTATATTGTTCCCAGCTAAATTTCTAATTTTACTTACTATTGAAATAGGTTCAAATTATTATACAGTGCCTTCCAGTATTTGTTTATTATAAATAAGTCAGTTTATAAAAAAGAGTTAAATAAAACGATGACAACGAACTAAATTGAATCTCTCTTCAATTTAGAACACAAATATATCTTCAAACAATTTAAAAAGCCAGAATTGGTCTAAGACTAATTCTTATGATAGCCTAGATTAATGCCCATAGGTAAATACAAATTTGATTGTTGATGTGGTTTTTCACATTTATATCTAGAACCGCTCGTCGAACAGTAAAAATGTATATACATAAATTCCTAGGATTTCATATTCTCAAGAAATTTTCAACACAATAAAACCTCTAGGACAAACCATTTTTACAGTATACGTAAAAAACCAAGAAGGAGTTGCCCGATTTAGTAAATTTTTAAAATTATGGCTATGAAAACTTCAAGCACCAAACGGACGGATGGACTGCCGGATAGACGGACGGACGGACCAAAGTGCCAAAATTAAAATGACTTTCACTATTATGCGTGGTTGTCCAACCCATTTTGCTCTACCAGCATTATTTCAGTGCATTACAAACGGAATGACAAACTAGGGTATAAAAATATAGACACATTTTTACTTCTGCTGAAATATAACATAAATTATCTAATATTAATTAAAGGGACGTTAGCTTCCAGAACCGCTTTCATGGTGTCTAGCCCAGCGACCGATGTATACACACTTCTGAAATGCAAAAAAAATCTAGAGACATTTTAATCTCCGGTTTCCCGTTGTGTATTTTAAACCAAGCAGGTTTCCATGTTCGGTTTCCAGTCTCGGGTCTCCGAAGCTTACTAATTGCTCATCTCCACGTCACCGGAGACTATCTGTGTACTGTTCTATCAGTTAACTGTGGAGTGAGTTTGAGAAGGTTTTTTTTTTTTTTTAATTTATTATAAGAAATAGAAAAAAATATATAAAGAATGTCTAGGCAAACAATTAAGGATAATAAAAATATGCTTTATCTCAAAATGTATCTACAATAATTTTTCTTTAGTAAGTTGTTAAAACCTCATATTTGAATGGTAGATAATAAACCCATTACGGAAAATAATTTTTTTCGTCAATAGAGATTTGGTTATTTTTGAAAAAAAAAAAAATCACACAAATTTGTTGTGTTATCATTTATCCCATCAAATATTTACTCCAAGCCTAAATTTTTTTCAAGTTTTTTTCACTTTTCGCCTGATATAAAAATTATAATAACTTTTGAGATAATTCCTTCTAACAATCTATTTCTTGACAATGTGTCTAGATACTCTTTTCTTATGGTCTCCAGAGACATAATTTTTTGATCTTCTAAAGCCTCTTGTGGTGTAAAAATTTTGGAGATTTTGCTTTCTGTAATCCGGAGACTAGAGACCACAGGTCTCTCAACATGTATCTCTACATTATGAATTTATAAAAATTAGTTACAATTCTTGCTTTTGTCCAGTGCTGAGAAATTACTGCAAACACTTTCCCTTCGTTCGCATTATGAGTTGGTATGCAAAAAAAAAAAAAAAAAATACTGCGCAATCTTGAATAACTCGGTGTTCAAATGAGGATCCGATGTTTCAAAAAAAATTAAGCCAACATTGATTTTTCGTTAAAAGCTTGTCTGGTCATTTAGATTTTGAAGGAAAGTTTTTAAATTCACCAACTCATCTATCAATTTTGATGTTACTGTTTTGTAAAAATAAAACCGTATTTTTAATTGCAGTTCATGGAGCATTTCCAGTTATATTAGGAAAAACCATCGAATAAAATTTATTAATTTGTTGTAAAGATTATACAATTTCACTACCCTATGGAACACCATGTTGAGTAAGAGTCGAGTCGGTCTGTCTGTCGGCAATATCAAGTAAACCGTACATATATAGTATACACGCAGAAAGTAATTTTTATTAAAATTTCGAAAATTTTAAAACCCGGACGGTATAAGAAACCCCATCCGGACGCTTCCCGGATGCCCACCAAACTAGAACAAATCCGGGGAAAGCCGGACAGATGGCAGCACTACCCTAGGTGAACGCCCATATTAAATTTCAAATGGTCTCCAATTTGAGCAATTTTTATTTTTGCAGTGGTTTTTCGCATATATTTGCTAGAACGGTTCGTCGGACAGATAAAATGATAATAACCAATTTTATAGGGTTTCATATTCTAAAGAAGTTTTTAGTACAACAAAAATGTCTAGGAGTGATCATTTTCACAGTATCCGTAAAAAACCCGATTTATTCAATTTTAGAAATTTTATTTGATATTACTATGAAAACAGCATGTACCAAATTTTAGCTCTTTACGTCAACGCGTTTTCAGGAAGTGTCCAAATATATAGTGGAAAACAAAATTTTTGAATAGCAACTCCACGTTGGAGTTCCCCGATTTGTGTCATTTTCGAACGGAATTTTACTTTTTTTTTTAGTCCGCGTACCATATTTCAGCTCTCTATGTACACACGTTATCGAGGTATCGTGCGCACGGACGGACAGACGGACATGCAAAAATTAAAATAACTTTTAATATTATACATCCCTACCGTCTTTATTTCTGTCCATTACAAACCGAATGACAAACTTAGTATACCCCATAGATTTCATCTAGGGTATAAAAATCTACTACTGATTCC
The DNA here is from genome assembly GCA_963924295.1 of Dioctria rufipes. Lineage (NCBI taxonomy): Eukaryota > Metazoa > Arthropoda > Insecta > Diptera > Asilidae > Dioctria > Dioctria rufipes. The sequence goes on along the minus strand of OZ002744.1, from coordinate 55,187,460 downwards.
ACTCCTTTACTCAGTGGTTTAGGTTCCTAATAGAAGTACTCCTAATTGATATGCCTGCTGCACCCAGTAACCTATTGTCCAATTAATATTTCCGGTCAATGTTCATGAAATTACATTCTATCCAGCATGGATGACACAATTATCTCATGCGGTGTCTTGTAATCATCATATGTAATCAGTCGCAATTGTGCTACCATTGTCCTACGAAAAGTTAGTATGCGATTTAACAAGAACCAAATCAGCATTTGCAGTTTCCAATAATTTAGTTATAGTAGACCTACACTTTGAGGTGTATGTATGTATTTATATTACTTTAATAGGGTAAGTATTATTTGCAGGGCCACACACTCGAATTTCAACACTATTACACTATTTCAAACAAAATCTGGATTTATGAGAATTTATGAAGGTCTATTCACTTCATTTGGGTTCCTTTGCAATAAATCTAGGAAGATAGGAATATCGTATTTGTTAAGAAGAAATTCAGCCGATGCTTATCGAGTTTTGGCAATAACAATTCAATATGCTACTGCGGTCATTTTAAGACATATTATTAATGACAAAAAAAAATTCAAAAAGGATATGAAAAGTCAATCATACCTAACTAATTTTAAATGGATGATAGATGATAGAAATGAAACCCATTGTGATAAGCTTTTCCAATTATTATGTATTAAAACAAAGGTAAAAGCTAGAATTAATCAAATTATTACGAGTGCCTGTATGTAATTTCGTATGGTCACACCTCTGTGAAAGTTTGATTGCTAAACTCTTTTTTCGCATTTACTTCTATAAAGGTTCGTTTTAGAAATAGAAGTTATTTGTACAAAAACCTAAATTTTTGTAAGACAGCAACAAGAAGTGTTTGTCCGGTTTATTCCAATTTTGAATTTGGAGTTACTATTGATATGCTAATACCATGTGCCAGATTTCATCTATCTACGTTGACGAGCTCTTAGGCAGTGCCCAAACATTAGTGAAGAACAAAGTTTAAAGTTTTTGAATGTCAACCCTACGAAGAAGTTGCTCGATTAGTTCCATCTTCGACCTTAAGTTTACTTTGTTTTTTAAAAAGCGACGGTGCAGAATTTCAGAACTCTAAATGAAAACTTACTAGATTTAGCGTACAGGCGCTCAAGCAAATATCAAAATAATTTCCAATATTATGTTTGGGTGTCCAAACTACTTTACTCTACCGGTATTGTTTCTATGGGTTACAAACGGAAAGACAAAATTAATATACAACCCATGATTTCATCATATAGGATAGTATAAAAAAAAGCTATTAAATGTGAATAAGTTATATAACTTGTTCTATTGCTATTTCAAAATATTTCATCTTACATAATGAAATTCAGGGCATATATGAAAAATTCCAAAATCTCAGATCTCATTTCATTTACAGTTTTTGTTTTTAAAATTTAATTTGTCTCTCACAAGATAAAAAAAAGCCCCAAAATAGAACAGAAAAGCAATTTCCTTAGAAAATTTAATTATACTTTTGCATCGTTACCAAAAAAAAAGTGACATACAAAAACGAAGATGCGATAAAAAAGTCACATTTCTTGCTCAAAACTGAGTTCTAAGATATCATAATTCTTAAGAGACAGTTTAAAAAAAACCAGAATGAAGGCTTAACTCAAAGCAGCCATGCTTGTGACCTGTAGTCTTTCCTCAACTCTGTCGCTGGGAGCATATTTGCAGAGGTAATTGCATTGTGATTGGGCATGTTCAGTATTAGCAAGCGTGCCAATCTAACCCTGGATGCAAACCTTTTTATGGACGGAACGCTTAACCCACCATCTTTTGTAGTCGTATGAAAATAAGCCGTAAGCGAATCTTGGGAAAGATATAGGGGTTTTGTCGCATACATCCTTGTAATTATGACTTTCTTATTTACATAGCCAAAGCCCTGGAGAAATATTTCCCAAACCATGAAACAGACTCCCTCACTACTACATTAGAGACCCAACTGAGTCCTAATATTATAAAATATTTGCAGTGTTCTTATGTTAATCTGACAAAAGTTTGATTTGAATAGCTCCTCCGCCATCATCTGCTATTGATACAGAAAAATGGAGTTCTGATAATGTTAAGCTTGCTTTCTTATCTTCCGAACCGAGATTTCTGTAACTTTCCTAACATACACATTAAGAGGTTTAAACCAGACACACAGATCATTGAAATTTTAAAGTGCAGAAAAAAACAAGAGACCATTTCATTTATTTTGTAATTGAAGTTGAACCTCTTTATGTGGATGACGAGTGGTTTGTTTTATGTTTGAGGACGAATATCGCGATTATTGCGAAATCATTGAGGAACCTATAGAAACTATTGACTTAACCGAATGTGGTAAGTGGATTTAAAGCTTATCAAACAAATTAGAAACTAAATTTTTGCATAATTATCTAGATAACGATGAATCCAATCAACAATTAAATGGAGGTGGCTTAAATGAGTTGGAAAACAAAACCATGGAAGGAGATTATAAGAGAGCAGAGAGTTACATGCATCAGCATGTTATACTCCTCAGCTTTACAATGTTTGCATATTATTTTCTTCCCAGCAAGTTGCAGTTGTCAACATTCTCTTATCTGCGTTCCCAATTACAAGAGCTTCTCTCGTCATTGTATTTTTATTAATTTCAGGCGGTGCTAGTTATATCGAGCTGCTGAAAGCATACCTATATACACGTAAAAGTTTGTACGATCAATTTTATAAAAATAAAATGATTCAATTTTTAAATAAAAATTAAACTCATTATTAGAGACGGATACAAAAGAAAACGAACTGGAAATACAAATATGCAGAAAAAAGAGATAGTAAATGAAATGTGAAGGAATGGAAATATAAAACATTAACTAAAATTGTTTTTGTAGCTTTGTATTTTTTAAATATCTTGCAGCTTCTAAGACGATTAAAATTTGATTGATTAATTAATTTAATTAATTCTCTAAGAGTGTGGATGGGCACGTCGAAATAGATACAGATTTCTCAGTTCTGATTGAAGTAACACATGACACAAAATTATCCCTATGTATCCTGACACTGAAGTGGGTATATGGAGCAAGTATCCGCGACTGAGACAAACTGCACTGAAGTACAATACACCATTGCCTTCATCAGGCGCAGTGGAGCGGTTCTTTTTCTTAGCGGGCGTAATGAACCATCCTAAAAGACAGGCTCTTAGTGATTTTTCTTTTGACAAATTAGTCTTAAAAAAGGCAAAATGGAACTTTGGGAAAATTAAAAATTAATTAAAAGGGTTTTAATATACACAGAGAAAAAAGGTAAACTGGAATTGTAAATTTTACTTTGTAAAAGACTGAGAATAACTATTTCATGAGCCATTTCGGCTAAATTGAAGTGCATTTCATTTAGTTTAACTACTATTTTTTATGTAATTGTAAATTTAAATATGAAAAAATAGCAACCAGTAAATATTTTCCTAGAGGGTGACTTTGTATTTTTTAACCTCTTAGACTACAATTTTTTTAAAGCAAACGTACTTCTCCAAACTACTTAATTTTATTGCAGCTTGAGAAAATCGAAAACGGAAAAAGTTTTGTTTACAATATAATTAAAAGACAATTGATCTAGTTCATTTCATAATTCATGTTTAATACTAAAAGTTGTCAAAGTAATTATAAGTAATTTAAAGTATTTGAAAAGAATTGAGAGGAATTATATAGTAATAGCCAAATACTATCCAAATGAAATGGTATTAAACGACGAGGTGTCGTGGTCCTCCAACCCAATCATGTGAAATGTTTTCTCGTCATTTTAAATCAGTCTATACATCAGATGATCCGAGCGCTGGACTAAATTTGTCAAACGAGGAGAATGGCGTCCTGAATAATAATAAACTGAGTTTAACATCCAGTTAGGAAATTCTCAAGGTTCTTGATCAACTTGACACAAATAAGAATTCTGGTCCTGATGGAACCCCTAACATTGTCTATAAAAAATGTTCGCACTCTTTAGCTCAGCCATTGTGAACTGTTTAATTTTTCTATTGCCCGAATATTGAAGGGAATATTGATACGCTGTTTTGTTACACCTATTTTCAAATCAGGGGATCCGAGATTAATTACTAATTATCGTCCTGTTTCCATTACTAGTAGCCTAGCATTAATATTTGAGAAAGTTATTTATAACCAACTCCTCCCCCTAACGAAGGCACTTATCTCGGATTATCAGCATGGTTTCATACCTGGTCGTTCCACTGTAACGATCTTGACTTTATTTACAGACTTCGTTGCCACTTCCCTTGATCAAGGGAAGCAACTTGACTATGTTTACACTGATTTTTGCAAAGCCTTCGATAAAATTAGTCACAATACAGCATTAGCCAAGATAGCGCCGTTGAGTTTCCATGCGAATACTATCCCCTGGTTCTCTTTTTACCTTCTCAATAGGAATTGTCTCGTAGTCTTCAATGGAAAGAACTCTAACCCGTATGAACAACTATCGGGTGTTCCGCAGAAAACCGTACTTGGTCCATACATTTTTTTTATACTCATTAATGACCTTCCTTCATATATCAAGCCCAGGTGCTTATTGTATGCTGATGATGCTAAAATATTTCTGACTATAGATTCCGTCCGAGATTGTCTTCGCTTACAAGAGGACTTACGTACCCTTCTTGGCTGGTGTATTAGGAACAACTTCGAAATCAGTACATCTAAGTGCAATGTTATCTCGTTTTCTCGTAAAAGTTCCCCCACTTTGTTTGAGTATAATATCAATAATGTTCCCTTAGATCGAGTGGATGTTGTCAAGGACCTTGGTGTGCTTTTTGACTCGAAACTATTTTTTAGGTCCCATTTGAATCATATTACCTCAAGAGCTTTTCGATTGGTGGGTTTCATATTTCGTGCTGGTAAATCATTTTCGTCTCCATCTTCTTTTATTATATTGTTTAAATCTCTAGTAAAAAGTATTTTGGAATATGCGTCTCAAGTTTGGAATCCATTCTATTGAACATATTCAGATCAGCTGGAGGCTTTTCAGAGAAAATTGACGCGATTTCTGTTCTTCAAGTTTCAACATTCATATATCGAATATGGTGACAGACTTGCTAGGTTCGACCTATTGTCCCTCGAAAATAGAAGACTGTATGTGGATGTAATGTTTTTATTTTAATTGGTTAACGGTTATATAGATTGTCCCTACTTGTTATCTAAAATTAATTTTAATGTGCCGCCCAGGACATTAAGGCAACAAGACTTGTTTTATTTAGCCACCCATAGAGCTAATTTAATTGAAAAATCTCCATTATTTAGACTTCAGAAATCATTCAACAGTAAGTTTCCCAATATTGACTTGTTTGGCAATAATCCTCTGACATTTAAAAGGCATGTATTAAACGAGCTCAGACAGCCCAGATAATGTTACTTTGGATTTTAAACTTAACCCCTTTCATTTCCTTCTTTATCTTTTATATAGTTTTATTGAGACTCTCAATGTCCTTTTCTCCTATGTTCTGGATATGAAAACACATAGTATAATAAACGTAATTTTGAACTTTGTTTTAGGATCTAGTATTTAGTAGTAGTTTTAGTTGTACCTTCTGTATTTACTTAATTGATAAGACGTTTGCTATCTTAGTATTAGTATTTGAATTCATATTTGGTAACGAGTTGTAGCTTGAATTATCTAGTTATCATCAGTATCATATTTAACTGGAGTTAATCTTAATTACATTAACGTTCGTCTATTCTTTGTACGTTTGCATACTGTTTGTATTCCAACATATTTCTCTAGTTGCACGATGCGTATGTAGCTGTACATGTAGATATTTGCAATTAACCGGTAGAATATACATACATTTGTCAAGAATCTGTAATCTGCCGGATGAATTTGAAGTTAAACAAATAAAATAAATAAATAAACTTTTGAGAATTTGTAGGTACTTTTGTAATGGAATCGCAAATTCAATTACTTTCTGGTATTTTAAAGTATTGTCATTCCGGGAATGGGACTGTAATATATTAATTGCAAAACAGCAGGCTTAGTACTGGGAATTGCCAATCCTTAAATACTCGGTATTGATAAATAAGAGGTATTAAATCCATTGAGTAATGAGTATTTTACAGCTGTGGTTCTAGGGTGTTCGTTGAATGCTTATCGTGATGTACTGCCCTAAGTTTCCTACATCGTCTAATAAATACGCATTCACCATTGTATTTAATCGAACACCTTGGTTTCTTGCACTCCCTCCACCACATCAGCCTACTTATACCAATATTAACGTAATGACAAGTTAGTACAGAGAAGAGTTTTCTGATTGTTTTACATTTAAAATGCACACGGCAAGAGAAGGAAGAAAGAAAAAAAGTGAAAACAAAAATTCAAATTCTCTTTAAATCTTTTATGAATAGAGAAAAAAGAAAGCACAATTGCATGCAATGAAACAGAATGGCAAATGATTCATTTTCGCAAATAAATGAAAATGGGCGGAGTTGTCACGTTTTACTCTCATAAAATGTTCCCGCGCTTTTGTGCAAACTGGTTTTTATGAAATATTGATATAGTTTAATCACTGTTGTTGCTGTAATGGATACATGTTGTTGCTGTAATCCTATAATAGTTGAACAGCCCGTGATCTTTGTTTACATTCCTTTTGATCTGATGAGATAAATTGGGAGAAACTCATGCTTGATTCTTTAATATTTTCGGGTAAAATGGGAAGTACATTTGAGAGAAATTTTATATCTTCTTTCAGCAGTGGCCAAAGTAGAATTTATATTTTTCTTAAAAAATGGAGGTAGTGTGATCTGATGAACACTATTTTGTATAGTTGGAAAGCATTTTGAAGGCACTCAATAAGATTTTGTCTTTCGGGTAATCCTATGTTGTCTCGATTTTTCTTTTTAACTCGTTGTCTCAGTTGCACTACAATAGTGCATAGGCAAGTTCTTTTCCCCATTCATGCAAAAGACGAAAGTATATGATATTAGTTTTTTCGGTCTAAAAAACACGAAAAATTTCCAATTTTGTTCGGCTGTATCCTGTCTTCTTAATATTAGGTTATCTTTGCTTATACTCCAAATCCACACATTAGTTGGGCAACACATTGCACGTAAATGGAACTTTCTTCCCAATGATATTAGAACAATTGGCTCGACGAGGATTTTCAGGGAGAAATTAATGCAGCATTTAGTATCCACTGGAGTAGTTTGAGGTCGCGAATGCATGAGCTGGATCCGCTCCTAAAAACAATTGTAGGTTGATTTATCTTTCTATTCATTTTCTTTTCTCTCTATTATTCTTCACATCTTTATGTTATTTTGATAATTGTAAGCACATAGTTATAAGATAGCTTAAATTTCTTTCTTTTTTAAATTAATTCTTTCCATTTTATACCTTCGTATTCATAATCAAAAGATATCTTGTTGTATATGTTACAGTCAAAACAAGAAATTCGTCAAAACCCGATTTTACTAGGAAATTCTAGTTCTAACAAAGCGCTCTCGGTAATTCTAGTTTTAACTAATATAACACAGTTAAAACTAGAATTAACGGAATGCCGTTGATACTACTAGTATAAACTAAAGAATATTTAGTTAATTCTGGTTGTGGCTGAATTCTCGCGTAGCTCTTAGTTAAATCTGGAGCTGACTGGTTGCTATTAGTAAATTTGCGTTACAATTGAATTCACTTGCCATTAAACGTTGATGTTTATTAAGGATGTGGCTATTTATACATACAGTATTTCTACGCAATAGGTGAATGAGGGTGGGGGGTCGGGGGGCGTACAGATCAATGACACACACGCGCCCTACCTCCCTTTAACTATTGCGTATACATACAGTATGTATAAATAGCCATATCCTTACCGAGAGCGCTTTGTTAGAACTAGGATTTCCTAGTAAAATCGGGTTTTGACGAATTTCTTGTTTTGACTGTAACATATATGTACATTAAATAAAATATTGAATTTGAATTTGTAGATCAACTAGTAACGCGCTGCTAGAATATAAAAAAACGGCTGCGACTTGATGTAGGCTGTAGGCATTGAATTAATAAGCTAGTCGGCGAAATGTATTAGTGTGCTCTGTTTGTATATATTAAGGGGGGCATTATTAATCACAGCTTTTAATATATAGACTAATGACAACTTCCATCTAACTTTCTTCCGTTGCAGCCGACATTTACATAGATAAATTCGTATTCAGCAGTGACGATGGCCATTAAAACGATAACATGGTATCGTTTATAATTATAAAGAAATAGGATCCGCTATTATCTGATTTAACTATACTTACATGTTTTTCATCGATAGAGTCTCCGCAATTTAGAAAATGCCTTCTATTTTCAAAGTTTTCGGCTATATATTTCCATTCTTCAACTGTACTCGGAAACTGTAATAAAAATGGTTGTGTTTTATTTATTTATTGAAATATTTATAACTAAAATTTCGGTAAATAATTCACACGACCTAAATAGAGAATTTCTAAATATGTATTTATTTGCAGGTGACTTCGCAAGTAGATTTATTCGAAGAATTAGAAATTCCGCCTGAATTCTCCGGAAATGCTTCCCTGTCATTTAAAACCGGAGATCAGTAGTCTGAAGTAACAAAGTTATTTTCTGAAACATCTGCTAATACTAGCCGAAACAGTAAAGCTGTTAAAACGGTTATAAAAGATAAATAAGCATGCACTGTAATTACTACAAAGGAGGACGAGTTTGATATCATTGGGGCTAATTTTGCTCACAAACTTTGTCGAATGGATAAAGATCAAAGAACGCTAGCAAAAAATTTCATTAATGATATCATGTTTTACGGTTTGAAGAAATTATTAACAGATAACTCAGAGTTTCGAGTTAATTCGGCTTTACGCCAGTCACAACAAGAAAATAGTGTAAGTTTTTGTTCGCAATATATTCCACAGCCACAGAGCGAAGTTATAACTCTACCAACGCCTTCACCAACAGCAATCCAGTATACTGAATATTACGTTGATACTCAATGCGTTATAACAGCGGAAACAATGTAGAAGGACCTCTTATAACGCGAAAGAAACATTGTGCGGGTTATATTGGACCCCGATAGAAAATATTAAAACTAAACAAAACAGCAGAAGCTATAGCTCTTAATTCACTTTCCCTTTTCTTAATTGTACGAATATTTGATTTCTTTTAAATTCCTTGCAAATAGCTGTTAAGGCATCATCAGATTTCAACCAATAACGAATTTCTAACTTTTCTTTTAATGATAAAAAATCGTCTACCCAACTTATGTTTTGTAGATGTCTTTGAAGTCATGGGCAAAAAATATTAGTTATAATTTCTGACATTAAAACTAGTGAAAAAATATTGCCTTACTTAAATAGCATTATTATATTTTAATAATTCCTTTCTAGAAATAATACAATTAATTCTGTGTGCACTTTAAACAAAATTTAATTTAAGCAAAATTATGAAATTCGTGTCAATTAAAAAACACAATTCATATCACAAATGATTATTAAAAAAAAATGTTATCTACATTATACGAGGCACCAACGAAATATTTAGTTCCGTTATGTGGAGTCTGACTGCATTGTAAATGTATTTCATAAATAATGTACCTACTATATTCTGTAAAAAATGGTTTAATTATATATTTAAATATTGCACCTACTAACCTTCATATATTCCTTCTTTAGCACCTTGTAAATATGCTCGCACATTTCTGGAATAATAGAGAGTTTTCCAATAAGAGGTGTTATTTTAATTAGCCCGCTATTTCGGTAGATGTTACTTGTGGAGCTGTCAGTTTTTGACACTTGACAAGTAGAAACTACGCCATTAATAAAAATGGAACAATACGATACAACAACGCATTGAGATTATTAAAATTCACTATAAAAATGGTGAAAATGTCGCAGAGACGGTTCGTAAAACTCGAACATTTTTGGGTCGTCGTGAAGCACCTTGTCGGACCGCAATACAGAAATTGGTAGAAAAGTTCGAGCTGTCGGGACAAGTTAGTGATGTGAAGAATAAAATTCGTGCACGTCGCTCAAGAACAGCCGAGAATATTGCTGCTGTAGCCGAAAGTGTTGAAGAAAACCCAGGTTTGTCCATTCCTCGTCGTTCTTTGGATTTAGGTATTCCACAAACGTCATTACACCGTACTTTGCATAAAGATTTGAGTCTTAAGGCTTATAAAGTTCAGTTAACACAAGAACTCAAGCCGGCCGATTATCAACAACGTTGAGTCTTTGCTGATTGGGTCCTTGAAATGCATGAAAATGATCCAGAATTCCATCGAAAACTCATCTTGAGTGATGAGGCCCATTTCCACCTCGATGGCTTCGAAAATTAGCAAAATTGTCGCATCTGGGGCTCGGAAAACCCAAGAGTTATTGTTGAAAAGCCTCTCTATCCTCAACGTGTGACTGTTTGGTGCGGTTTATGGTCCCGCGGGGTCATTGGACCTTACTTTTTCGAAAATGAGGCTGGAGCAACAGTTACGGTGAATGGATTGCGCTATCGACAGATGATTAATGATTTTTTATGGCCGGAATTGGATGGTATTGATCTGGTTTACTTTCAGCAAGACGGCGCTACGTGCCATACAAGAAAAGAAACCATTGATCTTTTACGGGAAAAGTTTCCGGACCGAAGAGGTGATCACAATTGGCCATCGAGATCTTGTGACTTAACACCTTGCGACTTCTTCCTTTGGGGCCACGTGAAAGAGAAGATCTATGCCAACAGCCCAGCGTCGATACAAGACCTCAAAGATGGAATTCGTGACTATCGAGGACATAGGGCAGCCACTTTGCGATTTGGTTATGGAAAATTTCATGAAAAGGATGTGGTACTGTAGGCGTGGTCGTGGTTGTCATTTGACTGATGTTATTTGCCATTATTAACGGCATACCTTCCTCTTTATAATGAAATAAAGATCCGATCATTTGTCTCAAAAAATGGCATTTTGCTTTGAATATCAAAATAACACCTCTTATTGGAAAACCCTTACTTATAAAAATCTCAATTTTGTTCTCTCATATTTAAATTTTGGAACGTTAGGTTTGAATTGTCATTACCAACGTTAAATTTTAAACATCAAAAAGTCTATTTTTCTTGTATCTGGTAGTAACATGAACTTTCGTTCCAATTGAATTAGTAATGCCAACCACTCATAGAGTACTATTGAAAATTATGTACATATATACAAAACCTAGTATATGCTTGGAATACTGGATCCCGTCGTCACTCCAAAAAGCTTTTGAGAATTAAACGGAATCAATCATTTAATTTTTATCAAGATAGAGGCTTACAAATTGATTTTTCTAAAATAAACTACTTAGAGGATATAACCAGTTTTTGGGCTTCTGAATAAAATTACTGCATTCTTCATTCTCGTGTTAAACGTGTAGCAATAAATTTTACTCAAGTTACAGCGGTCCCAATTTTAATGTTATTAAAGCAATTATAACATGCAAAGTATTAACAAATTTGGAAAAAACCGCTCCGGTCGCATTTACAAATATGTTTGGAAAAGCTATGTACGAAAAATAATAAAAATTGTTGTGTATATGAAAAAGTTTTAGGAAGGGCAAGAAAATATCACGATTTTTTACGAAAACGAAACACCTTTTCAAAAATCTAAGCCCGGCTGCATTTGAACTGAAGAGTTTCTAATATTCTGCCGAAGACTGCAAATTAAAATCATAAAAATTCTGGAAAATAAATCAGGGAACCAAATGCTTGCCTTAAGGGCTGCTTTTACATCCTTTGTGATGAAATCACGGGGTATACTAAGTTTATATTCCGTTTGTAACACCAAGAAATAATGATGGTAGAGCTAAATGAATTGGACACCCACGCATATTATTTAAAGGTGTTTTGCTTTTGCATGTCCATCCATCTGTCCATCCGCACGATAACTTGAGAACGCGTGTACTTAGAGGGCTGAAACTTTGCACATGCACTTTTACAAAAAAAGTGAAATTAAGTTAGTAGATGGGACTAATCGAGTATTTCCCTCGTAGGGTTGCCACACAAAAATATATTTTTTCACTACATATTTGAACACTGTCTGAGAACGCCCCAACGTAGAGAGCTACATAAAAATAAACCCCTTCTTGGTGGCGCCATGTGAAAATTTAGGACTTTTACATATATTGTGAAAACGATCAGTCCTAGACGTTTTATTGTAATGAAAATTTCTTCAGAATATTAAATTCTATGAAATTGGTGAAAGTAATTTTTACTCTCCGATGAACTGTTCTAGAAGTATATGCGAAAAATCAATTCAACGATCGCACTTGCACTGATAGGTGACCATACGAAATTACATACGGGTAATCATCTAGATTATATGAATTGATCTTAAACCAATTCTAGCTTTTTTACTTGTGTAAACTAAATTGCTACCATTTCACCCAAATAACTCTTGCTTCAGTTTTTTAGAATCTAATTTTAGCCTATATTTACGGAACTATTTAGTATAAATTTGTCTCCGTTATGGCTCAAAAGCGTGACTTCGTCAGCGATGTCACAACTTTCAAACAGTTTAAAATATTGTTTGCAGTAAGCACAGCCAAATATCTGTGACAACCTTCCATGAGCAAGAGGTTTCATATTTAACAAATGCAGAGAATGCGAAAATTATTCCAAGTATCGACAAATCGTATCAGATGATATTATTTCCTAAATTATCAATTGAACTAAAATATTGTGTGCATTGTATCGATTACATCAATGATTTTCATTGAATATAAGAAAAAAGTGTCTAATTACAATATTAACACAAGCTAAGGTCGAAACCACTCATTGACATGTACAGTACCTTGCCATATTATTAGACCCATTAGCATTTTCAGTTTAAGTTATAATAACTTGAAATGTTTGCAATATTTGGCCGTCTTTTTTTTAGTAATCACTTTCCCTGTCCCTTAGGAAATAAAATACAACAACAAATTTATTTAATAAGTATTTATTAGATAAAAAATAAATACAGACACACGACGACGCATACTGACGCAATTTCTTCTTTTTTTAGGAAGATGAGCTAATCATGTTTTAAGCATTATTAGGTTATATGAAAAATTTATTGATCACATTTTTATGGTTTTTAGGTTCAAAACAGTTATAATACGCGATTATTCAAAATAAACGCACCGGGTATATATTCCACTTAACAGGAAATTTTTTGCCGTTATTCGAGTTGCTAGACAAAAATGTTAGCATTAAATTATTGCCAACACAACAAACAATTAAAAACAACAATAAATAATCCATAAAAGCAGTTGTAAAATATCAAATTCAAGGTAAAATGAATGATTTGTTGACAATGGGTCTAATAATTTGGCAAGGTACTGTATAATAAGGACTGCCTACATTCATAGAAATACCTCAATACATCAGTCTCTTTCGGTCCCAAGTAACAACTGAGAGCAACAAACAAATAAGTGGTTTCGTCGAAATAATTGTTTTTAAATTAATTGTGTCTATTAGAATCAAACCCCCTATTTTTGCGGCAAATCCATTCCATTCCCATAAAAAAAATTAAACTAAAATAAGGTTGCATTCAAAGCCAAATCCTTTCCAAAAAAAGTTGGTTACAAAATACGTCAAAAAAATTTTCAGTTTCAAAACAAGTCATTTCCTTTACAATTTTTGTTTACAAATTGGGATAATTTTCCCTACTAACTGGATTAACTCGCAGTACAGTTTTGTTAAGCGTGACCCGTCCACACGAAAAGTTGCTTTATTGTGCCCTCGGGTTTTTATAGTTTAGTTTTAAAGAAAATAACTTAGTATGGAAGAAACTATTCTTTTTCAATGTGATGAATTTACTTTTAACTTTTAACAGTGATTTATTATGGAGTCGTTAGAATGTCCAGTTGAAATTGAGACCGGTATAGCAAGACTAAAATGTAGCACAATAAGAGGAGCTGTTACCTTAAAGTTTTCGCAAAGCTTTTATGATTCGCGTAATAAATCGCTCAAGATTCCTTTTTGTTAATTTATTGTACGATCAAGAAACCTAGTCGTACAGATCGACGTAAAGGAGGAACACCTAGAAGTATGAGCATTTTTCAAAATATAAGAGATCGTCATGGCAAATTAAAAAGGGTATGCCAAACTGCATTTCGGGGTATTTTAAATATTGGAAAAGAACGTTTTCAGAAAGTGTGTAAACGGTATTTGGCCACAGGTACAACCCCGAATGAGAATCGTGGCGGCGACAGTATACTGCCAAATATGAAAAATGCGGTTATAAGTTTTATTAAAAAATTTAGAACAATTGAAGTGTATTATTGTCTAAGCAAAGTTGCTGCAAGGCAATACTTACCTGCATCTTTATCAATTAATAATATGTAACGAATTTACGAAGAAGAAATAACGGAGCCAGTGCTTCAAGTAAAAAATTCATATTTCAGAGAGATATTTAATACGAAATTTAGTATCGGCTTCAAGTTTTCATCAATGTCTAATGTACAGAGAAACAATAAAAATTGAAAAAGATTCAAAAATTACAAACACTTTAATAATAGACAAAAACATTGCATAAAAAATGAAGTAAAGCGTTTTTTGAATTACTAAGAGAGGAGAAATCAGATGCTATTACCCAAGGTGCCCGATCCAGTGGCTTATTACAGCCGACAAATATACTTTTACAATTTCCGGATAGTTGAAGGATCATCAAGGTCTACGTTAACAAAATATAATGTATTTTTGTATATTTGGGGTGAAACAGATAGACCGAAAGGATCTAATGAAATATCATCATTTGTTTATCACCGACTTTGATTTTTGAGAAAAGCTCCGCGTCATGTAATTACAATGGCACTAGTGTTTCCAGTAGAACGACACCCTTATATTTCTCCTGATAGGGTGTTTGCCAAGATCGAGAAAGATGTGAGGACCAGAGAAATTATAATGTTACCTGAGGAATATTTCGATATTTACAAATCGTATGGCACTGTTGTAATGTTTGGAAATACTGAATGTCCTGTAATGGATTGGAAATCTTTGTCCTTCGAATATTTAAAGCCACCAAGTGCTTGGCAGTTTCAGTTTAATAAGGCGAAAAGACTTATTTTAACTTAATCAAAAGGTAATGATATTTTTTTTTATTTCGTTTGTGATACAACAACACTTTTTCCTTTTCCTATAGCAGGTAATATTCGTATACGTGGAGAGGTTTCTTACAAATCTGATATACAAGCTGCTCAAAGTGTTATAAAGAAAGTAAAATTAATTTCAAATATACAACCTCATCTTTTGCCATCAGAGCAGCAAAATTAAATGATATTACAAATGTACTAAAGAAGCACTATGGAGACGATTGGAAAACTTTACAAAGTCTATCATTTTATAAAAATATTTTAGAGTTAAGAAACCAGGAAAATATAACTGCAGAAGATTACCCAATTTGTGAATTCCGAGAGGAAGATAACGGATTAAGAATTTAGACTTTGCTTTGATTTTCTAACATTGATTTGTGATTACATTATTAAAGTATTAATTTTAATTGAATTCTCCTTATTTCTATATTAAATGAATAGATGAAAAAGGCCAACTGCGTCATCCGAGATGATCTCGGATGACGGAGTTGGTTGTTCAATTTATTAATTTACAATTACAGCAAGTATAATAAAATTGTCTTAATATCAAAAACCGATTTTATATGAGGGAAAAAAATATTAAATAGTTTATAAGACTGAAATGAATTTTCTGTGTTAATTTTGTTACTTTTATGTCTTAAAGATGAATTATTAAAGTTTTTGTTATAGTACATTGAAAAAATGCTGCTTACCTGCAACTATTTCAAAATTACCAGAAGAAATTTTCAAACCACAATTTTTGCATTAACTAGTTTTCATATCAAATCATTTCCAGTAAAGTAATTTTCAAATCAATCCTTTTGAATTATTGAGATGCATATGACGTCTTTTCAATATGTTTTAAATAATTACGGAATACTTAACAAAAATATTATTATTTAAAATTCAAAATATAATTTTTTGTTACATTCCCAACAGAAATGTAAAACATTTCATTGGGAAGGATCTTTAATTTATACTTGAGAGGTTTTTTTACTTTATCTCAAAATGACTTAGCATGACAACGATCAGGGTTTGATTCTAATGGACATAATTATGGTATTATTAGTGATAAAGGAAATATATTCAGTAAATACGCAGCAGAAATTGGAGAGGTTGTATTAAAATCATTTTCGCATTTCTCATTTTTAATGTGAAGTTCAGAGTGGTTAGTAATAGATACCAGGAAAACTGCAGCTAATAGTTTCTGGAAAAAATGTGTTTTATGTTAACTTATAAAACAACTCTTAATAACAAGATCATCTCTTATAAAATTACTCTGTCTGGTTGAAAATTATTCAGTTATCATAAGCGAATTTGGATTAGATTTAAATGTACTTACTTAGATTCGGTCGATCGACTTCCTAAAGTTTTGGTACGGAACCCTGATTGCGCGAGCTCGAGCCGCTCTTAATCGAATTATTTATTTATTTTAATTTTAATTTTTTTTTCGAAAGTTTTGTGATTTGTTTTTCACCCTTAAATATAAGTAGGCTAGAAATTTCTGCAAGATACATACTCGCTTTCGTAGCGCAAAATAAATTCAAATCTAATTTTGATGAATTAGTGGTAAAAAAAGATTATTAGAAAAATGTAAAAAAAAAATCAAGAGGTAATATCTCAAAAAATAATAATAAAAAAGCACACACAAAATCACATATAATTACTGGCATATCACTGTACAAAATGCGGACAATTGTTGCCAAAAAGTTTAGGTATTTTTCTCTAAAATGTAAGGAATATTCCCTAAAATGTACCTAATAAATATTCCCTACATTTTAGGGAAAGACACCTAAGCTTTGTGGCAACAATTACGCACATTTTTGACAGTGTAGGTGCACATCTAGCTTCTAGGTAAGAAATACACGTATCCAGAAAACGCTTTATTATTTTTTCTCTTTTGAAATTAGTACATCCTATAGTAATAGTGGTGGTATGGTTTCATACAAATCTCTTACAGAAAGACTGGAAACAATAGCCGCTTATATATTTCCAACTTCATTTCAAATGCACCTCATATGTGGTAAATTCATGTTAATGGCGTTATTGCAACAAATTAACCCTAAAAGCTCTTTGGTAAAAGAACCTTGTCCTGCAGGATGGCAACTAACCCATGGTGGTTGTACATAAATGCATTGGTAACTAATCTATTTATATGCCTTGTTCAGTTTACACCAATTGAAGATGACTCGAGAGCAATTTCTACAAGAGGTTTGTGGAGAAAGAGTGCCAGAGTTTATTATGCCGACAAGATGAATTTTTGCGAGATATCGTTATTCTGGAAACGAAGCGTTCCACGATACTATAATGAAATGCATTCACGAGGGCGAGGGAGGACAACTGTAGAAATCATGTGCAGAATGTTTCAGCCATTTGTTATTTATTTTTTAAAGATTGAAAAAAAGTACGAGAAAAGGTAGTCGAGTGTGTAGTACAATGAAATTCCTTCCACTATCTTGGCGAATATACCCTCTACCTATAAACTGAACTCTTGGAACTCTTGAGTACAAATGCACAGTTCATTTCTGTTTTTTCAACTTTTAGAACTTATTAAGTCACAGTTTATAATTTTGTACAAATACATATCTGTCAGGAGGTATCTATATAAAAGACGCTCTTATAGGCTAAAAAATATTTTATTGGTTTTTGCATTACAAAATCTGTAATGAACTTAAACTTCAGGAATTTAATAACCCCGTTATCCAACATATTGTAACAGAGCGACTATCCTCGTTCTCCTTTGTTTCTCTTCAACAGTTGCTCTTCATTTTAAAGTCGGTGCAATATGAGCCATCCATTCCAATGGTCCCGTTTTCTCAACCACTTGGACCCCTTCATGTGTCACTGCATTATAGATTTGATTTTAGTACACTCATACGAAAGTGCATTTCTATGATCTCTGCCTCTGTATCCAAGACCCAAAGCATAATCAACATCATAAGCGAAATCTTCTTTTGAACCATGATTACTTCGAAAAGAACGCTAAGATTGAAAGAGCCCGATTATGTTTTCTTTGTTCAATGCAACCGTCACCACCATTACGGAGAGATTTGTTTATTTTAAAGGCTGCAAACGCGTCGATTACTAGAAAAATTAAAGTAAAGTTGCAAGCAGTATTGAGAAAACTACCCATAGCCTACAGCTTTTAATGTTCCTACAACTAAGGATGCATTCAAACAGCGAAGCTTTTCGGAAGAACAATAAGCTTTACTGATAAATTTATTGACCAAATTTATCGACCAGAATGAAAAGTAATATAATGAATTTGAGTCCAAACAACCTTGTGCAAGTACGAGCATCGAGGTTATCTGGAAGATGTTTACGTTAATAAAGATGTCTGGCTAATAATGCAATAATGTCATTGAAGGGATCCAACATTTCAACCGCTAATTAAAATTTAAAGCATAAAGCATCAACGATTGCTTGTACAACTCCATACTCCGATAGATTTGATTTTCCCGAAAACTTTCCATTGTTCTCACGAAGTTCCAATTGGGCCACTAGCAGTTATATATAATATTAGATGCAGACACCATAGTCTTCAAGAAGACAACCCAACATTTTTCTAATACCAGTCAGGATTTTCCTATGTTTTAAGGAGTGTTCTAAACGTAATTCCCTATGTTTTAAGGAGTGTTCTAAACGTAAGGGATTCCTTCACGTAAAACTCTATCCAATAAATGGCAAAAATCTCCAGGCTGACAGAA
The DNA here is from genome assembly GCA_963924295.1 of Dioctria rufipes. Classification (NCBI taxonomy): domain Eukaryota; kingdom Metazoa; phylum Arthropoda; class Insecta; order Diptera; family Asilidae; genus Dioctria; species Dioctria rufipes. The sequence continues at coordinate 55,168,697 of OZ002744.1, read as the reverse complement.
GGATTTTCCAGTAACGGTTGAAGCAATACAACAACCCGTCGTGATACAGTTCCGTTCAATCTCAAACAAACGGTAGATTAAATAAAACTACACAGCCGTTGTGCATTTGGTCACAAACTTTTCGGTTGCAATATCTGCTGGTGATATTCCTTTTCTTTTCTTCTTGTTTTGTTGGAAGGATTTTTCGAAGATGCATGGATGTCATCACTGAAAATTCACTGCAATATAATTGGATTGAATCTTCGTCCACGGTTTATCACAAGGTCGGGTTTATATCCCCACTCTTCAAAACTGAAATCTAAATATTCTTGGTGCGAATTTCATTAGTAGGGGCAATCAAAATAAATTAGAAAAAGCCTAAAGCATCGACTTGCCAGACTTCGTCTTTGTAGCAGAGTTCTTTTGAACAATTCTTAAAGAAAATATATTTATAGGGATTGAGTTTAGAAAACGTTCGCAAAATGGACAAATGTTTACTTCGACAAGTCAGCTTTCAAAGAGGAGCTTATTGTTTTTTTGTTTTATTTGTTGTATATTATATACTTTCTTGTCCTGTGCCAATGTAAGATACAAATTATTAGGAGCATTTGCAGATAGTTTAAATTCTGCTGTTGAAACTTATTCAAATGAATTTCCATTGAACTTATCAAATATAGGATACTGTTTTAGTTTGGAGCCAGAGATATGTGTGCTTCGTTCAACTAAGTGATTGTATATCTGACTACATATATCATTTCCTTTTTCACGTCTTTTTTCAGGTCGTGTAAACAGTTTTCGTATTCAAAAGCACTGAATGTCTCTAGGGATCCATGGAAACGTACATCACAGGCTAAGTACATTCAACAATGAAAATTAAAAGTAAGAAACTGTTCACCATACAGTCTGGGAATGTCTGTTAAAAAGCTTACCAAACCGATGTCAGCACATTCGGTATTTGTATTGCAATCTTCCTTACACAAAAGAATTCTAATAGCAATACAAAGTTTTGAAAAATGATTATATCTATCGTCATCTAATATTTATATTTTAATATAAATGGAGCTGTTTATAGCAAAATTTGGCGCAATTCCGTTGCTTTCCAACGATCTAAATCTAATAAACTGTCTACAAAATTCAAATTAAATTTTTAATTTAACACTTTCAAGTAAACTATTAAACCGGGAGATTTTCCAAGAAGGAACGGAAAATTGGTTACCTTTAGATTTTGTCCAAGCTTGCAGTAAAGTTTTTGTGATAACTAAACAAACAACATGCACATAATCAAAGGGAATACGATTGACGAAATCGAATTTTAGAGACTCCAAGGTAGTTTCCCCTATTTGGTGATGGTGCTCAGGTTGTGCTCTTAACCGATAAGAATCGTTTATTCGAAGTTCACTGTTATTAAATGGCAAAGTAGCTTTTTTCCCCAAAAGTGTATCCTTTTGATTACATTTAGTGCAGCGATAGTAACCCGTATGACCATTGGTTTTAAAACAAAGGATCGAGCTGGTGCACCAGAAATAAATTTCCCTTAGTTCACAGAATACTTTTAGAATTAAAAAGGATTCCTTCGTCAATAACTTCTTCTAAATCTGATACGAAGGGTCGCAGAAATTCATCTGTATTCAAAGGCTTGTTAATACCCCCATAGACGCTAACTACTAAAACATGTTGCATTCCAACGACATTGCAAAGGATGGGCCATACTTGTTTTCGGGAGCTCTTCATCTACATTGAAATCAAGTGATAAGTTGTTACCGTCATAGACGTTCGAAATTAAGAAATCATTTAATACATCTGTTATTCCACAGTGAATATATTCACCGCTATCCAGAGATATGAATACAGATTCTTTTGAAATTCTTTTTAAACTCCTTGGATTCTTTAGTATATCAGAAATTTTCTTCGACAGAATATTTAACAAATCTTTCAAGGTATTATATCCTATTCGGTACTTAACAGACCAGTGATCAAACTAAAGATTAATTGGGGTTCAAGAGTTGTCCAACATGATCATCAGAAATTTCAAGATAAGGATTATCGCTGAAGGTACCAGAATATTCACAATCGTCAGGAAAAAGTTTGTGGTACAATTTTTCGGAAGCAGAATAATGCGGAAGTGAGTGGGAGAGGAGGTATTTCAGGACATTCACTCCATGCATTTATTATCGAGTTAACATTACCCTCAGTTTCCTTTCGAATACTTTTACTTTTATTCATTGTTGCACGTCAAGTAGCTTTCCAAAACGATGTTCTTCACAATTTAAAATTTTATTATGTAATACATATATTTTTTTCCGGAGGGAATCGAACCTGCACTTGTTAGAATCAGTCAATGATGGATAAAGAGGAATTTTTAAGAACTTTTATTTTTAACTATTCTAAATCAAATTCATAAATATAAGAAGAAAAAACAACAAAGTTCTTAAAAATTCTTCTTTATCCATCATTGACTGATTCTAACAAGTGTAGGTTCGATTCCCGTCCGGGAAAAAATAAATAAAAATAGAATTTACAATTTATTTGTGCGCTTTCATCGTTACTGGTTAATGCCAGTGGAACACAAACGTGGCTTAGTAGGCTAGTAACAAATTCATAAATGCAAGAGGGAAAATCATCTATCTTGTTAGCTCAGGGGTAAGAGAAGTCGCCCTGCAAGCGGAAGGTCCCGGTGTTTTTGGGATTTTAAGGATATTTAGCCGGAGAATAGATTTCCATTAATCACTTAAAGCAAAATTCGATAGCAAACAAAAAGTTTTCAAAAAAAAAAAAAAAACATTCAAGCGACGCCGAGAATTGAACCTTCTGTGGGAACTGAAAATCTACCACGTTATCCATTACACCCAAGCACATTTGACAAATTAAATCCGATAAACAAATTAAAACAACAATTTCCTCATATAATAAGTACAATAATATATTATTAAAATCCACTTCTTTCTTACAAAATACTTCGTTTCAAATTTCAAATCTACATTTAAATGTTCAATTTAAATTTACAACAAAAGAACTATGCTAATTTAAAATCAAACCTTAACCAGCACCAGATACAAGAAGGATTTATCACACAAGATTTCAAGCACTTCAAATTAGCCAAGTTTAATGACGCGATTTCTAGGTTTCTACAGTCTATATTAAGTTAATGATTTCAACATTTAACCAAGTTAGGTTTAAAAAAGATTTTCTCAAAGATAGAGCCAATGTGTTCAAACTTCCCGTCGAGAATACTGTCCTTTACCAAAGTGTTCTATGATTTTTTTAGATTGACCTCTTATTAACCAGCTATCTATATTTTCTAGAAAGGACCAACTAATGGGAAATTAGGTTTATAAACCTTAACGGATTTTTGATCATATTTTAAAAATTCTAATTCCCCTCAGAACATAATGTTGTCTCAGGTTTCAGTCCCTTTCTAGATATTTAACTAAACTATTGGTTCCAGGGTTGGGTATATCATCTTCGAAACTGATCGAATTTTGAAGTATAGGTACTCATAGAACATAGATAATGTCATTGCGACAGAAAGCTTTCATTTGACTTTTGAGGTGATCAACAGGAAAAACACTTAAATTAATGTAAGTATATTTCTTATTTTTATTTCTTCTTAAATAATATGTGTTACATAGGATATGTTCAGTGTACTCTATTGATGCGTTGTTTATTTTTTTGTGTGATTTAAATCATTCTCGTCTCTGGTTGTAGTAAGCTTTGTACTACTTGTTTGTTTACATTCTAAATTTTCTTTACCAAGCTAATTAGAAAATTTCTATTATTTTCAGATATAAACAAGATGTTCTATGTGGAGTAAAGAAAGTAGAAGGTCTATATTAACATGTCAGATAAGTATATATTTTTTGTTATGTGAAAATAAAAGGATTCTTTGTGTATAACTTCTTTCAGGTTCCAATAATGTCTTCTGGCCAAGGTTTCGCTACAACACCCGGTTTCAAACCCCGGACGAGGCGGTTGTTTTTTCTTCTTGAATTTATTTATTTAAAAGTTCTTAAAAATTCTTCTTAATCCATCGTAATACATATAGTTCTGAAAAAAACATAAAATTGAACTTCATAATTAAAAGTTAACAAGAAAAATGCATGTATAAAGCGAAATGCGTTTTAATTTCATATATTCTATTTCTCCGTACAATTGAAAGGCTCAAAGGCAAGGGGATGCAAGTATTTTTTTTTAATTGAGATAAGTGCAAACGAGATATACTCAAAGTATTAATTGAAAAGGAATATAATTACATTCCTATCCCGTGCTGTTTTATAGCAGCCGTTATTTTAACGACTTACAAGTAGGAACTTTTGTTTATAGGTACTTCTTACAGGGAAGAGGGTATAAGTGATTGCAAGGGTTTAAATTATTACATTTTTACTAAACCAAAATTCAACGAACATTACTTTAACCACATCAAAAAATTATTAAGATATGGGGATTATTTTTATTATAATAACATAAAATTAAGTCTTTAAAGCAGAATTTATGATGTCCAGAATTTTAAAGTATTATATCTCAAAATGTTGCACATTGTACTTATACCCATTAATTATTATATTTAAGTGTTTCAAGCATTGTGACCAAAAACAAACTTAGTAAACCCGTATACATGCTATTTAGGACTTGAAAATTGCGTTACACATGCTAGAATTACACTTTTAATAGAATTACCTACAAAATAATATTTTTCTTTAAATTTGCTAACCCGGTATCCGTAGAATTATTAACATGATATTTTACCAGTGTTTTAATATTTTGTTAAATTTGTTTAAATTAATATTAAAAAGTTTTATATAAGATCTACTTAGTCGTAATTAAATAAATTAAAGTATTCTAAGTCACTTACCAAATTCCAATTTTATTTTCTGAGCGCTCACTTCACTGTATACCGTCCGCCGAACACTTGAAAAACAATGCCGCTGACACGCTTTCCTTTGTGATCATGTACCGGTAATTTGATTTAGAAACAATTCGCAATATTCCGAGAGGTATTCGTATAAACAAAATATTCTCGGATTACTGAAAACTCATTGCACCTGGGGCCGGATTTACTAACTCGGAGAGTTGTGGAGATGAGCACTCTTTTGCCACTCAACTCTTCACTCGGAATTCTGTAACTCGTGGAATTTGTATTGATTGAGATTTACCAAACTCTCCATTGCACTCGGCAAAACTCTGGGCTGTTTCAGTTGTGGAGAAGTAAGAAAAATATTTCTCAACTGAGGGTATTGTCTGCTTTTATTGTCCTTTGTGAAGGTACCAATGTACCTAGGATTTTCAAATTGAATTATGGATTCACTGCAAATCCTGGCTATGTTTACAGAAACCAATTATGAACATCATTGTAATAGACAAATTTTTATTAGTGCCAATGTACTCACCGGCCTAGTATTGGGCACTCGATCAAATTGACTTTATATTTTATTGAGGTCTGGAATTGGGATATTCTTTATTCCGTTTATTAACCAGAAGAAGTGGTTTGTTAATAATGTTCTTATTGCAGTCGATATCACAGTTCAGTCTATATGCAAAATAAAGTCTTTACTCCAGTCGATAACCAGAAAAACAATCTTTATTTTAGCAGTCAACTAATTAAAGCAATTGTTTGTAAATGTGAAAGTGGGTTATGAGGAGTTATAAAAATTACCAACTTGATAGATTCTCTGTGCCAAACTTGAAAAGAGAACAAGTTAAATCAGTGTAGAGCATACCTACATAGCAAATTAAGCATCTAAGCAATACTATGCTTGTTCATGCAGGGGTTAATGTATATGCATTTATTGATAATATATATTTTTGATCGATATTGCTAATATGAGCAAGGTAAGCAATTTTGTAATACTCTTTGTAATATAGAATAATTCTCATGAGAAACAATATTTCGTATTAAGGTTTTAACGATGTAAGCAATTTTCAAAATTATAAATTAAGTGCAATATGAAATAAAAATTCCTGAAACTCTCGGTGTTTAATTCAATTCCCAGATATTGAGCTCTTTAGCTCCAACATGGCTGATATCAAATGTATTGAGCTTTTCAGCTCTCATTGAAGATATCCATATTCAAACACCAGATATTGTGCCTTTGGCTCTAACTTGGTGCTCTTTTAAAAGATTGAGCTCTTTAGCTCGGATATTAAAAGTCATTTAATTAGCAGATCGAATTGAAGAAGGCAAGCGGAATCTAGGAAAGGAAGCGACTTATTTACATCAGATTATGGTTTATATAGCCATGGGTTGCACTTGGCACCAAAGAACGGCATTCAAAGGCGCATGTCAACAATAATAGTCAGAGCAGCTGCACTGTTTTTCTGTTGTTTGAAATGCAAACGTATCAAACAGAGAAAACAAAAACTTTTGTAAATTAACTTTATCCAATCAGAAATAAATTGCCTACTCATTTTTTTCTAAATTGATGTTAATCTTAAACTTACCAACTTATGCCAATGTACACTCTAGTTTGTACTATCCACTTGACGTACTCTAATTTCAGGTAATTGAGATTTCCCAGAATGTGAGCGGGGTAGGAGAGGTAGAGAATTCCTAATTAATTTTAAGCAATGGAGGGAATACCTACCTACAAAAACTTGTGTGCCCTTCTATACATAAATACCTACAAATTATATTTTTGAAGGGGTGTGCTATACAGTTGTCGCGGAGTGTATGTGCAGTTTTTTTGGCTTATTAACCGTTGTTAATTGAAAATTTTGATGGATTTTTTCTTTAGGTCGACAGAAAGAAGTTACCATGTGCCAATGTAGTGAAACGCCCATGTGCAGTTGTTGCTGACTGGATCGATTAACTACGGAGTTATTACAATTTAGACCTTTGGTATATTTTTTCTTTTGGTCGGAATATACATGTGTTGGCATGCAAGTTTCTGTTGATTTTGCTAATATGAGGATTCTTATGAATCCTGAACAAAGCCTTTAGTAGACTCAGATCTAGCGACCAAAATACTTATGTCATTTCAAAAACAAGACTTTACATCTTATCATACTCTCTTAACATTGTTGATAATTTATTGGGCAGTCTGCCTGGCTTCCACTGGTGGAAGAGGCTGCGAATTATATTTCATGATCAATGGTAAAAATTGTAGACATATTAGATGGTTGGAAAGTAGTGGCAGACGCCGACAAAGACACGGAGAATGTATATACCTCATGTTGTACCACGATATCTCGAGAACTCTTGAAGTCAGAGTTCAGAAATCTTACACACGAGATTTTTAGAAAACATTAAGCTTAGGTTCGAAAGTGGAACCAATCGGGCTACTCCTTCGTAGGGTTTCCATACAAAAATTTTGTTTTTCACTACATATATATAGGGCACTGCCTAAGAACACATATACGTACATAAGTGAAATTTGGTACAACGTATTCTCATAGCAATGGTAAATACTATTCCAAAAATAGACTAAATCAAGTAAACCCTTCTTGGTGCTGTCATACAAAACTTTGGGTTTTCACTATATATTTGAAAACTGGCTGAGAACGCATTAAAGCAGAGAGCTAAAATTCTGTACATGGTGTTTTCATTGTAATTGCAAATACACGTTCAAAAATAGTAAATCGAGGAACCGTTTCTTGGTGCTGCCACACAAAACTTTGGTTTTTCATTATGTATTTGAACACTATTTTATAACGTCTCGACTTATAGCTCTGAAATTCTGCACAAAGCGTTCTCACAAAAATCAAAATAAAAAAACTTCAATAATTACATAAATCGAGCTACCCCTTCTTGGTGTTGTAGTATAATATGAAGAAATAGTTGTCAATTTCGTGGCCCATGCCCAAGATTTCTGCACTCTAAGTGAAAGCGTCCTCGAGTTATTTTAGTATGACGTAAGTTATTCACATTTTTCGCGCATTTGTTGGCATCTGTCACCACTTTCCCACCATCCAATATTTCTGCAATTTTTTCCATTGGTAATGAAATATAATTCTCACCTGCCACATCAAAAATCAGCCTTTATGAAATCACGTAAGTTAACCGGTTTTTCTAAGGCCTTAGCCAGGCGGACTTCTCAATAAGTTATCAACAATGTTAAGAGAGTATAATAAAATGTAAAATTTTGTTTATGAAATGACATAAGTATTTTGGTTGTCAGGTCTCCGTCTATCATATATGTTTTCTCCTCAGGTCGGTATATTTGTACTGACATATGAGTTTTTATTTTTTTTACTTTTAATCATCAGTCTTTTTGCGAATCCCGAACTACATTAAATAATTACTATTAAATTAGCTTCCATCACTTAATTTTTTGGCGCTAAAATGACACGCCAAAATACAAAAACTCTATGTTTACATTCGGTAATAAACGTTTTCTTCTTCTTAGAAGTTGATTAACATTGGAAAATAAAATTGTATGTGTTTTATTTGTTACTTGAAGTTGCTTTTTGTGAAAATATTATCACTTTGTATCGAATTTCATTTTATTTCTGATATATAAAAGTCGCCTCATTATATTCCAATTATTGTTCTCACATGTCCGTCACTAATTCGTTTTTCCTAAGGATCAATGGGAATTTGTTATTTGAAAATTAAAAAAAAATACCTATATGAGATTTTAATCCAATTGAATCCATGAAACAATGGGAAATTATTTTGTCGACATCAGTAGTCAGTACCTATCACAGGAAGTAATTTCAAACCGGTCCTATCTGGACAAAGAGAATTTATTAATTCGATATTATGGCTACAGAGTAATATGTTATGAGCAATGAAATTAATAATTTATTTGTTATCCTGAAATAAATTGGGTTAAACATTTCAGACAGAGGGACATTTACATTCCAGTGATTGTGCTCATTGACTGATAAGAATTTGACACTAATTGATCCATGTGTTACGCCAGCCATTTTCATACACATATGTATGTTTGTATAATTTGTATAATTTGCATGTATTTAGCCGTATCTCCCGGAATTAAATAAGTGCATGAAGTGGAACTTTCACATGTAGCATACTGGGCTAGTTAGCCACCCGAAATTAAATAGGTACGCACTGTTTAAGGGAAATGAAAGTTTTAACAAGTAAAAATTTAGAATTGGTCTAAGAATACTTCTTATGATACCCTAGGTGAACGCCCGTATGTAATTTCCGATGGTCACCCGTCTATGCATGTTTGATTTTTGGATTGCAACAGCAAGAAGAGGTTGCCCGTTTTACTACATTTTTAAAACTACTATTACCATGAAAACACCATGTACCAAATTTCAGTTCTCTTAACTGACACGTTCTCCGATAGTGTCCAAATATATAGTGAAAACGAAATTTTTGTATGGCAACCCTACGAAGGAGTTGCCTGATTGGTCCCATTTTCGAACTTTAATTTACTTGTTTTTTTAAAAATCCCGTGTGTAAAATATATTTCAGTACTCTAAGTGAACGCGTTCTCGACTTATAGGGAGGACAGGCGGACGGGTAAAATAACTTTCAATATTATACATGTGTTCCCAATCCATTTTGCTCTACCATCATAATTTCTAGGAGTTACAAACGGACTGACAAACTTAGTGTATCCGATGATATCATCTAGGACCACGGAGACTAAACTCTAACAAAAAACGAATTACCAATTAATTGAAAATCTTATATTTCCTCCTTTCTAATGATATAATGATGTCAAATTTATGAGAATTAATCAAATAACAGAAACAAAAAGGAGACGTACTTCTTCTTAATTAAAAATGTTCCAATTTTGATTTGATCCACAGCACAGGACGGTAAATCGGTCAGCTAAGTTGCATATATAAGTGAATTGAATTTATTGATAATATTTTGAATCCTGCAATTTATTTGTTTCAGAATTTTACCCTACCCTACTCATTTAAGTTACTAAATATTTTCTTTTGTTTTCTTTAGTTTTTTAGTTCATTTATTTTTGTACCTTAATTCTAGGTACCTTACATACATACTTTAATTAAGCCTTCCACTTAATTATTTCTTTGCTTCGTTCCATTCCATATAGCCTATATTTTGTTAAAATATTTGATACCTTTGGATTGTCGGGCCTCGCCCTAATTTTACAGTAGGTATAATTATAAAAATAAATTGAATTGAATTGCATTTCGGGGTTTGAGGTTTAGATTAATATGAAATGAAATTGGATAACTCCAGTGGTGTGGATGGTGAAATATAAAATATAACCTAAAGCGGTCACCAAGAGTGGAGATAAACCACAAAAGTCCATAGACGGCGGCCTTAGGAAATGTTCGTCATGATATGATTTTCTTTAAAATTAATGTGATTCTTCTTCGAAATTTGAATTAAATTATTTTTCCATCGTTCTACCAAACTAAAATTCCTCAATATAACATATCTTCTACTAATTTCAATCGGAACTTAATTTTTTCTACGAAATTCCTTAAGTAACGGTTTGACATCACTATCACAGCTTTATGCTTGCAATTGCAATGGTTGCGAGAAGAGTTTACACAAAAATGTGTTCTATAAAGTCCGTGGGTGATATAACATACAAAAATATTATAAAATGTCATGTTATAGCTAACCTAATCTAATCTTCATATCATCTAACAAGAGGAAAAGTTATCATTGGTCTCAAACCAAAAATACCCAAATTAAAACAAAAGTTAAATAAAATTAAAGTCCAATGCTTTTATGTAGTATTGCAACACCGAGGTTGCGCGGTTCAGTTAATTTTTAAGTTCTATTTAAAATTTTTTATGAAATCGTCAATACACTCTTTATAAGTGCCCAAATATATAGTGAAAAACGAAAATTTGTTGTATTTTATTAAAATTTTTCCAGCTATATCTTTGCTTTATTTTGTTTATACAACGTTTTATTCCAACGTGTCCTCCGTGCATACTATCATGATGCTCTTTTATTATTTCCTGCGCGTTCTCATCATCTATAATTTTTATTGGGGTTTTAAATAATATTATTCTTAATGGTGTTGTCCAACCATGCTTATTTCTTTGCTGGATTTCATTAAATTTGCCTTTAAATTCATTTATCTCCAGGAACTCAAATATTTTATCATCTTTTGCTAGCGCTAATTCTCTTATATCATTATCATTCATTTTTTGTATTAACTTCTCCAAGAGCCAACCGTAGTTCTGCCTCGGATTATCGTTATACTGAACGATTACCCCTTTAGCATCTATATTTATTATGGGCAAACTTTTTCTTCTATTTTGCCTTGATTTATTATCTTCATTTATCTTAAATTGTAACCTCTTCGTATTTCTTATATCTGAAATAGACGTACATTCCCAGATGTAGAATTGATCAGATTCTACACTGCTGTTTTCATTGTCTTTTTCTTTTCTGTTCCTTTCTTTGCTTATCCGTTGCGATTTTGCCATTCTTCTCGTTAACACGTTGACCTCTGTTGGTATCATTGATTTAAGTTTCTCTGTATCTATTTTTATTCTGGATAATGCATCAGTATTCGTGTTCATCTTTCCTTGTTTATAAATTATCTCAAATCGTAGTCCATCAGATCAAGTCTAATTCTTGTTAGTTTTGATGATGGATTCTTGTGAGTAAATAAACTAACTAGTGGCCTGTGGTCTGTTACCACTTTAAATTTTCTGCCATATAGATACGGTCTAAAGAAATTTAATCCCCAGTGAATACTCAATAGTTCCTTTTCAATGATGGATTTGTTAAGCTCATGTTTGTTTAATGTCTTGCTAGCATAGGAGATAGGTAAATTTTGTCCAATTTCTCCTTGCGATAATACTGCTCCTAGTGCATAATTTGATGCGTCAGTTGTTAGAATAAAACGTTTCTCAAAATCTGGATATTGAAGTACTGGTGGGGTTATTAGTTTTTTCTTTAATGTTTCAAATGCATTGATACATTCCGTTGTCCAGTTAAATAGGGTGTTTTTCTTGAGTAATGTATTTAGCGGTTTTGCAATTTCGGCAAATTGTGGAATAAATCGTCTATAATAATTGCAAAATTCTACAAATCTTCGCACATCATCCGCGTTTTTCGGGATCGGGTATGATTCAATTGTTTTATATTTGCTGGGATCAGTTTTTATACCATTCTGTGTGATTAGATGGCCTAGATATATTACTTCGGGTTTAAGGAAATTGCATTTGCTAGGATTCAGTTTTAGGTTGTATTGCTGCAATCTGCTGAAAACTTTTTCTAGGTTTTCATTGTGGTGATTCAAGCTACATCCATGTATGATTATATCGTCGACATATGTATGTAAAAGCACTTGCTTCGAGTCCACTTAGTGCAATTGATAACATCCTCTGGAAGCTGTTTGTCGATATTTTCTGTCCAAATGGTAGTCTTTTAAATTGAAAATGTCCTTGGTTAGTGGAGAATGCTGTTAGATGTCTTGAGTTCTTTTCAAGTTCAATTTGATGGAATGAACTTGTCATGTCTAGGGTTGAGAAATATTTCGCTCTTCCAAGGCGGTCTAATACACCTTCTAAACGTGTCAGTGGGTACTTATCATTCACTACTTTTTTGTTGAGCTGTCTAAAATCTATTACTAGCCTCCATTTCTTTTGTTTTTCTGACTTCTTTGGAACGATCAGTAGGGGTGAGTTGTATGGGCTTACTGATGGTTCAACTATATCATTTTCTATTAAGTTGCTAACTTCTTTATTTATTTGCTCAATTTGTGAATGTGGTAGTCTGTAGTTCTTTATGTAGACTGGGTTTTCGTCCACTGTTGTTATACGTTGCTTGTAGAAGTTATTTGTTGACAATCTCTCATTCTCTAGGTAAAATATGTCCTGATATTTTTTGCATATCTCTATTATTGATCCTATGGCTTTTTCATCCATTCCTTCCAGTTTGAGTTCACTTAGTAGCTTTTGAATCCTGTCTTTTGATTTATTCTTTTTGCTCATGTAAATGATGTTATATTCACGTAGTGCATGCATTATTGGTGAGAATGGTTTTACCGTGAATTCTGTGTCTTTTGTTTTTAGCAATTTTATATGTGCAATACCTTTTGCCGGTAAAATTGAATTACTTAGAAAAACTACTTCTTGTATTTCTTCACTGCATATGACGCTATCTTCCTTTATATTTAGAGTTGTTGGCAGAATCATCTCTGTTCGCGCTGGTATTTTTACCGTTTTCATGTGCTTGCTAACCATCGGGATTGTAATTTCCCCATTGTCTACGACTATTGTTATTGTGGATGTCTCGTAATCTATTTTACAGAGGTATTTCATGAGAAAATCTCTTCCCAATATTCCATCCGTTCTGATTGGTGTCTCAGAACTTACCATATGAAATTTATGCTTAATAATCTTGTGCTCATAATTTAATTTTAATTCAGTACTGCCTAAAGAGAAAGTTTCATTATTTGTTATCCCAGTTATTTTACACTGGTCTTCATGCTTTATATTACAGTTATTTATATTTTCTACCTTGCATATAGATATGTCTGCACCAGAATCAATTAAAAAATTTAAGTTTTTATTAGTTGTTTTATCTTGTAGTGTTATAAAATTTGTGGCGTGATTATTGATGTTGCATATTTTTATACTCTCTTTTAATCTTTGTTTGGTTATTCTTGACCTGGGCTTGGAGAATCGCTGGCTTCCTGAAGAAAATTTATTTGATTTCTTCTATAGTTTTGATTATTTCTTCTGAAATTACCATTCTAGTTCCTGTTTTGGTTTCTATTATTTGACCAATTTTGTCTAGGGTTACTATTGTTGTTGTTGTTATTTCTCCAGCTGCTGTTATTATTTCTCCCGTTGATGTTATTGTTTCTCCAGTTGTTATCTCTGAAGTTGTTTTTCCTCCACATTTGAGTGTTTGTTCCATTTTGTCTGTGGTAGCTGTTTCGTTGTCGCCAATGTACTTGATGATTTCCACTTATTTGTAGAATTCTTGTTGTATCAGATAGTGGTTTCTCAATTTGATTCGCTAGTCCTATGGCTTCATTTAGCGTTTTTAGTTGTGCATATCACTTCTCTGTTTGCTTCTCCTAGTTCTGTTATTTGAATCTTGTTTAGTTCAGAGACAAGATCCAATATTCTATCTGAGAAGTCTTGTACCTTCATTCCTGATTGTCTACATGTTGCTATCTGTTGGTGTATATTTTGCGAAGTGTTTTTAGATTTGTATACTTCTTTTAATGTTTTCTTTAATCCTTCAATTGTGTTCGGTTTTGCTGTGGCGGTCAATTTATTTGAGACTTTATCTGTGAATCTAGCACACCAAGCGAAAGTTATTAAATCTGGAATGGCTTCAGTTTTTAGTGTTTTTGTGTACAATTCCACGAGATTTAGGAAGTTATCAAGTTAATTTTCTTCCCCTGTAAATTCTGGTATAATTTTTATAGCCAATGCTAAATCAAAATCACATGCCATGTTTATCTTTTCTTGATCTACTTCTTCGGAGTCAGATGAGATTGTGTTCTCTAGTGTTATTCTGCTCTTTTCCTCTATTTTTAGTTGTAGTTTTCTATATGTGCTATTGAAACGTAGTTTCAAATTTTCTGCTATAACTTTTTCAAAGAAACGTACAAGTTGACTGTTCAAAATTGAATGTTATTTCTTCCCAATATCGCATTTAATTTATACAAAATTTTCGTGCCTATCCAAACAAAAATTGTCCACTCAGAAATCTTTTACTAAAATTTACCAATCGATAATACAAAATTGTCTACTTAGAATATGTCGACAAAATTTACCAATCGATAAAGAAAGAACAACATCTTGCACAACTAATTACAAAAATTCTTGCTAGGCCACTTCAAATGGTTCAGTCAGTGAAATGCGTGAACCCATTTGTTATGACTGTCTTTCACAATTTTGTTCCATGTAGACATGTCAAATAAATTTTATGTTGAAATTGTTTTTGCTTGTGCTGACAGATTTTTGTTTGGACTTGCTTACAATTTGAAATATGTAGGTATGGTACAATGTAGGTGTGGTACAGGTATGTTACACTACCTTAAATTTGACAAGTTGGCTTAACTTACCGAAACAATATAAGTGGGCTTCCTTCCACCTTAAGTCTTTTTTCCCAGGGAAAAATTCTACACAACATTTATCACACATTATCAGTATATATATATACATATATAATATACACACAACTTTGCACAATCAACTATAGTTTTTAAAAAAACTGTGTATGTAACTATAATCCACTATAGTTTTTAAAAAAACTGTATATCTTATTTTGCTTATATAATAAAATCCCAGGGATTTCTTCAACGGTCACAAAATAATAGCGGTAAATCTTCAAGCGAATTCCGCTAGTGTCTCTGCATGTTTCTTAGTGCAGGGGCATACAAAAATATACAGGCTCATCTGGATCAATTGGACAAAATGTAAGGAGTGACGTAGGATTTCCAGACGAATAAAATACTATTGAGGAAGTTAAGAAAAACAGACAGTTAGAACACAAACCATCATGTCGGAAAACATATTTAGAGTAAATTACAATGAAACCCATTTTTTGCGTTTTTAATAAGTTTATTGAAAATAAATTTCTCTATACTTTTACAAGTTTGAAGCTATATATGACTATCTAATTTAGTAGTAGCGTGATTTCCTGGTACTGATCCGTGTTCACTGTACCCTCCGCAAAAACTACTGGACCACGAGTGTTTTTTCTCCGCTAATAACACACTACCATGTAATAGACAGAGGATGCTAATGGTCCCTGCAACGCAAGCTTCAGCGTAGCATTCGATGGCCTCTTCATAAGAAACTGGTGGTACTCCGTTGTAGCTTTAACAGGCATTCACCATTAAAATCTAATCTTATCTTATCTTATCACTGTTGAATATATAAGAACTTGCTGTGGCATGAAATTGAAAGTTGTGCAAATGTATCTGACGAATGCTGCTTTGAATGTAAATTATATCATGAAAACATAGATGTAGAATAATATTTATAATATTGATTTGTAGTTTAGGATAGAATTACAATAACATTGGAACAGTGCATTTAGCTCATTTGATCACTTCGGTCTTCAAAAGCGCTAGCACATACACATGCGGCACGTACAGCACAAATGCATAAAAATAGTGCTTTCATATCTTGAGTTTCGTTGTATTACAGAAGACGACAGTACAAGTACTGATTTCTAAAGCATGCTATAGCAACATCTATGGCAAAATGAACTCCCAATAACACAGCAAGACCAGCAATGAAATTTTAAGGCTTGGGCTTATACATTGCAGCATGCTTCAGTTTTCGTTTTTGAGCCAGTATACCAATATTTCTACAAGGAAATATGTAGTTTCAGCCATTTTGAAATTGCGAAATAAATTTTTGATCGAGCGGCTTTGCAGTTTCTTACATGCAATTTGAGGTGATAATATAATAATTTAATTCTCAACGTGCTGTGAATTTGTGATACAGTTATTATTTATATCAAAAACTGTAACTTGTTTGAGGACGTACACAATTAACCGTGGTAATTATAGAAGGGCCAAAACATACGCTTCAGCATGTGTTTAGACTTGTCATCACAATAATTATGCTCTGCAGTAGTTCCTTAGCTAATTACCGAGTTTAATTGTGTGCATGTTCAATTTAGTTACAGTTTGTGATATAAATAATAACTATCACAAGTTCACAGCACGTTGAAAATAAAATTATTATACTATCACCTCAAATCGCATGTAAGGAACTGCAAAGCCGCTCGATCAAAAATTTCGCAATTTCAAAATGGCCTAAACAATTTTCTGCACGGAATTTTTCATCCCCCGAATGCCTATCATCAAGCAAATCAACACATTACATGAATATCAATATATTACATTACGGTTCTTTAATTCATACAACCAAATTATATTCTTCTACCGATGTGACACAAATGCTACAAATTGTATCCCTTTAAGCATATCAAGCTTTCTAAAAAATCAGAAATAATCTAATCAGAATAAATTATTATAGGTATTTAGTATTATGTATATTATATCATTCTAACTTGGAAGAAATTATTGAAAAGATTTTATGTACAAAAATAAATATTAATTGTGCGTTGTTCTAAAAATAATGTCTCGCGTTTTCATACTATATATAATAATTATAACAAATTCTAGGATTAAAAACATATTTAAAAATATCTTACATGCGTGCATAAGAACATGCCCCATACAAATATCGCTTACTGAACGTTCTCTCATGCTATTTGATGTTTTTATGTTGGCTGCAAATGCAATCACTGCAGGAAGAATAAGGTAAAGATAGTGTTTACCATGCTCCGTCTCTCTTGCCCATACGCAGGATTCAGGTAAAAATAACCTTTTGAAAATTAAGGTCGGAATGAGTTTAATTTCTTATAAAAGTGCTTATAAACGATTAAAATATCACTTGACACAAGAGAATATATTTTTTTAAATATTAACCAGCTAACGAAGACGTCTTTGTAATTTTTCTTATCATCAAATTTGGGTAGTTCAGGATGAGTTTATATTTATGATTGATTGTTTATCCAACTTGTACTATGCCTACCTTGCTTTTTTCTTTTTAGCTATTCTCTACTTCTTCTATATCTGCGATTATATTATGTATATTTGCACTTACTTCCACAATAATATTCTATTTGTTAATTTCACATCGTTTGCTGCCCTGCAAAGTACTGATGTGACTTTAAGATAAATCTCAAATTGATGCAACTTCATTTGCACAAGCATATCCTGCCACAACTCTATAAACAAAACAGGAATAGAGCATAAAAGCTCTTTTCAAATCATTTTCATCATATTATTTTTATCTGCAGATGTAAGTCCTTAATATTTGCTGGTCTACATTCTTAATTATTTGCACAGATCTCCAAAGAAGAAAAAATAATTGGAAAGCTAATATTTACCTCAACATCTAAGCTATGCTTACGACTTTTATGGTTGAGATTTCAATGCCCATGAAGACTATTCAAAGCACTGTTGAGTGCTGCTTTACAAAACTTTGACAGATACACGGAAACAGAGAGGGTACCAAACACTAAAGAAAGTTGAATTAATTATTTATTGGACTGCTGTTTTATTTCTGGTATATTGGTGGAACTCCGATGGACATATCATATTCTAAAATCCTTTATGTGTATAGTATATACGTACGGTTGACAAACTATTACTTGACTATTTTTTGAAATGTTTAAGAAAGAATAACACACAGAAAATAACAATTTTGCATTTCTTTTGCGTTTTGCTTTATTATATGTTGTCTTTCACAATTAAAATATAAAAATAAAATAAAATCTAGACCGAGGTTTCATCTGTTTGTGCCATCCTGAGTAGACTAATTTAATTTGTACTAAAGCATTTTTGGATTAAATGAAATCATTTTCAAATTGGGAAGGTTACTGTCGAGAGGCATGAAAAATACATGAATTCTGGAATTTTTTTTTTTTTACATAAAATAAGTACTTTTGGAAATGGGTTTTCTTCTATCAATGGAGAGTAAATACTGATTTTATTTATAAAAAAAAAAAAAAAACCCGAAATGGCGGAGATTCATATCCATAATCTTCTCTATATTTGATAGTGAATAGATCCCTTCTGTCATAAATAATTTCCTTTGCAGCAGTGTATCGGACAAAAGTCATACCTATACTTGCAGCGTTATAGTTGAAAAAGTCATTTGAGTTCAGTTGCATGATTCGAAGCTTTACTTTTTCGTAATCCATAGATTTGATCAGTCGAAGTAGCGAGACGGGACTAAAGAAACATGTATTTTTTAAATGACGGTCGATTGCACTATGAACTGCGTCCAGCTCTTGTATTCGCGTATGACCTGCTTCAGAATAACGATGCTCGATATTTTCAATGTAAGGATGATGTTTTAGAAAGCTTAAAAGTGCCAGTGATGTAATCCTATTTTTGTTCTGCGGAATACATGAGTCCGACCATAATATTATTGAAGTTATGCAAGGGTTGTCGTTTACAACATTTTTTAATATCTTTATTAAGGCACTGGCAATATCATTACCGGTTCTTCCACTTTGGCTTTCATACCCAATGCTGCAATATGTCATGTTATTTAAGTTGCAGAGTCCTGTCAAGTTGTACATACTAAACTTCCTTTTATAATAAAAGTTGCAGATATTTCCACGCGGCAATGCAAACACATTTTGCAGATCATAAAGAACAACTGCTATTGAACTATTCGCGTTTTGTCTATCGTAATTACGCCTTACTTTGGCTTTTTCATTAAAGTGCACATGTTTATTATAAATGGCTATTTCCTTATCGTTACATTTTTCCATATTTTTGTTTTTCTCACAAATATCACACAAATCTTTTTTTAGTTTGAAAAATGATAAGTTGTAATTTGTATTGAATATTTTCCTGTATGTACAATATTTGACAGGATTTTCGATTTCTTTTTTGTACAATTTGTACATTTTCATTAAATTTAATCCGGATTCTAAATATTGCCTGGAGGTATCTGCTCGAAGATAGTGAGAGTCCACACAAGGAAAGCGTTCAATATGTTGCTTAACTTTATTTATTATTTCAGGTTCAATTTGATTTTTTACGTGTTTCCCTTTTTTGGAAGGCAGTGGTGAACCTGATGCAATATTATAGTTATTTTTAAAAAAATTGTAGACCCGCTTTTGACTAATATCCAAAGTTAATAGGAAGAAGGATTTGCAAACTTGTAATTTTTCGTTGTTTAGCTCCAAATGATATTTGAACGTGTTGCTTTTCCTGGAGACTTCTGCTGCAGTTCTCTTCCTTCGTGCTTGCTGCCGTGTTACAAATTTAGCATAAAAAAACCTTTTCTCTTTGTCTGTCAACGTCCAAAATGCGTCATGAACTCGTTTGCGATCTTCTTCTAAGAAATAGCGAGAGCATTCATAAGGGCATTTATTTCCACAAATTAATGATTTAACGGATCTTTCCGGATATTCTTTCCCCCTTTCGTTTGTGTATTTCTTTCCTTGCTCGCGTAACCGTTGTATGATTTTCTTTCTCCACATAGAAGGATCGGCTTTTCTTTTCCGTGGACGTGCGCCCGTATTTTCAACAAAACGTGGGTGCTGCAATTGCGAAGATTCTTGGAATATTGAAATTGAATCTGTACTGTCTATGCTTTGTACAAGCTCATGAGCAACATCTAATTCTTCGATGTTCGTCTCACAGCTAGTTTGAGAAACGCTGATTCCATTAGAATCTAATGTGTTAATGCTTTCAATCATTTCTTCGTCAGAGCTGCTTTCATAAGATGGACTATAATCCTTATCATCACATGAGTTTTCGGCAAATATTGATGGCTCTGATGGTGTTCTTTTTATTTCTGATGAATCAGATGAATCACTCTCAAGACATTTAGATAAAATTCTAATAAAAAAAGTATATATACATTTTTACAGAAAAGAGCATCATTGTAAATATTACCGTTCTACTGAGGATGATAGGTACGGTGAAGGTGATTACTGTTCTCTTTGCTTCCCGATTTCTGTATAATAGGTATGTGACAGGAAGATTAACCCATGTTCTCTCAAACAATTTTAAATAATGTGTCTTACCGCAACAAAAGAATTATCAATAACTGAAAAAAAAGTAAAAAACAGCACCACTCGTGTTACGACTTCACTCGTCAAGCACTCAGAACAAAAAGACTTTGGACCTTCAAGATCTGCCTTTATATACAAAATGAAAGCCACAGGAAGCTCCATATAAAATTGAACCTTTAAACACAAAATCTTGGATAAAAGCCTTTTAAGAATAAAATTATCAAAGTCATTTCCAAGGGTTCTAAATCCAATTTTCTGAGATTTTGGACTCTTAAATACTAAAGCATCCGTTTATGGGGAAACAACATAAAAGAGTCCATTGTAGTACATACAAAAAATAACGTAAATTTTGGTCTAATGAACTAAACGAATACTTTATATTTTCGTTTTCGTGAAAGATAAATTCAATTAAGTAAAAAATCTGGATAGAGCGCATCTTAAACCTAAAGGTTCAATAAAAACCTTATAATTACAAAACTTGGTCTATTGAACCTTTAAGAATTCAGCCTACGAAATGCCCGATTAAATTTTATATCGTTTTCATTTGACCTTCAGTTCCAATCCTTATTCCCCGAGTGCTCTAGAAGTGTTCGTTTGAACCAAAAATGAGGTCACAGACCCGATGTCGATTCGGGCTAGTTCTCCTTAGAACTGAACTCTATGGGATTCACTTCAGAATCACCTACATACATAAAAGCTATCTTCGACAGTTTCAAATATCAGATTCTGACAAATTTATCAAAGCATTCATTATGAACTTAAGCTTAGTTAGGTAAGTAGATGATTTTTATATTTTTTAATGGAACAAAATAAATTTGATCAACTTTAACAGCATTTTAGTTCTTTGGCTCAAGCAAAACAACATTAATAAATATAGATGGCTCAGCAGTAGTAAATAAGTGAAATAGCTGATGGCAATGGGCTTGCAATTCGAAAATTATAAAACGGTATTCGTTAGCTACCGACGTTATAACTTTGTGCGTTCATAAATAATTGCATTCTTCAACATCATTTCATCATTCTAAGGAAAAAATGTGCAACAAAAAAAGTATGTATTCTTAGCGAAAAAAGTATCCAAAATGATAATCCTTATAAAAATGTATCCAAATGAATCATTCGTTGCTTTCCTTGTTCATCCGTATATTTGGTTTTACCGAAGTCTGTAGAGTAGAGTTTATTAAATTTTTTTTGGCACTATGTATCTTGCATTGCATCAATTTTTGCACACTCGACAAACATGACTCAGGCTATCTATGAACTTGTTAGGATAAAGTTGCCACGACTATTCTAGAATTTGTTACGCCTTTTCTTGCCTGAACCTGAAAATGGAAAATAAGTCAAGGTGTACTAGTAAATTATGTGTGGATATTTACCTGTTGTGTGTCCTTTTTGTTTAACGTGCCGTCCTCATTCTCCACTGGAATTATGCTGCAAAAGAATTTCTTCTTATATCTTGCAGAGATTAAACAGAGGTATACTTATCTGAAGTCGTAGGCAATACGGTCTTCAGGGTGTGAGGGCCCGGCCCGTCAAGTTCTGGTGGTATAATCGCTGGTGGTCGTATCGTCAACCTGGAAGGATGAATAACTCATGATGGAGCACAACATATAGCTCACGGAGAACATAGAGGTCATAGCCTAATGTGGGAAGGAGAAACGGATTTTGACGTTACAATATAACGATGCAAGTAATGGCCGTTTTGAAATCCTGGATGGCACGAATTGCTTGCTTCGAGTTCGATGAGTACCTACAATTAGATAAGATTAATTTAAGTTAGATTTAGTACAAGTTAATTGGATTAGTATAGTTACGGAAGCTGTTTTTTTTTTAAAGAAATAATGTATACTTACTCATAATATTGTCAAGATGATGTCAAGCAAATGAGGCCACGCATGAACACAAACTCTAAAAGAAAAAGGAAATCTTAATGTTAAGTGGTACTTATCTTTCCTACGAAGGACAATTTGTTCAGAAAAATTAATGGTAAACTTACCCGATCCAAGTTCTCTTCCAAAATTGTTCACGGAATTTACTCCTAACCTCGCACAACTATCAGTGAGTATTACGGCCGGAACTTTATAGCCCGGACATTAGAAATGTGCAAATCAAACTTTCCTCAGCCCAAGGCAAACGTCGATTTATACTATTTAACAAAATTAACTTTAATTAGGAAATTTGAAACCATGTCAAGTGGTTGTCAAAACAAAACTTTAATCACCGAATATCCTATGAAAACGAATTTTAATAGGATATTCAAATATACCAAATTAAAGCTGGTATTAAGGCGATTATTTTGAAAACAAAAAATGAAAAAATTATTAACAAATTTAAACCGTTTGGAAACGGTCAGTCTTGATTGGAAAAATATTGGAAAATTATGGAAAACTTCCAAAATAGGGGGCGATTTGTGATAAATTCGACGGCCTTGGTAGGTGAGGCGGACAGTTTTTGACAGGGAGTGAAAAGTTATAGAAGGTTGCACATAAAAGTTTAAAAGGTTAAAAAAAAAAATTAAAGAAGCGGAGAAAAGTATAGAAAAGGAGAGAAAAGAATAGTAAGCAAGGTCTAGGAGAAGAAAATATTAAACTGAAGGCAGATAAACGAAAACAGGAAAGGAGAGAATTTCGACCGGCGAGATTTAAGAATTGCAATAAGGAAAATAGCTGGAAGTGAAGATAAGTACCGCCGCAATTAAATGCGAAGTTTTCTTAATATACATATCTATCGCTCTTTTATTTAATTAATTTTGTGTTACACCAAATGAAATTTATTGGGTTAAGTGTGTTGCCTTTTTGTGCTAGTTAGGTGATATTTGTTCTGATACATATTTTCGGATTTGAAGAAATTCAATATTTAGGTTAGTAAAACCCTATTTAATTAAGGAAAATAATGAACTCATGAGTTCATATTATAACGTTTAATTAAAAAAAAAACAGTGATTTTGTTTGATATATATTCTTTTTTTCCTTTTCGCAACAACATAAAGTTCGTGTACTCGAACAAACCACGTGGCGCCCTCTACAGGTGTAATTTTTCTTGGTTCTAGTATCCAACCCCCATCTCCACAGCTAGCCGGCGAACCATTTTTTTTTTGTGCTCTGGAGACGGAGCATAACAAATTTTGAACACTTTTTGTTATCGAGTTTTTTGATAAAATAATATCCAAACCGGAAAAATTGGACAAAGAAACCATTTTATCCAGCGGAGGGTTTCTACATTTCTTAAATAAATTTGATAATCAGCTTTCTCTCATTACTTTTACAGAAATATTTGCTTTCACTGATAATTCATTTAACCTGCAGAGTAAAATTATGGATATTTCTTATTGCAATGAAAAAATTCATGAAACAGTGTCACATATTCGAACTGTTACATGTAATTGGAGTTCTGTACCCGAAGGTTAAAAAAATAATCCCATTACTAAGCCTCCGATGTCCGTCCGTCTGTCTGTCACCGGGCTGTATATCATGGATCGTAATAGGTAGACAGTTGAAATTTTCACAGGGTATGTATAACTATTGCCGCTATAACATATATAAATAATAAAAATTAAATTAAATTAAAAATTAAAGGGGCCCCCATACAAGAAACGTGATTTTTTCGGAATTTTCTTCGTCGTTTTATTCTCATTGATTATTGTTATCATAAGTAGGCATAACTTTTTCCAATGACAGCATTATTTTTCTTTCCTTTGTTTTTAAATGACAGCATTATTTTTTGAAATGACGCCTACTTTCATTTGAAAAATTAAATAAAAAGTACATAGTGTTAAATTTTGCATGATGGTACGGTGCCCTTCGTGCACGAGTCCGACTGGTAGTTGGCCGATTTTTATCAATCTTCTTGCCAGTGGCTTTGATAGATCCTCCTGAACAACCAGTAGCGCACCCAGTATTTGGCTTGGGGAGAGGGGGAGGCCATATGTGTTCTAATTCCAAAATGTCGAAAGAAACGGCTCCAAAGTCGAGTCAATTTCATGTCTGAAATACTTTTATTTATTTCTTTACTACACCCGCAATTTATGCAGTTTTTGCTAAATATTTCTAGACTACATATACATATTCCTTGTATCAGTAGTACTCAGAGACTTGAATCACGGCACCATAGCGGTGCCGCAGGAATCTACGGCAGAAAGTGGTTGCAAAATGGACGTCATTACACGCAATATGAACGTCATTGCATGCCATATGGACGTGCGATGCTGCAACGTCGCCGAAGGTATATATGGATCGTTCCATATCAAACAGATGAAATGTGTGTGGGACATGTACATCAAAATTTTTTTTCTCGATATTTTACAAACTTAAATCAAAAATACGAACAAAACTACAAGTACTTGTACTACAAGTGTTGTTCAACAAGTTAGAAAATTTGTGTACCACAAAGCAATACTTGTAGAATTCATTGTACAATTGTACAACGATATTTCTACAAGTGGCAAATTTTGACTTATAGACTGACTGTACCAGAAAACAAACTTGAAAATCCATCATGGCTTGTAGAAACTGAGTGAATTTTCTACCTATGTTTTCAGACTAGTAGATTTTCGTTCAAGTCAGATAAAAGTAAAATTTTGATACTGAAAATAATTTTTTTTTCGATTGAACTACATTCATTTCTATACATCAATGTATTTAGAATTAATTATTTTTAACATTTAAATTAGGATACTAAACATATAATTAATAATAAACTTTACGCAGTAAATAACGTTTGACAACTCAAAAATCCAGGAAGTTTCCGTATTGCTTTCAAAATTATATGTACTATGCAGTGTTGGGCATTAATCGATTAAATTTTTTAATTAAATTAACGAATAATATCATTGAAAAATTAATCTCAAGAAAATAATCGTAATTGATTTAATCGACTTATCAACTTAATTGTCAATCGATAATACTAATTAAGTTCAATCGACACTTATTAATCGTAATTTACTCCTCAGTTTTTAATCGTCAATCGTATTTATCGATTTGTTAATGTGATAAAGTGAGCGAGGTATTGGTAATTCAAGATACGTTTATTAGCTATTAGAAAAAATGTAATGAAATGAAAGAAAAACAATAAAATTACGATGAAAACAGTGTGAGAAATTCAAACTGAAATTATGATATTAAACATTTTAGATTTGGAACTACGACATGTAGAATAGAGACTTATAGAAGATACTTAAAAAAGAAGACTAATATAGTAGGAAAGAATTGTCATTATCATTAGTGTACCACCTTAAGTAATAATACAAATAAATATACGGAGAGCAGGAGAATGCAATTGGCGCGAATTTCCCCATCATACGTTAAGGCTCGTTCTTTTGTTTGATTAGTGCCTAAAAAGGCTACTCAAAAATACTAAAAATGCCTAATCAAAATAAGTAGTGGAAACTAAAACAAATAAAACATTTTTGAAAACGACAAAGCGATTATCGATTGATTAATAGTTAATAGTGTTATACGATTATTTTTCATTATTAATTAATCATTAATCGTTTCACATGTTTTATTTAAATGATTAAATATTAAAATTATTCTTCCTGATTGATGATTGGTACTTTTATTCGTAAACATTAATCACTAATATAATTAAATTTTGCCCAACACAGTAGTATAGAACATAAGAATGCGAAAGTAATAACGGTATCCAATGGAAGTGAATACATCAAAAGTTTCTCGTTAGCGTAGTTGGTGATAACATTCTTGTGGGAAAAGAATTCTTTATAATAAAATGATAAGTGTATTTTGTAGTACTTCAAGTTCAAATGAAAAGGATGATCTTGTATTCCTTGAAATAACAAAATTAGAGAGAGAATAAATTTTTTGGATTAGAGAATAAAATATTTATTGAAAAATATCCTTATCTTAAAACCGTAGTGCAGCAATTAGATTTAACAAAATTTTTATCTGAAATGCATAAAATTCTCGGTTTTTTGATAATTTCAACCTATATGCTACTTCTATGCTACTTTTCCTTGGATTGCTAAGATTTTACATGTTTGAGTCATGTTTAGTCCTAGCACAACACAATGTAGACTCAAAATATTAACGTAAATTAAAACTTTGTTTGATTTGTTTAAATTGCAAAATATGCAATAGATTTTGTTATTAAATTACTATGATCTGATTTAAATTTAAATGTAGCGATTTCCAGCTATAATTTTTGCTATAATTCTAACCGCCATAATTGTTTCAATTCTATTGGTTTCATGTATCTCTATTCTTTCATTTGTAAAGGGGAAGAATTGACACTTGTTATCTAGTCGTCGGAAATAAAGGTTCGCTCTAAATCCAACAATAAATGAGTTTGCATTTTCTCATAACAAAAACGGTTGTAATTCAAAAAGTCATACAAAAGTCCATGCTACTTCCAAAATTAGATCTATTGAAACTTGTTTTTTTTTTATCTATAAACTATGTCTATTTGCATTATACAATCGCATATGGAAAAATGTATGCTTTGCTACATGCAACATGTTTAAGCTGGAAAATATTTTAGACTTCAACATTGAATCTACAAGTCTAGGGAAATTTAAAATTTCCTATAACAAGATGACTAATTTTTGCGGTACAGAATCTACTAATAGAACAGAACAATTGTAGTTTTGTGGAATTCGATCCTGGTCAATTCTCAATGGGCACTTTCTTCGCAGGGGTCACCTACAGAGGATGAGGCTTGTTGACGATCTGCTTTGCAGAAAATTCGGAAATTAATCCGAAACGTGCCTCATATACTTTATCACTGTCCGGCTCTCTCAGGGAAGCGTTACACATTCCTTGGCTCACACTTCTTGGAAGAACTGCACAAAGCCGGTCCCTCCTTACCGACTTCGTGCAATTTTGAATTTTGTCAGAGCGTCCGGTTGGGACTTACGAGTAATTGCTCAAAAGTCTGGTGGATGAATAATGGGCCTCGATATAGCCTACGTTATAGGGATCCAGTCCGGATCCGAACCTCGTTTCAATCCATCCATCCATCCATCACTTATAAAAGTGGACTTGATTCATTTTAGCCATGAACCCGCCATATGTAAGTAAATTTCAATGTGTATTCGTAAATTTGTAAGGCTAGCTAGAGCTTAGCTGTAGAGTTAGCTATTCAATTCGAGTATAAATCTTTGTTTCTTTTTTTTATATTTATATCTGTCAACTTCCACAAGGAAATAGAGAGCTACAAGTCCGGTGACACACGATGATCCCACTCGATACACCATACTAAAAACTGGTTCTCTTAGCACTATTCTAGACTATTTTCATGCGAAGCCCAATTTAGAGCAGATGGTTAGACTCGGAAGATACACGAGTATCTTATGACATATTTATGCGTGTACTTAGTTTGTGTGAATATAGATCGTGTGGAAATGATGAATTTTCTTTGCTACTTCAAGAACGTGTATCAACTGTGTACACAAAAACTGGTTCTACATCGTGTCTAGTCTTCTTCTTTTTCTTTGTCTATTGGTTATGATGTTGTTGATTGCCATGTCTAAAACCCTCGTGTATACTTCACAAGCCATGAAACAGACTCACTCCCTACCACAGGCGAGGCCCAATGGAGTCCTTACCTTCTAAAATATTTGCAGTGTTCTTATGTAAAACTGACAACAGTTTGATTTGAATAGCTCCTGCGCCCTAAACTACCATTCGTACAGAAAAATGGTGTTCTGATAATCTTGAGCTTGCTTTCTTATCTTCCGAACCATAATAAAATTTTCATACCTTACCTAACAAAATTATTAAAAAAATTTATCTTAACCAAATGACTATGATTCATCAAACAAAAAGTCTCAGCTGAGTAATCATTGTAATATCGCTGTGCCGTCATGGGATGCCGTAGGCTGATAATATCGAATGTAGCTTCCTACAGATTCGGACTCCGGCTACACATACACACATGCAATTATCACTTAGCTGAGAGTTATTGAGCGAAATATGGTAAGGTAACTTTGTAATCGAAACTATTTTATTATTTTGTTAAGTAAGGTATATAGTAAGTGTAACCTTTGGGAAGGTAAGGAACCAAGCTGTAAGTTACGAAAGACTATTTTCCTGTATGGATAGTAGTTTAGACTCTATAGCATATATAAAGTCAATATTTGACACTTTTCTATATGTATCAATATAGAATATTTTAGAGAACGGACTCCGAAAGCACACATATAGGTCTCTGTTTCATGGCTTGGGAAGTATTCTCGAGGGTTTTGCCATGTCCGGCTAAATGTTGTTTTTTTTATTTGTGATTGTATTTTGTTTATTAGTGTAATTGTAATTTGTTATATATGGTGATGTCAGTTGTTTATAAAATTATGTGATAGTATTATTTATAATTATGCTTGTTTTGTTGTTATGTGTAGGTCAACGGTTCACAAGTAAGTTTCGTGAAATTGAAACTATTATTACCGACGCCTGGCTTAGTTCACTGTTACAGTTGATATCAACCGTTGAAAAATTTTAATTACGAACTGCACACTAAACACCGAAAACCGAAAATATATCCGAGAGATTGCAAATCCGATGATGCATTAAAGCGATCACCAGTGAGAGAGAATCTCAGGGAAACCCCCTAATCTGGCCCAACCGTCGTAGCGAGCGAATTTGGTAAGACGTCCGACCGCTCTGAGAAACAACTTGTAACTGGTGTCTGGTCTTGAGTGTGTATCATGACGTGTCAGGGAACTAACTAATAGACCTCCTGACGCGATTCACTGGAAGCGCACAGCGCTTCTTTTTTCTATCCCAGTTCATTGTTAGTTTTTTTTTTTTACATAGGCATATTCGCAGAGGCAAGCGCTTCACTGTTGCCTTTAAGAAGCGGTGTAGAAGGTATGCTAAATGATTAGCGAAAACTTTTTGCAGTAATCTTTTCAAAAGCTTTAATTATCTTTTCGCACAATCATCGCAGTGTTTCTTCCTTTCATAAGACAAGATAAGACTTGCTCCTGAGAACATTATTAAGGCGGTTACACTCGCTTCTCATGATTATTTGTGGTATTAAATTTAATTAATTTTATTAAATAAGCCAAAATTCTCTGCATTCTTGCAATACTCAATTGACCCAATAGCAATCAATCACAACAAATGCGATCACATTATTGGAATTAAGCAAAACATACGCTAAACCAAATATATGTCACAACCTTAAGAAGTGACTGTAATTATTTACATGAGTTTGCTTCCATGTTTTGCAACCAACGTAATGCGAGTCAAGTACATTGCGTCACATCTTTTTGTCTGAGTTAAGCACATAAGTGCAAATAAGCGATTTAGTTTTAACGTGCCCCAAATCACGGGCATGTACACAAGTTATGTACTAATGGGCATTAATAATAATAATTAAGTCTAGGCTAGCAAATTTACCTTTGTATAAATAAGCTAGCGATATTCCAATAAAGATGATTAGTACATTGGCGATCAAAGAGACTGCGTCTTTTATTTTAACAGGGCACTTTCTAGTTCTAGCTTGGCCAGAAGAAATGGTGGATCTGCTTTTTCAAAGCTTCCCCACTAGGAGATCCGCTTTCTAAGTTTCTCCTACTACACAGCGACCGTGAAATAGATATACCAGCATTTCTCTTACTACATTATTCTAACTTTTATTAACCAGAACTTCTGAAGATTACTTCTAACCATTCTGAACTTCGCATTTATAATGAGAAATGCATTACTTCGCATAATAGTGGAAAAACCACAGATTCATGGAAATTTAGATGAAATCAGTCATTGTTGCACTTCTGCTGGAGGTTGTTAAATATTCTTCTGTAGAGCTTCGAAGTGATGTCTAAAGTCGCGCTTAAATTGTGCATCTTCCAATGTGTATTTCTGCTTAGAGATATTAGTAAACGTTTAATAGGTTAATTTTGACTTTTTATTTGATGTGAATTTTTATGTAATCTGTGGAGTAGAATTGCCTTAAATTTTTTAGGTTTGTTCAGGACCTTACCATAAGCATACTTTGTTAGTATCAGTTATGCTATTCCACATTCACTTTACTTCGAGTTACCTTGCAGCGCTATCCAAAGGAATTTCCTTAATGACATAAGGACATCTAGCAATGATAATTCATGTGCAATATTCTATTCAGAAGATTAACTGGAATGAAATGGAAATGTCTTCAGTATAGACCCCAGGCAGTTTGCAATGTGATTTTATGAAAGGATGACATTCATTCTATTTGATCAAAGAGGCGAATAAATAACTAATCTTGGGATCTGATTTCTTTCCTTTGCATAATGGTTATGCTTCTCATTTTCTACATATATTTGTTTACAAGCATCCACATGACAAAACCGTGGCATATGTAGACGGAGATATATCTATGACACTATCATCAAAAGGAAGCGATTTAAATTTATAAGGAACATGGTAGAGAGTTCCGTCGTAGTAATTTTACATTTTTAGTCAACTGAAATGAAATTTTTATGACCTGCAAACTGCTCATCTTTATGGTAATTTATGTCCTTCAACGCAAATTGCTTCCGGCTCTTTAGAAATCCTTTCAATGATTATGTTGCTCAAGGCAAGAGGGTGGGAGCCTAAAGATTAACGTTTACATAGAATCGCCCAAGATTATTCCAGGAAATTTACGAGTGAAATCAGATAGCTTTTTTTGAACTGAGATAAGTCGGTTGGATAATACTTTTTATGAGTTGGTACTTCACTTGTTTTAAATTCATAAATGATGGATATTTTCGTAATATTATAAGCAAATTTGCGAAATATATTAGGTTTGATAGTTTAGTTGATGGTTAATACATTATAAATGTAAGAAGCGTGATAAGAGATTGAATTAATTTTTTATGAAAATTAACAAAACATTTACAAATAGTAGGGAAAAGTCTAATTTCGCGTCTAAAATGCTTCATCATGCCATCGTAGTATTGGAGCTTCCCAATACACAATGCAAATCTACTTGGAAGATATGTATATTTCATTACACATGGAAACAAGGTCCATTGCGAGTTGATTTATCACCACAGTTTGGGTCTTATAAAGTTCGTCAACCATTGAGGTTATTTAATTCATTCACACCATCTGCCTAATGCATTTGCTATTACATATATTGAATTTAAAATATTTCGGAATGAATTGTTCCAATAGTGACAATTTCCTCAGTAAACCAAATTGTTTCGGTTTTTCTAAAAAAATCGTATTTACATTCGTTAAACATTTTTTTTACTCTGTTTGAAACATTTCTATCGGTCCACGTGCCTGCATTTGAGAACGCTTTGACCTTGCTAGTTGAAATTTTTTACAGCGTAGTTTTATTTAAAAAGTTAGACCAAATGTGTGACCGAGTAAAATCGGGCAACTACTTCGTAGTGTTGCCATACAACAGCTTTGATTTGCAGTGTATATATTAGGACTACTTTAGAGAAATTTGATCCAGAGAGCTAAAATATTGTAAGCGTTCTCTTAATAATTGTAGATTGACGTTCAAAAATGAACAATGAACGAAATTGGGAAGCTCCTTCGTATCGTTGCTGTACAAATATTAACTGATTTCCATTTTTTTTTTTTTCACTTATAGTCTGATTTCACATGAGCCTGAATTCAGACTATGAAATTTTCAGACTCTGTGTTTCTCAGTTCAGGGTTTAGGATTTCATATAACGCTGAATTTTTACATAGAGAGCTTGGAGAAATGTGGCGTACGAAATTTAAACGAAGAAGTTATACTTCAATATTCTCTAAATATCAAATTAGAAAATGCGTCTGTTCTTTTACCATGGATTTTTTAAACTTATCCGATGATTAACTTATTTGTCTTTCAATTTTTGTCGATGATATTGATAAAAAAAAATCGAAAGCATTGGGTGTATCTATCTTATCAGGGAAGCATGAAGGAGAGCTTAATCAATTATATGACAAACAGAGACTGCATTCTAAGCAATTATTTTTTTAATATTATAGAATGTTGATAGACTCTTTTGATGAATTATTATCGAAGATTTAACATAAAATAAAAAAGACTATCACCAGACAGTCGAAAGCATTTCTGCAGAACAAAGATTTAAAGGTTTGCGTTCAGTTGACGAAATTAATTTTGCTTCCACGCATTTTTTGGCCTTCTCCATCGATGAACGCCTTTTTTCTGACTAAAAAATTCATACTTATGTCACACGCATGAATTTTCCGGGGGTTGGAAAGATCAATTCAATTTATATCTCAGGAAGGTGGAGGGAAGCACTCTTCCTGTATTCACTGAGAGGTAAACTTTTCATGCTTTCTTAGAAAGGCGCAAAAAATAGACACGTCTTCACTTATTCGAATCTCGTGAAAATAATCCACATCTTCTAAACTAATGCACAAATCAAAATATTTGACATCTGCAGCTGCACGTACATTTCGTTCCTTCAATGTGTAAATAAGTTGCTTCCTTTCCTAGATTCCGCTTGCCTTCTTCAATTCGATCTGCTAATTAAATTACTTTTAATATCCGAGCTAAAGAGCTCAATCTTTTAAAAGAGCACCAAGTTAGAGCCAAAGGCACAATATCTGGTGTTTGAATATGGATATCTTCAATGAGAGCTGAAAAGCTCATTACCTTTGATGTCAGCCATGTTGGAGTTAAGAGCTCAATATCTGGCAATTGAATTAAACGCCGAGAGTTGCAGGTAAAACTCTGAATTTTTATATCATATTGCACTTAATTTATACTTTTGAAAATTGCTTACATCGTTAAAACCTTAATTCGAAATATTGTTTCTCGAGAACTATTCTATTTTACAAAGAGTATTACAAAATTGCTTACCTTGCTCATATTAGCAATATCTATCCAAAATATATGTTATCGATAAATGCATATACATTAACCCCTACATGAATAAGCATTGCTTAGATGCCCACTTTGCCATCTATTTCTTATTGAACAAATGCTAAGTAGATATGACACATTTATCGATTGCGTCATTGAGCAATTACTTTCTTAAGTTCTCTGAGTAATGTATAGTATACATCATCACGGTGCAACGGTGACCAGTGGTGATCATATTGAATTTTTACAACTTCCTTTCACTCAGCGTTAATTTATGAATGAATCGTAGAATGGCGCATAGCTATTCCGATCATAAAGGGCTTTCCAATAAGAGGTGTTATTTTGATATTCGAAGAAAAATGCCATTTTTTGAGATAAATGATCGGATCTTTATTTCATTATAAACAGGACGGTATACCGTTAGTAATGGAAAATAACATCAGCCAAATGACCACCACGACCACGCCTGTAGGACCATATCCTTTTTATGAAATTTTCCATAACCAAATCGCAAAGTGACTGCCTATGTCCTCGATAGCCTCACGAATTCCATCTTTGAGGTCTTGAATCGACGCTGCGCTGTTGGTGTAGACCTTCTCTTTCACGTGGCCCCAAAGGAAGAAGTCGCAAGGTGTTAAGTCACAAGATCTCGGTGGCCAATTGTGATTACCTCTCCGAGAGATAACACGGTCCGGAAACTTTTCCCGTAAAAGACCAATGGTTTCGTTGATTGTATGGCACGTAGCGCCGTCTTGTTGAAAGTAAACGTTGTCCAGATCAATACCATCCAATTTCGGCCATAAAAAATCATTAATCATCTGTCGATAGCGCAATCCATTCACCGTAACAGTTGCTCCAGCCTCATTTTCGAAAAAGTAAGGTCCAATGACCCCGTGGGATCATAAACCGCACCAAGCAGTCACACGTTGAGGATGGAGAGGCTTTTCAACAATAACTCTTGGGTTTTCCGAGCCCCAGATGCGACAATTTTGCTTGTTGACGAAGCCTTCGAGGTGGAAATGGGCCTCATCACTTAAGATGAGTTTTCGATGGAATTCCGGATCATTTTCAAGCATTTCAAGGACCCAATCAGCAAAGACTCGACGGTGTTGATGATCGGCCGGCTTGAGTTCTTGTGTTAACTGAACTTTGTAAGTCTTAAGACCCAAATCTTTATGCAAAATACGGTGTAATGACGTTGGTGGAATGCCTAATTCCAAAGAACGACGAGGATTGGACAAACCTGGGTTTTCTTCAACACTTTCGGCTACAGCAGCAATATTCTCGGCTGTTCTTGAGCGACGTGCACGGGTTTTTTCTTCACATCACTAACTTGTCCCGACAGCTCGAGTTTTTCTACCAATTTCTGTATTGCGGTGCGACAAGGTGCTTCACGACGACCCAAAACTGTTCGAGTTATACGAACCGTCTCTGCCACATTTTCACAATTTTTATAGTGAAGTTTAATAATTTCAATGCGTTGCTGGATCGTGTATCGTTCCAATTTTATTAATGGCGTAGTTTATACTTGTCAAATGTCAAGAAATGACAGCTCCAAAAGTGACATCTACTGAAATAGCGGGCTAATTAAAATAACACCTCTTATTGGAAAACCCTTATTTCTTTTTCTCTGTTGTTATTTACTTTTGCTTGTTATGTTTGTTTCGTTTATTTTTATTTTTTATTATTATTTTTTGTTTAGGTACGTGCATATGCCTTTATTATTGTGGTATGTAGGTATGCTCTACAAATGTTCTTAGAGAAACAATGAAACTATATGACTCATTTTCGACCTGCACGCACTCCCTTGAACTAGGCTCTGCAAATATAGCTGCAAAAATTTCTTGAAAACATCACGCCTGCCTTTCTAAACCAGGTAAACGTAACGTCTGTTCATTAACTCATTACTAATGCATTCCAGGTAATGTTAATAGTAAACCTTATCTTAGTCAGGCATTCTCATTTTTCCCACTGGGTAACTAATGCATTATAGGTAATATTGACAGTAAACCTTAACTAAGTCACACATTCCCAGTTTTCCCTCGATAGCTCAAGTTGTCGTTGCTAACCTATCTCATGTCACCGCATATAAGATTCATAACTGTCTTCCGAAACAGGGGTGGATCTAACATTGAAATTAGAGGGGTGTCATCTTACCTGCAATTAAATTTAGGAATAAAAACAAATCAAATGGCGCACCATTTGTCTAGCCCCGTAAGTCGTTTAGTTTAGCAACTGCAGTACTGTAGTGAGGAACTGCGTTGGCTTTTTACCCCCCCCCCCCCCCCCCCGAAGCCACCACTGTTCCGAAAACCCGCCACCGCTACAATTTATTTATAAATAACTCGGACTCAGATAAACCAAGAATACAAGTTAACTTGTGACGGGCCAACAACGTTTGAGCATGAAAACACGAGGTAAGTCGTAACTGGTCAATATAATGTGGTAAACCAAAATTACTACACTAAAAAAAAATTGTTAGTTTAAACGACAAATTGCGATTAGTTGATTGTACATTAGTAATTAGTTGCAATTTCTAATTGGAATTAGTTGATTTGCCCTTAGTTGTTTTGAAAAATACTTAAGTTGTAGCTTCAAATTCAATTAGTTCAATTAAAAAATATTTGATGATAAATTAACTAATCATATTTCAGAAGACGTATCAGTAAAATCAACATATAAAATTATTAATTTTTTTGCAGAAACAACGAAACTGATTGTTTATTTTTAAGATTATGATTTGTCATATAGCGAATTTATGCAATTAATAAATTCAACAAATAATTGGATAGATTTTTTTTAATATGATCAAATCGCACAATTTTCTAAATAAACGATTTACATTAGTTGATATGAATAATATAATTTTCGCATAACTTTAAATTTTAAATCATTGCATCAATAATATTTATTTTTATACCCTAGATGAAATCTCATAGGTCATACTGAGTTAATCATTTCGCTGGTAACGCATATTATTGATAAAGGAAAAATGGATTGGACACACACGCATAATTGTTATATTGATTTTTGCATGTCTGTCCGTTTGTCCGTCTATCCGTTCGTCTATGGCATTTTCGAAGAAATAATTAATATAATTTCGTAAATGGAAGAAATCTTGAGACCCGTGGTGTTGTCATACAAAATTTACAATATTTTAAGTGCTCCGGGAAAACGTTTAGGGCCAATTTGTTCTTGTACTGAGAAATTACCTGCAAAATGAATCATAACCATTAAATTAAACCAATACATTTGTTGAATCGAAAAATCTGAACATTTGCTTTGACACGTCTTTTTTAAATTTGAATTTCGTTTGGACATGTTAAAACTCAATTCATAATTTCGACTTATACATTCGATGAATCAACAAATCAGAAATTTTGGCCTCGTATAATTCACACTTAGAACTTATACTGAGTGTATATATTGGGTTTGCTTAATATTTTCTTCAGAGTCTACAGTAGGCAGCAATTCGCAGTCGTACTAATGAGTACACATAGAGTTTTTGCCCATAGAGAACGCTTTTTTTTAACTTTTTTAAAAATATTGTCAGCATACTGCTAATTAACTAGCTAATTAACTAACTAACTAATTAAATTCATAGCATTTTATTGTTATGATCAACTAGAAAATTAGTTGAACCTTCCAATTTCATTACAAATTTTAACAAATTCGATTAGTTGATTACTAATATCTTCAAACTAATGTTTTAGCTATTTTTAATAATGCGGTATGCAAAGTCAACCAATCAATTATTTAATTTGGAGAATTGAATTTGTTGAAAGAGCAATATTAATTAGTCGATTGGTTTAATAAGTGCTTCTAAAGACTAAATTAAACAATGGCTGTTTTAGCTGTTATTTAGTTAATTCAACAAAATGATTAGTTGAAAAAACAAAAGGTGCTCGGATACGAAATTCCGAAAGATTATCAAAGCTAACTAAGCAATTAGTTGAATTCACAAAAAAAAATTAGTTAAATCAACTAATGCCAATATGTTTTCTTAACGAATATGATTCGTAAGCTGAAATTCAACTAATATTATTTGTTGATGAAGCAAATTCATTGGCGTAAAGGAATTACTTTTTTATTCTTTTCAGTGTAAAATCGCACAAACTTATACTATTTGGATAAATTTCACGCTTTTGAAGTAGCAGTAACAAATCTGAAATAATTTTATAATACCACGTGTGGCCCAAAGTGATCCGAATGCGTATTAAGACATCTCTGGATGACTCACAACATTACTTACATAAAGAAAATATTAATTGGTGCTCTGAGTCCTAAGCATCAGTGCTAGGATAGGCCCCTCCAAAATGCATATTTAAACAAGATAATTTTTTTTGCAACATAACAATTTATTTTAGATTCATGTTACCTCTGAAATTTAAGATGTGATATGCTGTGACTATTTTCTATTTTTATTGACACTCCCCTGCTTACCATTCCTACCTATGATTTCATCAAGGCGCAAAATTTATTGATTTTTGTGGCGACTAAGTTTGTGAGTCCACCATCATAATCAAATCGCGGATTAAAGCATGCTTACTGCCCGCAATTTTCTAAATTTCTGTTTATCTCTGGACACAGTTGGTTCGACTGGTGAGCAATTCAACAAGAGGTTGGATTCTGTCCTTTAACAACATTTCAATTGGTGTGAGTTGTGTGTCTATACAGGCACAAGAAGATGGGAATAGATTTACATTTGAAAATAGAAGAGAAAAGGAATATTCTAATGAAGTAACCGAAAAGTACAATTTTGATGGATTGAAGGGAAACAAAATTTGCATTTAAATTCTTACGGCTGTCTGTGACAGCGTGCCTTTTTCTTCGTGATTGAATTAGGGCTGATCTGATTTGTGGTATTCACGAATGTAAACGCAATTCAAGAAAATAAGTTTTGTGCTTAGTTCGCCTTTTTTCCAATTTCAAGGAAATATTTATGGAAAATAAAGCCATCTGCGATTAAATATACGGTATATTATATATATATGTGTGTAGAGAGAGAAAGGGAGAGAGAAAGAGAGAGAGAGAGAACGAGAGAGAGAGAGAGAGAGAGAGAAACTGAGATCGCATTTAATGTCATCTTCGTGATTACAAGAAGGTGTTTACCAGATCTTGATTGTGAAATTTAGTACGCAACTACAACGTGGTTTCTAGGCAAGGCATCTGTTGCCAAGAAGGTCCTACCAACCGAGGGTGTGAGCAGTGCTGATGAATGTGTGGCTAAAGAAGTTCAGTCGCTTAGTGTAAACTCGGAAAATCAATCGCCCACCACAAACCAGAAAAAATACCACAGATACGGTTCTGTTTTTGTGGCAATTTACACAATCAACAGAATCAGAGATATCTAGTGTTGGCTCTTTCTGGTCTATTAGTATACGTTTCTTACATTCAATAGACGAGTAAGGAACCAGTAACCTTCGGCTGCAAAAATGAGCCCGTCGGTGGTATTCTTATCTATGCGGAGAGATGAATTTACCTGTACCAGAATATCTATTAATACAGTTGCACTTTTAATTAGTTAAAAAAGCGAATATTTTCTATATTTCATTTTAAGAGTTTTGTGCACAAAATCTGTACTAATTTAAGAAATCAAGGAGAAAATTATGGAATGGAATGTCAGTTACCAAAAGAATAATAAAGATTTATTGAGATACACCATAATTGTTTGACACCCGAATCCGAAAAATGTTTACGTAGAAAAATGTCTTGAACTTGAATTTTAACCTTCTGATATGTGTTGCTATTTCTCTGACGAAATCTCTAGCTTAATCTCTTGTAGAATTCTTTCTAGGCGTACGATACGAGCTGTAACCCGGGCTCATCCTCATTCCCTTAAAATCAAAATTCGGCCGTATCATGAATACCGCGAATCCTTCGTAAACAGAACCGTATCAGGGAATAACTTCTACAATTAAGATTTATGTTATTCTTACTTACTTTATCTGCAGTTTCGAGAAATCCTCCACAATATTCACAAAAGTTGGTACACCCATCCGGAGACGAAATAAAAAATTCAACCTTAACCTCATGTTGGAAAATTATCTACCCGGAAGTAATACCTTAATACAGAAGGTCTCCATAATGGCTTAATTTTTAATTAAATGGAATAAAATGTGCAGAGTGTCACAAAAATGAAGTGTATCAAGAACACTTTGACTTAATATTTTACGAATTAGCCTATTATAAATGAATATGATAATTTAAAATTTGTACGATAGATAATCGTTGCAGATTTCTAATCGCCTAAGGCTTTTCAACAAACTCGAGTTCTTGGAATTTTAACTTCTTCTATATCATAAATGAAGTCTAATAAGGTATACTAAATTTCTGATTCCGTTTGTAATTCATAGAAACAACGCTGGCAGAGCATTTGGATGGCGCCATATTGACAGTTATTTTGGGTTTTCTATGTCCGTCTGTCTGTATGTCCCTGTATGCCTATCCACCTGTATATTTGCTGCCTTTCTGTCTGATCGTGTGGCTGTCCTCACGGTAACTCGAGAACGCGCTCACTTAAAGAGCTGAAATTTTGCGCAGAGCCTTTTTAAAAAAAATATAGACCTAGCATCGAGAATGGGACAAATCAGCTAAATCCTATACAGGTTTTATTAAACTGCAATTCTGTAATTAAAGCGAGTATCCAGTATCCCAAAGCTTAACTTTTAACGAGTCATATGACGCTTTGCACCTAAGCTTTTAATGAGAAACTAGAGAAAGCAATTCAACAGAAAAATGTAAATAATACTTTTAGATGGGCAGAGGGGGGGAGGGGGTAAGGTTTTGGTATACCCTTGTGTTGGAACTTCAAACAATATTATATACATAGATATATTAATTTCTGCTGTGGTAACATATGGTAAAGAAACATTTCCTGCCAAAACTGTGATACGGCATCGTAGGGTATCCCCTGAATTTTGGAAACATCCCCGCATGAGTTTTTTCTTGTCCATGGAATAAATTAAGCTATAATATTTGTTATATATGATTGCGACATGGTGGGCAATACGGATGGAGCCCTATTTTCCATCGTCGCCTTTTTTAGTTTAGTTACTAGGAAGATCAAGGAGGTACTAAAGGAGGGTATACACGAATACGTCTAGGCATCATCATACGTATTACTGAAAATGAAAATGTATGTGGAAAATCGAGAAGAAGTGAAGGCGAGATAGCTTAGAGAGATTCCAAGGCACTATAAGTTCAAATCCTTCAAGTATAGCTTCAAACCACCACACCTTGCAAAATCTATAAATTCAAAATAAAATAACGATAGCTTACTAAATACATTAAATTAACTATTAGAGACTGACCTCTTAAGTGTTTTACTAGACAACGTAGATAATTACACTGGTAGGAAAACCGCTGCTGAGCTCCGTGACTAGAGCGAAACGTTCAGTAAGGCCTGTAGCTGACTTCCTGGCAATCTTAGTTTTAAGTATCTAACTTTCGTTCTAACAGGTTAAACAGATTTATTTAGAAATAATTCTTGCTCAACATTTTTCACTCTTAAAAAACTACCCTTATTACAATGGAACTAATAACCCTTAGTTAACAACACCAACTTCGGGTCACTTCTTTCAGAAATGAATCCATCGCTACCAATTTATAATGGAGAAACAGGGTTAGAATGCAGAGTTTAGATTTACTCTTATGGAATAACCATGATACGTTCTATTCGAATCTATTATTCGCAAAATTCTTAGTACCAACCAGTTCACTCGAAGACTAACCTATTACGCGATGGTGGGTAATAGTACACCATCTGTACCGTACATAAGCTTCGTATTCATGTGCTTTATAAAAGCATGGGGACTTCATATCCTGCACCCAAAAAAAGCAAACGATTAGATTTTGATATTCTGGAATTACTATTATGTTTTCTTGTAATTTTACTAAATATTTATAATTTGGTAATATTTTCTTTTCTTTCATACTTACAAAAAAACTTATTTATTAATAAATAAATTTTGCTCCAACAACTTCTAAAAGTGATTTTAAATTTTAAGTTGCAATCAGAATTGATATAAATTATTTTGATGTAATAACAGCTAGAACTTCAGAATGGTTTTTGGACAAGTTTGGCTTATGCTGAAAATAAATGCGAAATGAGTGTCAGTTAAAATTCATTAAAAGGCTTGTGTCTATATAAACAACAATGGTTTCGCTTTAATGAAAAGCTGAAATGTTAAAAGTGAATATATTTATTTACATATAAGTGTGATTTTAAGTAAATTACTACTCTTTTCTTTTTGAGGCCAGCCCATCCCTTTAACTCGTACACGAATTTGTCTGTCTGTATATTTATTTATATATTTCTTTTATACTATTTTCGACACTCTCGTAGACCCACTTTTCGTCACCACAGCGAGCTGAAATTTGGCACACAGGTTCAAGTCGCGTGACATATCATAATTTGAACCGGAAATTTCCATGGAAAACCCAGAAAATCGGGAAAAATCATTTGAAAATTTGGTACAAATTTGATTAGTGATAAATCCGTTTCAGGAAGCAGAGTTTTCCGATTTTTCCGAAAAAAAATTCCGGAATTTTCCGACTTTTCCGGAAAATTTTTGGGTAAAAACGTGTTCTAAATTATGCAGAATCAAGTTCCCTATCAACTGGCATCATTACTTTCTCTCCGACAATGGTGAAAACTTGCAGAAAAAATCGAGGAAAATTCATGTAAAACGCTTTTCCGTAGTTTTTCCGACCAAGGAGCGTTTTGCAACCTAAGACAAAGTTTTAGAGCGAAATGAGTTGCATAAAGTTGCTTTAGTGGAAAACTCCATGGAAAACCCGGAAAAGCCGGAAAATCATCGAAAAAATTTTCATCGATATGATTACTGATAAATCTTTTCAGGAAAAATGCAATTTTTCTGGAAAATTTTCCGAAAATGTCCGGAATTTTCCGACTTTTCCGGAAAATTGTCGGACAAAAAAGTTTTATAAGCTATGCGGAATCATGTGTTTTCCGTCCTACTGGCATCAATACTTTCGCCTCAACAATCATTAAAACTTGCATGAATAATCTAGGAAAATTCATGAAAATTTTTAAAAAAATTTCATAGTAATACGTCTGTGGAAAACATGGAAAATCGGTAAAATTCATATTATATGGGATCAAGTTTTAATACAGCTAAAAGGGCTGTTTAAAACATAATTTGAATTTCAGAAAACCGTTGCAGTACTTCAAAATAATTTTTACTCGCACAAATTTGCTGAAAAACTGGTAAATCAGTGTCTTTTCAGCCAGCATAAAATTGTTTTAAAATATCTCCATGCAGCACGTAATAACAATTTAGTTAACGTGAAAAAGGCAGAAAATAAAATAAGTAAAAAACTTGTTTTCAAACAAAACTCAGGCCAAGCCGCATGAAAAAATAGAAAATAAACTTTTCTTCACACACAGAGGTGGACTCAGATTTTATTCGCTGACAATCACCGATATATTTCAGTATGATCAATCAGAGGTAATAAGTGATTTGATTCATGAAGAGAAAGAATATTCAAGAGAAATGTCCCAATCAAAAAATCTGAGTCCACCTCTGTGTGTGAAGAAAAGTTTACTTTCTACTTTTCCATGCGGCTTGGCCTCAGTTTTGTTTGAAAACTCGTTTTTTACATATTTTTTATACTTCAATTTATTCAAGTCCAAATGCTTAAATTTAATTTTTATCCGGCTAGGTTTTACTTCATGGTAAATTCCATCAAAAGAGAGCTAAAGATAGCCAGTGTTTTTAACTTCGAGTCAAATCATGGTCGATAGTATTGCCACACGTTGCTGTAGATTTTCGGAAAAAGTGTAGCGGAATGTCGTCGGCTGTCGTCTAAGTTGGCCAACTGAGATTTGCTTAGTTTTGACCACTAGCGCCACCAATGTGCGAAATTCGCACAGTGACAGCGAACTTTTTGTGACATTACAAATTTGGAGCATGAACGCAAAGTATGTGTTGTACACTCAGTAATTAAAAAAAAAAGTTTTGTAGCAGTAGTGAATACGGCCAGAAAGTTTGGATAAAATATGTAATAGTGAAAGTAATCAGTAAGAATGCATTTTATGGTTCATAGTTGAAAAAAAACCAAGACGCAACCTGTAACATGTTTGGTTGAAGTGTCATGCGATTCCGCAATGGCACTTTTCATCAAGCTTGACCAGTTTGTGTATTCAGGGTTGGCGCACTGTGATTGTGCGCTTCGAAAACGCCGGTTCAAAACCAATCCAAACTAAATCCGTCAATAAAACATCTAAAGGGAGATGGCCGTCTAAAAAAAGGCACAAAAGCCGTCTTCGGACTATGCAAAGGGGAAGTGCATTTGAAGTACGCAAATATAACAACGAGTTATTACATTTGCCGGAAATGTTATTCCGATTAGCGCCATTCAAATTTTGATACAAAACAGAAACGTTCAACAAATTCAGCTTTTTATTTCATTCGAATAATTTTTCCAGGTCATTTTCAATCATTTCAGCACGTACCTCATCGATTAATAAATCTAGACAGTACTGGATGACCTTCATAGCATTTCAATTTTTTCATATTTTTTTAATTTTTCACCCAATCAATTTGCGATGTTCAACAGAAGTATTTCCTTTTCCCAGGCCTTTCCAAGGTTGTACTTGGATTGACCGAATTCTTTCTTAAACGGAAGTTATGGGCAAACGGCAAAAACTTGGCCAACCCTGACGACATTCCCCTAAATATATATTTATAATTGTCAAATACTTT
This sequence comes from Dioctria rufipes, assembly GCA_963924295.1. Taxonomy (NCBI): domain Eukaryota; kingdom Metazoa; phylum Arthropoda; class Insecta; order Diptera; family Asilidae; genus Dioctria; species Dioctria rufipes. Next base: position 55,124,804 of record OZ002744.1, on the reverse strand, counting down.
TATTATATGTGGAGTTTCTTATAGACCTAGAAAAGTATTTAATAGGCAAATCTTTACGATTATCTCGGAAAAAAAAATTAATCAATGAGCTTCATTAATAAAATCCCAAATATTTTAACAAAGAATGGAAGCTATGGTTAACGATTCTTCGTTAGTGTAGGAAGGATAACTGAATTTCTGGAGCATATTTCCAGATGTACATTAAATATCGACAAAAATTTTATTAGAAAAAGTAAATTTAGGTAAATAAAGTCTCCAACTCAAGGAGCACGACACAAAATAAGTTTGTGTGATGAAATTTACCTGACTTTACAGATAATCAATTAAATAACTTAAATGAAACGGAAAAAGTACAAAATTTTGCTCAGATTAAATTGGTAACCCCAAACTAAAATTTTCTTGACTTTGATAGCTCACTTTTCGTAGCGCGGACTAAAATGGATAATAACTTTTAATATTGTCACCTGCAATACCTGCCTTTTAAATACTACCGATACCTGCTTCAAAAGATTAAACATCAACACCCTTCAATATTGTGACTTACATATGACTGGAAAATATTTGCGCAGATGAAAGTGCTGGGAGTAAGAATTAAAGCCCGTATTAACCCTAAACTGATGAAATGGTATAAAAGTGAATCAAACTTGTATCTGTTTCTAGATTTGAGGTTTACGAACTGGTGTTAGTACAACAGTGTACCAAATGATTAAAACTACCCCGAGAAGTGAATTGTTATTTATGTAATTGTGATTTTATGTAATAATATATGTAGTTTGAATATCTGAAGGAAATGTAAGAATTAATTAAAAGCGTTGAAAGGATTTATTTTCTGTGTCTAGAAATCACTTCTACTAACAAATGTAATGTAAGGTTCGAAGTAATTTACATTCTTCCAGTTTTTTTCGTATCTGCTTTGATGTTGTAGGCTGTACTTGTGTATATTTCCAGTGCATTCTGTTATATTTGTTTTCCACCCCAGAAAGCTCACAGTTTTCAAATACAAGATCTGCTACAGAAATAAATTGCTTGTAAATGTTTGTGCACCAGGGATAAGATATATTGTTTAAACATTCGGGTGACCTGGATGGGTGACGAGAAATGAAGTTATTTCATGGCTCATTTAGGTTCAATTAATGACAAATTTTAGAAGCTGCTTTGTTTTTTAACAGAAAGCTTCTTATGCCATGAATAAACTATTTAGGAACGTGATGTTGTATTCAGCCATCCAAAGTAAATAGTTGTTGCTTTCTTGTTACTCGACATATTTTCTTACGAATATTATATGTAAGCGGGCTTTTTTTTGCTTTTTTTTTATAAAGATGCATTATCCCAAAGCTCAGATAAAGCTTCATCAAATATGAAAACCAGTTGAAAGGTAGGAAACTTAGTGGGAATGCTTTATGATAAAATGATATTCCAATTCATTCAATACTATTTAATTTCATTATTTAAATAACACAATTTATGTAGAACTATTCAAATATGTAAAGTGCAGGACACAAACATTATTGTTATTCGGATGCGAACTATATTCGAATACAAGAAATTAATGCCATTATTAAATAACCGATTAATTTAATGATTACATAATGATTATATAATATTATTTCCTAAAGTTTCACCGGTAAAACAAAACAACGATAAAATTACCATACCAGAAAAAAAAAGGTGATAATTGCCGATCTAACTGGAAAACCTTTGTCCAAAAACATCTGAAATATATTTTTAAATGTTTTTATAATAAGTTTATATGGATGGGGTTGAAATAATTAGTTTAAGGAGTTTATTTTATTATTAGAGTATTCAATTTAAACAAAAAATATTATATCTTTTTCGTAGAAAAATCAACATTTCTGAAAAGCGTAGCAGCGGAAACGCCTCCTCTCAGATAAATGTCAAGTAGGTATACATAAATTTTTAAAATGCTTGATGTCTACTGGAGAGCTCAGTCACACCGGATTATCTTCATGTTTTTATTGTTAAAAATAAGCAATAAATAAAAGAGGGAAAAGGACAGGGAGACAAACCCAGTTGAGAATACTTTAAAATTGCATTTTATTTGCTTTAAAACTCACATTCTCGGTTTTCTGAATATAAATCAATGACTAACGTAGACACAAACCAACTCTATGCAAGCAAAGTCTATTTTCTATATTCCACTTTCCTCTGCAACATTATTACTTATTTAAACCTGAAATAAGTACAAGAATTAACACATACATATTTCTTAAATAACACACCAATGTTCAGATATTTAACAAACCTAAGCTGACTCTTGTTATTACTTATCAAATATAACTAGCTTTACTGGAGACAGTTTCACAGCAGCTTTATAGGTAAAAAAACATCAGAATAAGTTTAAACTGAATTCGAAACGGATCAAGTTATAAAAAAAGTGAAAAGGAATCAAGCTAAAATAGTAAAAATTAGGTGACTTAACCAGCAAGACCAACAAAGCTACAACCAGCCCACAATCCATGGACATCAACCTTTCCCAACAACAAGTTAAGTAAATCAGCAACACCAAACAACACCACCAGAACAACGAAATATACTCTCCTGGATTACAGCATCCTACAAAAGAATCATCTATACTAGATTGAAACAACACACACAAATCAACACCAAACACTAAGTTATATGGATCTCAATAACTTAAACACGTAGAATAGAACCAAATATAGAAACTTTAACCTGCAGAGTAAGTAGGTAGTCAGACTTATTAGAAAAATTCAACGAGTTATCGAGCAAAGTAGACAACTTCTCTAATCACAAAAGATCCAAAATAACTTAAAAAAAAAAGATATTAATGTAAGTGAAAACCGCTTCCAAATATTGAGCGTAATGACAGTAGATAAGGAGAACTGTCTTGAGACAGAAAATCTCCATAACCGTAGCCCCACCCTTTCTAAAAATACCACAAAACTAACAAATAGTAACCATAACAACAAATAATAAAACCATAAGTCCGAATATAATTTCGCACCAATAGTTATCTATGATCTGAACTTTACAGGAACTTGAGCTATTTGTAGTAAGTTCCTAAATCAACACAATTACCTACTTAAAAGAATTAATAAGGACATAACTCATACCCTAATCAACATGATTGAAAATTTTTCTAAAATAAAATGATGGCTGTATTTTTTAAGAGTTTAAAAAATACAGCCATCAAAAGCTACCGCTTCATCCTGTATGATGCAGACGACATCATTTCCATCAAAACAAAAAACAACTTTATAAAAGTGATAGTTTTATCATTCAAATCCAGCCAAACGACAAACCCACTAACCCCTAAGGCTTTGATAGTTACCTACTTAATCAGAAAAATCCAAGTCCAACAAAATGGCGTAATGCAAGAATTGCTAAATACTTAGTCATGTTGCAATAAACTGTTAATTGATGTACCTTGTGTCTTAGGTACCTCAGTTTCGTTGATGAGAATATTCTCTTCGTGATTTTCTGGTACAGTTTGCAATATCTTGGTGTGATTGGTGCTGAATTTTTTAATTTCGTAGCCTCCAGTTCATAGTTGTTATCGTATTACCTACTCCTTAGGGTTTATTAAATCTTGTTTTGAACTAGATCCCGTCTTCATAGGTGCTTCCAAGAATGACATTTGCTGCTTCTGGAATTGAGTCGTATTCAGCCCGAGCTAACTGGTCGCAACGAATGGAGGCACAGTGTTTATTTGGTACGCTTGAAGTGGTTTCTCTTTAGAATCATGGCACGATATGAGCTGAAAGCTTTTGTCGTTTGGATGTATTTCAATCTGACTGTACATTTTGCAAATGTCTGCCGTCATCACGTACTTGTGTATACTGAATTTGCTTAAGACGGAAAATAAGTCCAACTGAACTGTTGGCCGTACCATCTGAATATCGTCGAGCGATGCTGTCTTAGGTGATGTATCAAATACCACCCGAAGTGGTGGTGCTATCAGCCTTCGTGACGCAGTGGTGTGGCGCATAATAATGTATGGGAGGAATGAGTTCTCTTGCGATGGGCTGGATGTGACCAAGAGTTTCATATTCTTTCGTGGGCTCTATATACTGTGTTCTAATGCTTTCGTTCTTATAAGTTTTCCCTTTAAGGTGAAAAATCGCTTAACTGGGATGTCAAAGGATAATCTAAGGATTGACGACTTTTCACGTAATCGGAGTATTAAGATATATCATCCTGAAGATGATCGTTGAGCGGTTGTTTGAAAGTGTACTCCACATTCTAATGCCGCTCTTGACATGTACCTTGGAAAGAAGTCGTGATTTTCTATTTCCCAAAATTGTTAGAGCTGCCCTTCCAATGCTGTAACTGAAGGTTGAGTTACGATATGGCGAGATTGAGTCTAATAGCACGCCGCAGTTCCCTGAAAAGCTGGTACATCTTACAATAGCGCATACTAGCATTACTTGGAACCCTTTTGACGATATTTAACTCATGTTTGATTAGTCGATTGGGTTCAGCTATTAAGTTCGCCTTTAAGTAGAATATTTTTTTTTTGCTCTACTCAATGGTCGGTTATGTATTAGTTATGTAAACAATTCTTTGAACTGAGTCCACTTTGGTTCAACTTCCATCAAATATGGGAAGGGTAATTTTTGGAAGCTTGATATTGCTATTACCGCCGAGATAAATGTTTTGATCTTCCAGCTTTTCCAGAAGTTTTATGGTGATAGCCTGAAAATGATATTCAATTATGCAATTTGCTCTTACATCGCAAGGTTATCGCTAATACCTGTCATGATTTGTCCATGTAACAATGGCATTGTAGCGAAATCACAAATAATTGTGGTTTCGCCTGAAGAATTGCGCTCATGATATTTATTAATGAACTCCTTATATTTTGTTAAGAGATCTGCGAAAATTTGCTGCTTCATTTGGATTCAGTTCAGACCTATGAAGTTGCAACAAATCATTTTTATTATAATGTCGTCCAATTTTCTGTTCGTCTAAAACACGTCCAGCTGTATCTTGTTTTGTAACTTGACGTTCGTACACTTTTTGCTCCATTTCTTTCAATCCGATACATTGTTTTGAAGGGACAGTATCCTCGGCTTAGCTTAAACTCTTTTACAATTGTTGTGAAGATAACAGAAGGAACGCTGTGGAACATTGAATGGCGACATTCTTGTTTGCGACAGAGTGAAACCTAGAGTCTCTGAAAAAAAATTTACCATAATCTTTTAGTTCAATAATTCGGTACTCTTATACAAGACAAACTAAAGATTGGAATGCAGATCTAAATTTGGACGTGTTATGGTTCTCATGTTCAAGTTTTGTACTCTTGCTGTGAATTTGCGATACTGCTGTACGAAAGACTGGATCTTTGGATTGATGTCATCATCATTAACCCTGAAAAGCAAACAAAGACACCAGAAATAATCATTCTTAAATTTAAAATCATAACTCGATCTTATCTAATCAACTCCTTCATCCCATGAAGCAGATAAAAACAATTGCTACTGTCAGCTGGATGTCAATAAGCATATACACCACGGTCCAGAGATACAAGGAATTCTCATTACAAACCACGTTCCGTCATTCGCCGTTCTCACGGCAGCATTGCGTGAGGCGTACACCCTACTAACAGGCAATAGAGGTTACAGATAAAAGCCTAGGAAAATGAAGAAAAATCCGAAAATTCCTAGTTTCAAACTGTAGCGTACGAATACTTATACAATTAACTGCAGCTATCACACAAGAAATCACTGCGCAGCAGAATATTGTGATGGTACATCTGAAAACAAGTGCAGCAACTCGTGCGTGCTGCTTTCAGCTACGTCTAAGCCAGCTCAAGGTACTTTTTTTAAGAATGTACAAATTATTCTTGGTAAGTAAAACTTCTAATTCAATAAAGGGCGAAAGTTTCTTTTATTGGACATTTAGACCATATTGAATTAGAAACAAATTGAATTTACTTAAAATATTTTTTCTATAATAAGTTGAGAGCAGCTTGTTAGCAGCAATAACTAAAATGTTAACACTTCATGAACAAATGATGAGGTGCAGTGGCTACGTCATGTCAGGTTGTTGTTGCTATGCCAGTTGTTGCTATGCCAATATTGTTCCCATGCGCCTTTGACTACCGTTCTTTGGTGCCGTGTGCAAAGTATGGCTATATAAACCGCAGTCTGACTTGGCTCGATCTCTTTTTCAGTTTGGCAGTGAAGTGATCAAGTGGTTATCTATTCCTAGTGTTATTTCCCAGTGTTCTAATTTGTTTTAACAAATCAAATACTTTGTTTAGTTGACGATTAAAATAAATATTCTTCTTCTGGGTCTCGACTGGATTAAGAGTATTGTTTTGACAAGCGACTAAAATAAAGATTCTTTCTGTGGATAGCGACTACAGTAAGAATTAATTACTAACTCAAAACACTTTATCGCGGGTCTCAACTGTGATAAAGACTCTTTCTGTGGGTATCGACTGCAGTAGGAATAAATTACTAACTCAAAACACTTTATCGCGGGTCTCAACTGTGATAAAGACTCTTTCTGTGGGTATCGACTGCAGTCAGAATAAATTACTAACTCAAAACACTTTATCGCGGGTCTCAACTGTGATAAAGCAATATAATTCTCTTTTAAAATAATCAGATACAGCAAAATAAATTTTCTTTTAAAATAATCTTGTTACTAACATTACGTAAATTATATATTGTCGTAACCTTTTTAAATTGCGAAGATTTCAGTGAATTTCTTAAAGGAGTTTTTAAATATTATAACAAAACTGCTCCCTCGTTTACCGCTCGGCCGTAGCAAATTTCTATCCAGTAAGATAAAAACGTTACAATATTTTGTCCAAATACTGGTTGGCAAATTTATGTTTTTGGATGTAGCTAGCCTTTGACTGTGAGCTTGCCATTTCTTTCTCGATTGTGCCCTCTAGTTGGTTCTTTAGATTGCGTTGCTCGAGATTATCTACGATACATTCAGGTTGATCTGCTTTATGTATGCCTTCACTCGGTTTGTCGGTTGAGACTGTTGATGCGTTCGTGACTTGTACCATTTGTTTGTCTATCTTTAACACAAACCCTTTATTTTCCTTCCAGACTCGCTCATAATAGTTTTGAACGAAGTAAGGATGGTCCCTCTTTTCCTCTAGTTGCTTATGTGTCTTCTAGACTTTAGCGCATGAATTTCTTACAAGATGGGTACTTCTTCGGTTAACTACTTATAATTGCACATATTAAAGAACGCATGGGATGCTTTTTAATACTGTAATTATCCAGCTGCATCACCAATTACAGTTGACTACATTTCCCAGATACTTGTCTGAATACTTCACGATAAACCAGAGCACAATAAGAAATGAGCAAACCGACAAGGAATTTTTTCCAATATTTGAATAATTTATTCAATGAATTCGTCGAAAATATACAACATTCTGAATTTAGAGTGTATAATTTATTTTCAATCTTAATACGTAAAAATGAAGATAAATGCTGTTATATAAAAATTCTGGATTCAGAAAGCAATAACAAAGAAACAGGGTTAAAAAATAAATTTTTTTTGCAAAGCCCACAATATCTTCGACTAACACATAATTCTTTTCGAAAACTTTTTCCTCCTTTTTATACCTTACATGAAGTCTATTGGGTATACTAAGTTTGTCAGTCCGTTTGTAACTCATAGAAATAATTATGGTAGAGCAAAATGGATTGGACACCCACGCATTATGCGTTATTTTGATTTTTGCATGTCCGTGTGTCTGTCCGTCCGTGCACACGATAGCTTGATGACGCGTGTACTTAGAAAGCTGAGATTTCGTATGAGGACTTTTAAAAAAAAATATAATTAAGTTCGAAAATGAGACAAATCGGGCAATACCTTCGTGGGGTTGCCAATCAAAAATTTCCACTATGTAATTGGACACTGCCGAGAACGCTGAGCTGAGGGAGCTGAAATTTGGTACATGACGTTTTCATAGTAATAGCAAAAAAAAATTCAAGAATAGACTAAATCGGGGAACCCATTCTTGGTGTTACAATATAAAAATTTAGGTTTTTTACCGATACTGTGAAAACGACCAGCCCTACACATTTTTATTGTACTAAAAACTTCTTCAGAATATGAAATCAAATAAAATTTATAATAATCATTTTTTCTGTCCGACGAACCATTTTAGAAATATATTAGGAAAACCACTGCAAAAATTAAAATTGCTCCAATGGGTGACCATACGAGATTTCATACGGGTATTTATCTAAGCTATCATAACAATTGGTCTTACACCAATTCTAGATTTTTTACTTGTTTTATCGGAATCTGACGAGAAATATCAATAATTGCTGTAAAATTTCTGAGATCTCTTCAAAAATTCAGGACACATTAACAGTAGAGGAAACTCCAACTTAACTTACTGGAAATGTTAGTGACAAAAATAGTTAGTATCGGCGAATCGGAATTCATTACTCCATTGAGAGAAACGAGAGTGGTGAAAATTATTACCTTGTTGAAGTAGCTTCTCTCCTTCAAGCGAGGATCTCAGTAAACTCGCTATGCAATGACATTTGCGAAATACGCTTTGAATATCCCAATAGTATTAATGGAGTAAGCGATATGAGGAGCAACACTACCCTAGTAGAAATTGCTCACAGTTTTACCTAGTCTCCTACCCTGCAAGGGGCAGTTATTATGCAAACCAAGGCTGATTTGACTGAAAAGTATCAAGGTGTTGGAAATTCATAAAGAAACATAGAAAATTAAGTCCCGATGAGCCTTACGATGAGCATTTAGTAAATCTCATCGATAGGCTCATTGGATATCGTGAAAGGTTACTTGGTTATTTGGATTGACATTTCTAATAAGAATAACAAGTGTCCGCTTCATATGTCCAAATTTGGTTGCAAATTTTGGCATTTCTTCGAAATAGTTGAGTCTGGATGAAAAAAAGTTCAAGTGTGTAAAAGTGAAGTTCTTGTAAAAACGTGAGAAAATATTGCATCATATCCTATAATTTTTTGGTAAGTATATGATAGAGATAGATAAATATTTTCTGTTTATTTCACTGTTCTTAGATTAAAAAAATGTCTCAAAATTCAATTTCCAATCGTATGAGTGAGGAATTAACTAATTTTAAAAAGACTGTAAAAAGATACAAGCAAATTGATTCATTTGATAGAGCTGAAGATGCTTCCAGTAATCTCGCTTCTACATCAAACTCGGTTGAAAATCGTGAAAATATATCGACTAAAGCAAGTGTACTCATTTCTGATTTTACCTTAGATGAAAGCAGTGAAATATCTTCAGAATTACCTTCAAGCGAAGTAGAAGAAAAATGCCAACGTCCTGAAATTTCTGCTAACCTCGCAAAGTGGGCAATTAGAAATAAAGTACCCCACTGCCACATTACAGACCTTCTGACAGTAATGAAAGAATCTGGAATAAAAAGTTTGCCAATTTCGGCAAAAACATTGCTTCGAACTCCAAGGCAAAAACTCCATTTGGCTAAAGTCACTCTAGGCTAATATTGTCACTTTGGAATACAAAACGCCTTCTTATCTAAACAATTTAAATATTTAGCAGAAACTGGCATAATTGAAATTGAGATAGGTATAGACGGACTATCACTATTTAAAAGTTCAAAAAAAAATGTTATGGCAATTGTCAATAAAACTAAGTCCGACTTATTCTTAATTGGGTGTTATAGTGGAACAAAAAAACCAGATAGAGCAAATGAATACTTGAAGGAGTTAGTAAATGAATTACAAATGCTCAAAAGCAATGGTATTCAAGTAGAATATGACCGTAATGTGAAAATATTCAAAATTCGTTGCTTTATTTGCGATGCTCCTGCCAGAGCTTTTATAACTGGTTTTATGTATCACACTGCAAACAGTTGCCCTAAATGTATGCAGACAGGCAAATATTTGAGCCACAGGGTTGTTTTCCAAACAGAGGTTGGAGATCCAAGAACAGACCAAAATTTTACTGAAAGGGCAGATATTACTAATCATCAATTCGATTATCATCAGAATAGAAATATGTTAGAATCTATTGAAACTGGCATTGTGTCTCAGTTTCCTGTTGAGCCTATGCACCTCATTGATTTAGGAGTTATGAAAACAATTCTTAAAATGATATTAAAAATGAAAAATAGATATTATGTAATCAATGTTACAGAAACCAATAGAAGACTTCAACAAATTTCAAACAATTTGCCTTGTGAATTTTCAAGAGATGCAAGAACATTAGACTGTCTGGTGTTATGGAAAGCAACAGAATTAAGAACGTTTCTTTTGTATTCTGGAATTGTAGTTCTAAAGGGATTGGTTCATGATGACATATACTATCATTTTTTGCTACTTCATTCTGCTATACGAACTGTTACTTGTGAAAAATCTTGCTTGCCGAATCTGCCCATAGCTAAGCAAATGTTGCAAGAATTTGTTAGCCTTTTTCCTACACTTTATGGGGAAGAAACTGTAAGCTACAATGTACATTGCCTTTTACATATATGTGATTCAGTCCAGAAATTTGGGGAATTAGATAAATTTTCAGCATATAAATTTGAAAATTAAATGAAATACTTGAAACGATTGGTAAGGTCCCCAAACAAACCGCTACAGCAGTTACAAAGAAGATTAGGAGAAGGTCTTTACATCAGTCAATACATCTATAATGACAATCGGAATAACTTTAATATTAGCTACAAACGTGAAAGGGATAGTTATTGCCTCATTAAGCCGAATACAGCATTTAGAGTTTGTGCAGAGGGACTTGCAAACGGGTCAAAAACAATAATGGGATATGAATTGGAAAACGTTTCTGATTTCTTTGTGGAACCTGTGAAGTCTTCAGAAGCACTTGGTATATTACAATGCTCCGGACAAAAATTAGAAATAAAAGTCTTTAAAAAACGGAAATTGAATATAAGTTTTTTCCAATAAAATTCAGCGACGACATAATACTGACCCCTTTATTGCATCATTGTTTTACACGTTTCCAGCACTAAAACTAAACAATAAAATATGGACGGAAATGATAATAAACCCATAGAACCATTATCACCAATCATCGACGGATACATAAATCCACTGAATAGTGAGAATGTAGGTGGCTCGCAACGTCAACGCAGAAATGCTGTAAGAGACCTTCAGTACTTTCTAGGGCTACATACAATATAAAACATTGTAAAAGTCATGGTAATATATATTTTTTTAATACAAAAAGTTTTACATATTCCTAATTTAAATCTTTTTAGTATCATTATATGAGGACTCTCGCGAAAATCATGATTCTTCTGATTCACTAGATGTAGGCTTTGTTTAAAAATATAGTAAAAATAACAAAATATATAGAATTATAACTTTCACTTCTTAGAATATTATAAAACCGCAAGATACGGATTTCAAAACTACTGTTTTAAGTAAGCTTGAGAACATCAGTCAACAGATTTTAGAAATGATAACCACACAACAAGTGTTATTGGAAAAGGTTATTACCATTCTTTTTCAGTTTGATTTCCTTAAAATCAGATTTTAAATTTTCAAGATTTCCAAATGCTAGACAAATAGCAGACAATACAATTAATCGTAACTGCTTAGTGCTGTCGAAACGAATAGACAAAAATGTAAGTACATTAACAGGGGGAAATAAAAATAAGGTAGAGGAAGAAGTATCCGCAATGTTTCCAATGACGACAATTAGTGAACTAATGGATGTTGAGGATCATATAAAGGATGCTCAATTTGGTTTAGCAACTGTAAGCTGACATTTTTCTTTTGTTTGAATCAGTAAAATTAAATTATATTGTTTCTCTTCTAGACTGGCTATTTAAAAAAAAAAAGATAGAACATTAGAAGCCGTATTTCGTCTTATTGCTACAAACAGGGTTTACTTGGAATTTAACTTGGATGGGAGAAATGGAAAGAGGAAATTATTAAGTCTGCAGTTATTCGATAAAGTTTTATTTCGCAAATTATCTCTATATAAAATAAGGCTCATGTTTGTACGATCTTTTATCGTAAATATTTAGGGTCCTGCGCTACAGACATGATTAGAAAGGATTATGAGAAGGAGCTTAGAAGTTGCATTCTTCATTCTCTTAATCGATTTACTAGAGCGAAATGTACAGCTAAGTATGCAAAATATTGTTTATTATTGATCTACAATTTAAAATTTCCTTTGATCTTTTAATTGTTTCTCTAGCAAAAAGAAGAACCTTACAACCAATGCGGGAACATAAAACTGAGGGAAGGAGAAAAAAAAATAATATAAAGTATTTTGAACTTATGTTTGTAAATTGGTTGATTTTGAATTAATTTATTGATTTGTTTAATTTAAATTAATGTTTTAATTTGTTCTTATGACCAAATCCTTGCCCCTCAGGGCCCCTGCATTGTTTATTCTGTTTCCTAGTTGACCTCTCTTTTTACTATTAATGGATTTCTAGCTTTCCCTTAGCAGTAGCTTCCTGAGTGGATTTTAAGATTTTAGAAAACATAAGCTGGAAAATATGGGAGATTGACTTGAAACTGGAGTTTGAGTAAAATCATGGCAAGCATTGATATGCTCATTAATAAGCTCATCGTGGCACCTATTGATATGCTCATTAATAAGCTCATCATGACACTCATTGATATGCTCATTAATAAACACATCATGACACTCATTCATATGCTCATTAATAAACTCATCATGACACTCATTGATATGCTCATTAATTAACTCATCGTGATACTCATTGATATGCTCATTAATAAACTCATCATGACACTCATTGATATGCTCATTATTAAGCTCAACATGACACTCATTCACATGCTCATTAATAAGCTCATCGTGACACTCATTACGTACTCATCGGAGTGCTCATCTATAATTGTAAAATGCACAAAAGAGAAGCAAAGTATGCATTTCTAAATAAGTGAAAGAGATTGATGAGCTCATCATGATATGTCTACCAGGGTATGGATGACATATTCATATATATATACATATATACGGTTGGAAAGATTCCTGTTGAATGGAAGCAGTATGTGTATGCAAAGTTGAAGCGCAGCTATTAATTGGCAGAGGCGATGCTTTGGATTCTCGGCTCCTTCTGTTTTAGAGACTTTGAGACCTTAAGGACCTTGAACAGAGTTTTGTACGAATGTGAATATCATGCGGACATATAAACATCTGCGCAGGAAATGTAAAACAAGTTTCTAAGAAGTGGGTGGAAAGCATGAATTTAAGGTGAATGTGGTACCCAAAAGATTAACATATTGCAGGGGTCAATAACCGTTTCACGGTTGCTTAGTTTGTTGTGAAGAACTGGAGGAATCGTATTTTAAATTACCTGTTAAATCAGAAGCTTTTATAGCTTACCGGAAGGTGAACTTACTAAGTAATTGTTGTTATCTGTTATGATAAAAAGATAATCATAATACAGTTTTCGATTTTGAAGTTAAAGTTAAGAGTAAAGGCGACTAAGCCACTATGACAATGGAGATACTGCGACCAGAGTTCATCTATTGTTCCGATTACAAAAATTTTGAAAACTTTAATACAATTGGATTTTAATTAGAGTTTGAAATAATTCCCATTAGTAATGATCGACTTTATTTAAATGAGCTAATTTTATTATTATAGCACCATATATCTTGTTGTTTCGCAAATAATAAGGCTTTGGGATAGTAATCATAATTTGGTAACCATAATTCTGTATTACTGTATATAAATATTATCATTAATCTTTTTCCATACCCTCTTATTTAATCCCGGCATTATTCTACGGAGCAGAGGCAATTTTCCATAAATTACGTCGAACAATATACTCGTCTTGGCTTAAAAGCGAGCACATGAGTTATTCACGTTGTTCGTGTAAATTTACAATTTTCGTTTCCCTGATACCGTGACTCGTTTTAATTTCAATGGGAGCTTTGAATTTTCTGCAACACTGATTTTTTTATTAACTCTAACCACGAGTAAATATAATACCTACACCAATATCAATTTAACTTCAAGCCTAGAAGAAAAACTCTGGAGAATTGAAATTAGAGCCAAGAATTAAGCAGTCTACTAACTTAATTCTCCCCTCAATGTTCGCATTCTAGTTAGAATAATTATGTTAAGTTGGCACATTAGCATCTTAAGAGTTTTTTAAGAGCTTGCTCATATATTTACTTTGCTTAGGTAGATGAAGTAGTCGGAGTAGTGGACATTATTATATTGATTTCAAACCTTACAGAAGTATTCAGTATTTGCTTTTGATAGATTTAATATATATGTCTAAAGAAAGTTAAATCATCCGAGTAACTATCAATTTCATATTTATTCCTTTGTTGACATTTACAAAATCTTAGTTTCAGTTTTTCAACAGAATTAAAAGCAATCTATCGGCCAAGTGACACATAAATGAATTAGTAAAATAATTTATGTATTTATTTGAGAGCATTATGAACATGTTACGGTCAGTGGCGAGGCATGCCTATCTAAGCCGGATGTTTAGGATCCAACATATAATACAATAAACTCGCTCCAATAAAAACTTGAATTAACACCAAACTGTAGTGCACTCATATTTTTAAAAGACAACTAAATATGCCTTAGGCGCATCTATTTACAGGGAAGAGTTTTTAATAAAAGAAATAGTCATGTATGAAAAAGAAGGGGCAAAGATTGTGTTGCTTTTCAAGAACATTTAAAGAACCTATTGTGAATATTTCATAAATTGTTGTAATCACAATTCATTTATAAATTAATTCCATAAGCCTATTTTTCTTACAAAAGTCCTGTGGGACTTCCTCGTAGATTTCTTCTTTTTGCTGTAATTCTTCCAGAAGATGTTTTTCAACTGAAATAGGGTCTAAACTGGATAGCCTTTCTTATCCCGTAGAGTTCCTTAAATGTGTTTTCATTCGATTTTGTGCTAGCAGAAATTGTTAATATTAAGCATACAAGCTTATAGACTTCAGAAAAAGTTGATTGAATATCATTTTACGTAATACGTTTTAAAATTTCGCTGACTGACAACTCAGTATTCAATTTTGAAAAATCAAAGAATTGTCCATAACAATTCTTGATAGAATTAAATGCATTTGATGGAAAGCTTTGTGAATACCTTACAAATTTCTTGTTATTCAGCAATTCAGTTAACACAAGCTCCTTCAAAATTTCAAATTTTAATATCCATTTGTGCAGAAACAGTGTATATTATCTCCAAAAATAAAATATTTTATTGTATATGTGGTTCATCTGCAATGAATGAAACGTGTGTTAGGGTTAAGGCTGCCATCCGTCCGGGTTTACCCGGATTTGTCTTAGTTTGAAGGTCGTCCGGGAAACATCCGGGAAACGTCCGGTTTTCTATACCGTCCGGCTTTTAAAATTTTGGAAGCCAATCAAATAAAAATTCATTTTTATATGTAATGTACGTGTACGTTGTAGCCAGAAATTTTCGAAGCATTCTCTTAATATACTCAAAGGAATCTTTGATTTTACGATTATTCATCAGCTATATGAAAAGATATAACTCATCCAAATAAAAGTGTAAAAGGATTTTAAATCTTGTTTGATTCCGTTTAATTAATAAATTGTTCACAATATTATTTTCTGTTTGCTTAGCAACATGCCCTGAAAATCTGAAATCTTAATAAATACGAATTTCTCTTGATTCTCCTACAAGCGCACCATGAGTGCTTCCCTAGAATCTCCAAATGCGCACTTCCCTCTGCCGATATGCTCACGAGCTACAGCACCAGCGTCACGCGTCCGTACTTTCAATTTTTGACAGGTCTGACCGCAGCGCCAGCTACGAGCTACAGCAGCACATTGTGTTTCCCACTTTATACTTGATATCAGTGGTGTGGCGAGGCCGAACTTTGACAAATATCGCCCTCGGACACACAATTGTGTTTTGGTCTTTACGGTTTCAGCCAGTCTTAACTGAGTAGAGAAGCGAGCAGTACGAATACGACTGTTGAATGTCAGTGTGTTGTGATAGTACTGCGTTCCCGCGCATCCAATGTTAAATTTCTATAGTGTAGTGCGCCAATTCAAGTAAGTCAAATAACTGTAAATACCAGCGGACATATACCGGAAGTAGCCAAGGTTGGTCACATTTCACGAGAAAAGAAATTACCCATAAAAAATGGGACCCTGTATTATTAGGAAGTCATACTCACATTTAAAATAGAGAAACATTGGAACTTTCCTCAAAAACAGAAGTGTGGGCGTAAACGCTTAGATAAGCAATAAGAATTCATTGCTTTTAGAAATTTACAGAATATATTTCGGCAGAATTTCTTTCACTCTTGATGGTCTGTCTACGCTTACAAAAATTGTTAGTGACCAAAGCACCCCATTCTAAAGGAAAAAAAAGTCCAGTAAATTACTAAGAGAAAATTTAAAAGCTGAGGGCTGCCTTACATCAGGCTGGCTAATGTTTTGTTTACGTCATAAGGACGAGTTATCGGCGACGTCGAGGCATCCAGCCCGGAGGCATGACTCTTACTTTCTCTCTGCGCCTACTACTACATGTTGTAGGCTGTTCCACGGCGTAGTACAAGTGTGTAATCATGTTTGTCACGTATAGGTCGGACTAAATGTTATTTTTAACTAATTGAATTAATCTAATTAAATTTTCACTAGCAAAGTACTACTCACTTTTGATACTTGCAATTTGTTAATTTCCGACAAAAGTTTAAAAGTCTGTTTTCATTTGATTTTCGATGCACTAAGCCAAAAACCCTTGAGGAACCCTTCTTAAGCCATGAAACAGACTCCCTCACTACTATATGAGAGCCCTTACTTAGTCCTAACATTCTAAAAAGTTTGCAGAGTTCTTATGTAAAACTGACAAAAGTTGGATTTTCATAGCTCCTGTGCCCTAAATTACTATTCAAACAGAAGAATGGTGTTCTGATAATATTAACCTTGCTTTCTGATCTAGCCTATCTTAGCCTAATGACTACGATTCCCCAAACAAAAACTCTCAGCTGAGTTATAATTGCATTTAGAAATGTACTATGGTCCGATGAATTCGATTGAATGAATTATTCGGACTCTGTACATACACACATGCTAGTATTACTCAGCTGAGAGTTAATGGTACGGCTCCATTTTGTTCAAAACTATTTTATTATTTTGTTAAGTAAGATATATAGAAAGTGTAGCCTTTTGGAAGGTAAGGAGTCATGCTTAAAATTACTGGAAGACTACTTTCCTCTGTGGATAGTAATTTGGGCTTTGTAGCATATACAAAATCAATGTCTAGTCACTTTTCCATAAGAATCAATATAAATCATTTTAGAGAATTGGACTAGCACTCACAAGCATATATTAATGTAGTATTTCTAGAAATAATACGAGTATTACATATAGTCCAATTACTTTGGCTTTTTCTAACGATAAAAATTTGAGGCAGATTGTTTTAACACCGACCTGATTTTTCCTAACTGAAATTCAAGTTGACGAATTAAATTTACCTTTATGTTAAAAAATTAAAATTGTACTTATTTTAACATTTTAAATGGATCCAGTAGAATAAATGTACAAACAAATTGAAGATTCATTTTTCATTGTACAGATAGATTTGTGCACACCTTTCATAAGCAATGCAAAGGCATGAGGGCTGGGCAACTTACAAGTTAGCCAGAATGAATATTTCTGTTCCTTAAATTCGCGCATATTTGTATAGAAATGTAAAGACATAATATGAGGGCTGAGGAACTAGAAAAATTTAGACTGAATGAATTTTTTTTAATTTTATCTGGAGAAAATATATGTTTACAAGTTGAGTCTAGGGTGTTCAGTGAATACCCTGAACCTTTTGACGCCTCGTCATTGGTTAGGTTATATACCCAATAAAGGAGGAAATAATGCACTGACACCTTAACTTATGTTTTAAGTGTTGCGATGCATATATGCTCGGTGAATACAATATTCATTTGATTACAGTGTTGCCATTACAGAAACGTATATTACCAAAGAACTACCCGGTAAGAATAAAAGATTGGAAAGAAATTGGTCGGCTCGAGGAATAGTTGATACAATGAGTATAAAAATGGTTTAGGCCATAGAGAGCATAATCATCCTTCAAATTAAATTGAATTTAATAAAAGAGAACAAATCACACGAAATTAAAGGTACTTAATTGAAGGTGTTTATAGTTAAATCATAATTAATTTCAATTAATCTATGGCAATACACGCAATAGATTTGTTTAGTAATATAATTCACAACGAAATAGGCGACACCATAGTCTCGTTAAAAGAAAAGCTCCAAAATTTCTTACAGCAACAACGTAGAAAATTATAAAAGATTTCGAAAATACGTAACTTATTCTTCTTAAAATGTATGACGTTATTATTATTGGACATAGACCACTCTACACGACAACCTTCTTCCAGTGCACTTGTCTGACATTTTCTATGCACAGCTCATGTTGCTACATAATAGGTTTGGGGTGCGTATTTACAACGGCCTTTCGTAAGTACACGTTGAACCATAATGTAGTGTTTCGTAAGCCCAATTCAAAAATTAATTTGGAAATTGGAAAAGGTTGTAATGCAGTAGGCTATGATTTTTGAAATTAAAAAAATCGTAGAGTCCTCATTCAATTGCTTTATGATTATTTGATTAATATCACAGACAGATTTATTAATTCCGAAATTGGGTCACGTGACACTCAACAGATTAGTCGAGTGAAACTATGTACATTGTGGCACAATCTCCGTCATCTATATCGTTGATTAAGTCAAACTCTTTCAAGGTCATTCGCGTTTCCGAAAAAAATTTTAGTTACTTAATATTCAACACACTTAACTCTTGCAGTTTGCTTTGCAAAACGTTGAAAATTTTCCTTGCAAGTTCCTGACGAGTTTAATATTGTTAATGAAAAATTAAGAACTACTTCGACTACTTTGCTAAATGCTATTGGAAATGATTGCTACTAGTTACCGTCTTGTAGGTAATATCGGACCAGAATGATAATTAATAGAAACAATACTACTCACTTTATGACAATGGGCTGATTTATATATTGTCAGATTTCATGTACATATTTGTATTAGAAGTAAGTATACTTATTAGATACAATTTTCTACATACCGTTCTCTATTGATGGCGCGTAGAAAAGTTTTTAGTTTTATTCGCGTATTCATCATTTTAAATAACATTATCTGCTACCAGCTATGATATAAGCCCAAGGTCTTACAAAAACGTGAAAAACTTCGACACATTATGTATATTCTTAAATATTTATGTAAATTTCTAGATTTTTATCCGCAAATACAAATAGAAGCCATTTATTTCGAACTAACCATGGTGGAATTATTAAAAAGATACCGAAAATGAAATTTTTAAATTCTTATTGGAAAATGAATCGAATTGGAAACCATTTCAACTGAAGCAAAAAGGAACGTTTCGGTTGAATTACCTCATAAATTTGGTAACCATTTTAAATAGCAATTCAATTGATAAAAATCCTAATTAAATTACTTCGCTGAATTTATCAATCGAATAAATCAGATATCCTCTCTTCTGGGTGGTACGCCATTCGCATTGCACCCACCTACAATTTCACTCTTGACCACACTGAAATGAGGGAGTTGTACAAAAGTTTATGATGAAACAAAATGTACATATCCTTGAGGTATTTCATAAACACGGGGCTGACAGACGAGGCAAAGGAAAAACTGGACGCGATATTAAAGGATCTGAAAATTACATTTACCTCCATTTTATCGATTAAGTTACTTCTAAACATTTTTCTTATTCTAATAAATCGATTTCTCTACACAACTGGTATCTGTGTATGTAAGTATGTATTAGGATCGCAAGAATATACTGCCATGACAAAAGATCTCAGCATCCTTCCAGCATCAATGTAGAAATATGTATTAGAAAACTGTCGGAGATTGCTGATGTGGCTTGGTGAAAGGATATACGATTTCGTGCACAATAATCGCTTGGTTTGATGTTGAAATATCTCCCTGTCTCATTTATTGTTGAAATATTTTTGCCATTACTATTTTCATTTGAATTCACAGCTAGATGCAGGTATATTTTTGTCAGTTTCGATGTTAGATAAAGCGAAGTAGACCGGAAATTGAACTAATCTTAAAGAAGTAGGAAAAATATTTGGATTTGTCATGTACATACATTCTACTGTAGACAGTACAGTAGAAATATGAATTAATTCCAAAGAGATTCCATCATTGCAATAAAAGGTTTATTTATACATTGTAAGTTCACGAATTCAAAGGTTTTCCGTCGATTTTGTGTTCTAAGCAACTTAAAGAAAAATAAAGCTAAATGCTTTGTTTCACTTGATAGTAGTTTTATGTGTTAATAATTAACTTTTTCAATGCATAAACAATTTGGCTGACTATTTGCAGATTGTTTATTGGATACTATTTTTGTATATATTGGTACACGCTACTAAGCGACACAAGCGACATCTGTTGGAAATGGAAATAAAATTTAGGTTAGTGACATCCTAGTGAACTTGGAGTTCGGAGAACGAAATATTCAGGAAGGTTCTAGGATAACTCGTAGAGTATAAATACGACACTTCTCACATCCAGGAGGGGAGTCTTATTTCAGACAGTGACCTGAACGAAGTAAACTATTTGGATTGCGATAATTAGAAGTACAGTACTAGCGATAACTATAAAGAGTTGATTTGATAATTGTTTGTAAATGTTATAAAAGTAAACAGTGAAGTTAAATCAAAGAAGAACTTGTTATTGATATCTGAAATATTGTGTTTTAAATAACGAACTAACGCAAGGCTCATAACAATATAATATTTGAATTGTTGATTCCATATTAAAAATAAAGCCACACCCTTTGCAGCAATTCTTATATTTTCGCGTCAGGTCCTCAGTTGATTATGTAATGCGGAGATTACAGAGTCACAAGTAGCTGGCGGATATATTATCAAAAGTAAGTAATTCTCCACTTTATGATGACTGTATAGGTTTTAGCTTGTATTCTTCCATTGAAAGGGCATTGCCCTCTATAATCAACCTTTCTAGTTTCTTTATATAGGTCTTCGCCCACGCTTTGATTCCTTTTAGTTGTTTGTCGATATTTGTTATAAGTAAATTTCCTTCTTATGTCGGTTACAGCCGACCTCTAATGAAGGTGGAATTTCTACATGAAATCAACTTAAGTAAACCAGTAATAGAATACTAGTAAATTTTAATGACATTAAAATTCAGTTGCCAAACGTTTTCTATAACGCGGACCAGTGCATTTGTAAATTTACGGATTAACTTTTGACCATTAATAATATGTGTATAATAATTCAACAAATAACTTTGTTATTATTTGATATTTTATTTTATGTCTGTGTTGTCTTTATCCAAGTGTTTGTAAAAAAAAAAAAACATTGTTGTTCTTTTTAATGAAATAGAACTAATAGTATAGTTACGTTGTAGGTTTCTGATCTAAAATTAACATTAAAAAATTTTACGGGAAAATTTCGTATATCTGGTCAAAAATTTAATAAATTATTGTAAGTAATACAACTTTCCTCCAATATGATAAATTCTGCCCAATTTGCAGATTACTCGCAGAAAAATTGGTGTAATGAATATTCTCATAAATTATCTACCAAAAAAAATTGATTTATTTCATGATTAGGAGGTTCTTTGGACATCAATCTACGCGGCCCTTCCCAATATATATAAACACTCAAAGAAAAGTTGTTTAGATTATCATAGGTGCAGTAACTTTATTATAGTTATCCCAACTACGTATAGATATGAGTTCCTAAAACATGGATAAAAATCTTATTATTTAACTGTTGCATCTATTTTATAGTTTTATGCTGATGAGACAACTATAACAAAGAAGATGGATGATATTTTTGTGCAATGTAATCTTATACCCGTGGCAGAGAAAATGCTTGTAACTATATTTGATATTTAATAACACTTTCTATTTATATAAAGTTAGACGCTGCAATCAAAATATTCAACAATGTAGATGCGCTGTATAAAAAGATGTTCTGTTATTGAAATTTTTCTATAACATACTCGTACTAAAAGAAATGTTAGAAAACTAAGGAAGGACTACCTCTTGGATTTGTATGGGTCTTTTATACGTATATTATGATACAGTTTAATATGTTGAATATGGATTTATAGTTAAAATTTGTTATGTTACATAGAGGTCAAAAGTTATTCAGCAAAACAAATTTCTTTCATATTTGTAACCATTAATTAAATATGTGGATATTACAAAAACAAAAAGAAACCAAAACTATAAGTGGGCCTCATCAAAAACATATAAAAAATTAGTCCACAAATACTACTACTACGCTTTCTGGATCTAAAAACATAAGAGTAAGCAACTATATTCATGGTTCCTTGTGAATATAATAAGTATTTGAGCATAGTTGCTAGTGACTATTATATAATTACTGATAACAATAACTATAGCTGCATTAATAAAATTAACTTATAAATCATATCAGTGTATTCAGTGGCGTCGGATCGTTGTGAAGTGAAATGTAAAAGTAAAAAAATCCTTTCAGTAATTAAAGTCATATAAACTAGTAAGTAGGAACTGTCCATATTATTCAAGTAAAGTGAGATATTGAAAATAAAATTGTTTTTTTCATACATATGTACATAGCTGATAATATTTGCACTTTACAATACATCAAAAAATTCCAAACATTACGTGAAAAGATGGATATAGACTTGTAAATAAAATTAGCTTAATTATTCTATATTGTAAACAATCTAACTTAATTTTTGTAATACATAGATATGAAAAAGGATCAGCTTTCCAGTTTTGAAGACAAAGCTTTTGATGCTTTACTGAATACAGCTTTATAAAATGTTTTATCATTCATCAATCAAGAAGGTACTCATATAATAGCTTTTGTTTAATAGGAGTAAATAAACAAATACGGGTCTCTTTTTACTGCCCTATGTTGTAAATCGTCCTCAGGAAAAAGAGAACAGCACGTACCATAGCCGATAACAATTGAAGTACAGGTGTCTTTTTCACAATAAGGTAAAAAGTGTTCATTATTTAATTTAAAGATAA
Source organism: Dioctria rufipes (assembly GCA_963924295.1). Lineage (NCBI taxonomy): Eukaryota > Metazoa > Arthropoda > Insecta > Diptera > Asilidae > Dioctria > Dioctria rufipes. The sequence continues at coordinate 55,101,806 of OZ002744.1, read as the reverse complement.
CTTAAAAATTTTCGAATACTAATCTAATTTTATTTGTAATCTGCAGACTGACCACGAAGCTGATAACTAAGAACTGAAATTGTTGGAAAAGTCCAAAGGAAAATGAATATCTAATTTTTGCCCCAGACTACTAAGTAGTACGGAGTTATGTTGGTGCGCCGAGCACGGTCAAACAAAATCTTGAAGAACAAGATATGACTTGTTAAAAAAAAAAAAAATGTGTGAATTATGTAAACGAAAATATATTTCCTTAAAAAATATAGAATAATTTATTGAATGTTCTCTTCCTTATATCCAAGAGAGTTTTGGTAATTTTACGTATTTTAGAGGTTTTCTTGTGCCAAATACCTAAACTCATTAAATGCTCCATTGATTTGGGGAAGTTAAACTGATTTCCTTTTTATCACAGAAAATTACATTTATTTTTAGAGAAAAACGTGTCTTAAATTTAGGGAATGGCTCGAAAAAACAAAATCAATTAATCAGAGCTGGCAGGTAGGCAGATCAAGCTCAGAGGAGTTCAGTCAGTAAGATTTGAGTCTTCTGAGAGGTCGAGAGGTAATCGCTACTTTAACATAAACGAAACCTATTCTATATCTGATACCAATTGCTATACAGATACATCCAGTTGCCAGAAACCTAGAGAATAAAAGAGAACTACCAAATTATGTTTCCGTTATAGTTTCTGGTGATATACTAAAGAAGAAATGGAAAAAACAGGACAAGCACCTTAAAACTATTATAAAACATCGTCCTGGGTTCAGCAAAAGGATTTTTTCCGGATTTATTAAATTTTGGCAAATGTGTCTTACCAAAAGCAACAGAGATAACAGTAAGTCAAGAAGCAGAGGAGACATCGAATCAAATAAGAGAGCCAGAATAAATGTGGAATCAAGCAATGGAGAAGATATATAAACCAACAGCAGACGATCCCGCGTTGATGGTACATGGGTTCCTAATCATCGCATAAATGACACAAATCTTGATGGCTCTAATCTTCAACCGACAGAAAAAAAAAGAAGGTGGATAGCACTGGGAAATCTGGAGTTGATAAAGTTATAACAAATTTGCACAGTAGATCCAATACTAGCGGTTGTACTGCCGGTCAACTTCTGTTAGATTCCACCGATCAGTGGTTTTTGGCGTTTCCGAAAACCGTTAAAACTTCTCTCAAAGGAGACAAACGCTTACCAAAATGCAAATAACGCAAATTAACTTGGAGAGTGAATTGAAGCAAAGGGATGAAGATGTCAGTTCATCGACTACACAAACAAGAAACAGTTCATTATGGGAAATCTGCAGCACTTCTACAAATGTATGAGGCTACTACATCTGAATGGTACAATGAATTTGGTAATGTTTGGAACAATCAATAAGCTTTTGAGCAATGAATACGCTTTTAAATATAAAATTACTTGTTACTTATACGTTCAACAACATTAAATTTATAATTATAAATGTACTTTTTTTCTTTTGTTTTACTTTTACCTTAAAGTTATGGCAAGACGTTCAACTGGAGAAATTGTACATCGATAATTTGTATCTTGTTTACGAATAGCAGCTTCAATCAACGATAATAACTCATCAAAACACTTTGTTGTCATACTAAATTATTTATAAAATCACAAAGTGTCTGTGCCAAGATTGTCAAAATTGGTGAAAAATTCTCATTTTTTGGGTCGTTCAAGGTTGAAGTCGTCTACCCAAATTCGATTCCTGTGGCATATTTTAAATAACGGTTAATCGCTTAAAATTTATTAAAGTCTTCTTACCTTCCATTATTTTCATCTTCATGTAAAGCTAATAATAGAAGAACTTCATCTTCAATTTCAAGTCCATATTTATTTTTGTTTAACATTCCAATTGTTTCACCATACCAACCTGTTTAGCAGTGATGGCTATCTAAGTTATGCATATCACTATCGCTGTGATCTATTGCGGTGGTGTGAAAGGAATATTGTGTCGCTATTTTATCGTTATTTCTATCGCTATGGTTATCGCCATCGCTATCGCAGCACTGTGAATCGGCCTTAATTAATATAAAAATTCTGGAAGCAGTACCGATTTCAAAGTAATGATTATATGCTTCCCATGTAACGAATTGTTGCAGGTACCGAAATTTAACGTTTTTTCTCATCAGTAACCACAACGACTTCACAAACAAGTAAAGCAAAACCGGTCTTATATAATATCTTCATCTCACTTCCGAAGTTTCCATGATGAGAAAATGGAGGAAGAAAATTAGTTAAAACGAAGAGAAAAAGCCTCATTAGCTCAGCAAAACACAGAAGAAAAAGTTATCTAAATGCAAAACAGAAAAGAAGAAAATAACTAGAAACAGTAATTTGAAAGTACGAGAAAGGGAAAACGAAAAACAAAACTGGGGGCGAGGGTCAGAAATGGTACTAAGAGAAACTAATAAAGGGATAAAAACACGAGCTGCAAATGAGAACAGTCAGGACTTCGAACGTATACCAGAATTGTGCGAAACAGAAAGCACGAGAGCAGAAGAAGAAATCACAACAGAAATCGAAAAAATATTTCAAGATTTACAGGAGACAGTTGAAGAAATAGAGAATGTAGAGACAACAACACATAAGTTAGAAAAAATTAAGCAAAGGAATCCGCAACAATGGATAATAGAGACGCATCACATAGAAAAAATATTAGGTATAACAAAAATAAATATATTGCATAATCTATATAAATAAAAATGAAATGCTGTTCGTTACTAATCGCATTACTTGGGAAAGGCTGGACCGATTTGGACCGATTGTACTTCCTTTTTTAAATGTTCATAATAGTTCGAAGAACGATATTTGAGAAAGAAAAATCGTAACCTGAAATCCATTCTTGGTGTTGCCATACAATATTTTGGTTTTTCACTTTATATTTTGACACTGCCGGAGAACGCTATTATTGTTGCAGCATGCTGCATGATGCAGTATGCTGCATTGGCGCGACTGACAGATGATAATGGTACTCTGCTTAGTCCATACGACGAATGTGCTGCCAATCTGAGCATAGTACACAAAATGATCCTTGGGGGAAGGAGAAGAAGAGCACAGGTCAGAAGTTGCTTTTTGGCTGAAAGTGTGACCAGACAAGAATTTTGGTTTTAAAAACAGGAAAACTTCTCATACAGGAAAAATCAATCGGCTTTTAAATCATCAGCATTTTCCGAGGAGACAAGTTTTCGGGGAATCGAGACAGACAGGGAAAATTCAAAATTTGGGATTGTTTTCGAGATATTTCGTGGACCTAATAGGTCAACCCGGATTTGCCTCTGCTGTAGGGGTGAGCTACTTCGATTCCTTCCTGAGATCGCGCAATAGTTTAGAGGAAAAATAAACCAATCTTAACATGCGGGAGAAAAGTTGCCACTCATAACTGGAACCAAGCATAAAAGTGTAGCGGCAGGAAAATACACCAGAAATATTCTCAAGATACTGCCAGCATTTTTAGGTGCAAATTCATTGCTAGTTAACATGGATGATTGTATAAAATCAGTAGTGCCCAGTACTGTTGGACCAGCTGCATACAGCCATTTCAGTGATGCATCGGTAGCACGAGCCATAATTCCACCAAAAACAAATCTATTCCAACAGTAACAAACACAAATCATTCTGACCATCAATCGGTTGAAACAAAATCACTTTCCAGTTAACTTTAATCAGGATCCATAGGCACCAATTTATTTCGATAATACAACGACACAGAACCATAGCAATATAGCTGGGATGAAGTCAGAAGCGACAGCATCTAATCCCTTTATATCGTAGGGGACCTAAGCTAGTTTTTATGGAACTTGAAATCAATAAACAAGGAATAAAACTAAAGTGCACTTTGCATGAGTAATATATTTAGCAATTAACAATTACGTTTACAATCAAATTTCATTAAATTATATTGTACTGCCGTAACCCATCAGAGAAAAGGGAAAACGCAGGGAAAACAAAACCTAACTTTTTTATTCCTAGCAAAACGTCAGTGTGCTTCAAAACCTGCCGGAGGCGCCTCTGCGTAGGATCAGCCACATCAGATCATATGTAAGCTGTCATTTTATTGAATTTTTTTCACATTGCATGTAGAACTTAAGTGCAATTCATTTGTTTTTCCTTGCTACAAAATGTTAATAATAGTAATTAACGCCCAGCTATAATAGTACTTTGAGGTTTGCATTTAATTAAAGTAAGATTATTACATAGGAGCGTAGGTGCTCTCCAAGAAAATGATGGACCCGGTTAAGAGACTCAATGTTGATCAGGCTACTTTATATAAAGCTTCGTATCTATGTCAGCATTATCTTATATATATATATGCAGGTACAGCTCTAATACGGCCACTTAATTAAAGTCTTTGAGATAGAAGACTTTTGTGTAACTAGAGAAATACCAGACAGTGCAAGATTTTGACTGTAGTAATGCCATTAATTCCTGAAAACAAGTCATGAAAAGAAAATTGAAATAAAACACACTATTGTATTAATTAAATGGTAGAATTTTAAGGTTAGTTAGTATTGAACGAGCTATTATGCTCAGCTATATCTACGTTATTCTAAAACTATGACTAGATTTTGAAATTAGACATGTTAGATAAAGTAAAACTTTAAGTAAGGACAATCACTAATTTAGTATAGATGACTTATTGAAACAAAAGAACAGTCATGAACTTTTATAGCGTAGCCATTATGTAGTAAAGGGGTTTTTATTTTTTCTTACTCTGTCGGAGCCCCTGTTACTATGCAGGTTGACTAGGTCCACTACTCCGCTTCCTTCAGATCATCTTAGGGACACTGCAAACATAGTCCCCATAGTATCATTGGATGGATGGGGCAGGGCAAGGGAGGCAGGTCATCTGCGTCTTCCAAGTGAGTTAAGGTAAGTAGTTCTTAAGTAAGTTCTGAGTCGGATGTAGTGCTGAGTTTCTTTTGCGATAAGCCGCAAATACGCTGTGACAGCGGTAGGATTTGTGTGACCCATCCCACTAACTCTCCGTAATATCCGAGGTGATAGCGTGCCGCCTTGCACTACCAAAGCTGTTCACAAGGTGAGCTGTCAGTTCAGGCTGACAGACTTGAATCCAAAAGTATACTCACTCGTATGCAACCATAAAAACGCGTCGACGTGAAGAGCTCAAGTTTGTTTTGTGCACGGCGCTTTCGTCAAAAATGCAAATACAACTTCAGAAATGGAATAAATCAAGCTACCTTCTATCTTCTTGGTGCTGCCACACAAAATTTTGATTTTTCACTATATGCGTGTGTTTTTTTTTGTCTTTTGTTCGTTATGGTCCTGGAAAAATTTGCAGGAAAAAAGTTGCCAGTGACTCCACGGTCAATACCAGCCAATGAACTTAACGCATGTTTGAAGTCGTCAGTTTTATAGAAACGCGTCGAGACTCAAAACAATTATCAACATGCATGTCGAGTTACAGAACGAATAACCTGGAGAAGTATTTTCAAATCAAATGCTAGAAATTGGCAATGGGAAAATTCCCGTTGACATTTCAATTGATTGTATTACATTCCCGGTCCATTATTGCCAGTTAACAGATTCAAAGGCCGAACTCATCTCAAAAGTGTTCCCTAAATTGCTTCCGTTACTAGCCTGGACGGTGTCGTCAACTATCCAACCGATACCGAATTCTTAAACTCGGTGGAATTACCCGGAGTGCCGCCTGACAATATCCAATTGAAAGCTAGATCGGTAATCATAATGCTGCGAAATATGAACCAACCACGTTTTTGTAATGGCACCCGGCTTGGGGGATGAAGAAACTGACGTCATCGAAACAATAATAATTAAAGGAAAATACAAAGAAGAAGACTCTTTGATACTGCGCACCCCAGTGATTCCGACCGATATGCCATTCGACTTTAAATGCTTGCTATTTCCTATGTGGCTTGCATTCGCAATGACAATAAACAAATCATAAGGGCAGTCATTTAATGCTTGCGGCATTATCCATGAAAACCAATGCTTTTCGCTGGTTTGGTATGCCGCCTTTTCCTGTGTCGGAAAACCGTCGACTTTGTTTGTTTACGTGCGAGGCAATAAAACAAAAATTTCGTATATCATAAAGCATTGTAAACAGTATGCTCATCATATTGAATATCCATGCCCACAATCATTAATAAATACAATGATTAATCTGAAATACGTTTTTTCTCATTTTTACTTTGTTTACAAATTTTTAAAGGCGTTTTATAAATTCACAAAACGATCAAAAACTAATTGTGATTGTTCAGCTTTTATCATTCAGTTCGCGAGATTATTGATTCTCTTTCAAACCAAAAATCAAGTGGCGCCCATATTACTAATATTAAAAAGACCTTAGCCGTCTTCACTAAGCTACCAAAAAGGTTACAGTAAATCCTCGTTAAGAAGTGGTAAGGACATCGAAATATTATATAGCAAAATCGAAATTTTTGTATGGCAACCCTTTGAAGAAATTACCCGATTCTTCCCATTTTCGATCTTAAGTCTGCAATTTTTTTTAAAAGGCTATGTGCAAATTTCATCTCTTTCAGTAAACTCTCAATATCGGTGGTCCTATTTTAAATTCGGTTTGAATTTACCCGAGAATATCATTTAAAGTTAAGTTTGACTCAAATTGGTTGCTTTAACAAGTACACAAAACACTCTCCCACGTCAATAAACCAATTATTCGTTGTCTCCTGCCTCATAATTAAGTAAATAAATTTACTGCAATTTTACTGCGGTACCATTATTGTCAGTTGATGTCAACTAATCAAAAAACAGCTTTCTATTACTAGGTGAACATCTTGTTCCTTCAGATTTGTTTTGTATATCTATTTATAAGGTATCTCTGTCAAAAATAAGCATAGGATGGTATCTTATTGCTTAGCGTGTTGTTAATTATGTGCACTTAATTCGGAACTCAAAGTTTAATTTTACCTCTTCCCGGTGAACTTCAGCTATTTAAATTTATTAATTGTGTCACGTCCGCAAAGAGCAAGAAGTACAGATTTTCAGAAATGGAATGTCATTAATTTCCCTAATGAACACCTCAGGCCAAGAGACTTACCTATTTGAACTTGATACTGTGATTGTTGTTTAATTAGTTTTAATGAAAGAAGCAAAGTTTCTTGTTAACTTAGTGGCAAAGTTTTAGTGCAGTTAAAATGAATTCTATTTTGTTCACCTGTATCAAAATTTCGTCCTTTGCGATGCACAACTTTTATTATTCAGTTATAGAATAAACTTGCATAAGCTCCGCCGTAAAAGAGTATATATTTTTGCAACTAGATTAAAGTCTGAAACTTGACATAAGAAATAGAGTAATGATTGCAGCCTAGAAATATTACATGTTATTTTATAGAAGTTTAACATACTCTGTATGAAGTACCTCAAATTCAAAAGATTTCAAGATTTCCGCGATATTTACTGATTTTTTTGTCTAAAGTAATCAAAGCGAAGAGAAGTTTTGTTCTCGGAGTTGATTTATAGCTTGAGTTTATGTAGAAGTGGTGATTTAAAATATTCAATAGAATTTTTAGCTGTCAATTATACATATAGGTGTAAATTAAAAACTATTAAAAGGGATTGTTGAACAATTTTTCTTAGTTAATATTTATACATTCAAAATATGGACTTTCTCGTCTCAAGGATATACAATTTGAAATGAAACAAAGATGAAGCAATGCAATTGATTTTACATGTCTACATATTTTCCAGAGAGTTTAAGAAGCTCTTCTAACCCGAAGGCTTCGTTTTCTTCAGCAAATTACTGAAGATGCTACAATAACTTTTAAAATCAACGAATTCAAACATCACACCGACATATATCAGCATCTCCTCTACTCAAATCATATCCCCTGATGTTTCCCCTCTCTCCATCCTGCTATCTGTTTAAAATAAATGAAATTATTTGTTTTAAATTACTTCAAATATTAAAAGGTACTATCTCATGTATTTCATTTTAATATTAAACTTATCACAAATTAATAAAAGCTGATTGTTACGTCCTATCTTCAACACAACGTTACTCGGGCTTCTGCCTAGTAGAGATGGCATGAGTTCACCATGGAATTCAGTAATGGGCGCCACGTGATTTTCCCCCTTGCTTCTTTTTCCCTTCTTTTCTTTTTATTCCAGGAGGATTTTCCGAGCGAAATCACGAAACTCGTGTTGGCAAGTGAACATAAGGTAAATGAAAACACACAATTGAGCGCAAAATGTTATAATAGGATTATATAAAAAGGAATTCATATAAAGGATAATACAATAACCCGTATAATGTCGCAATCAATCCAATAGGCTTAACTGGAAATTTGGACCATCCGACCTGAGTGACGTCACTGCAACTGATCCTCAGCTGCACAACTCAACCACCAAGAGGCCACCATTCAATGGGCTAAAACTGTAAATTTGAGGCATCCGGTCTGAATGAAGACACTTAAAATAATACTGTATTCGGCGAAAGATTTACACGGTGATTCGATCACAAGACAAAAGGGCCTTAAGCGCCTATCTGCCGTCACTGGAAAATAATACTAATTTAATTTAATTATTACCTCCTAGATGGAACCACGAGGAGCACAAAGAAAGTTAGATTCAGACACCTATATACATGTGTATACACTATTCATGGAAAATAGCAGAATACTTACCTTTTGGGCCTTACAATTTTCGCTGACTTTGGAAAATCGGCTTCGAGGAAAGCACTTTTCTTCTTCCAATTTGTTATGCCGTTTTACCGTTTTACCGCTATTCTCAAGTCTCCTTCGTTATTCCTTTCTTTCTTTTATTTCACACTCTTCACAGGTCTCAAGCAAAGCCAATTATTCCCTTCCTTTTCTTATTTGCTAACTTATAACTCTAAGTGACTTATAATTTGATAATTAAAGTAATTTATAAATTCTTCCGGAACTAACTACCTACTTACATTTGCCAGGTCGGGAGAGAAGTGCACACGTCTTCTTTTAATTCGCCGTATCCATTCGGCCAAATTCAACACCAAAAAGGTCAATGCACTGCAATTTATAGAATACGCTTTCACTTAATTGGGTGGCGTTCCGAGTAGTGTGCTTAATGCATTCCAAGTGTTGGCGCTCATTTTAAAATTTGCTTTCTAAACAATTTTTTTTTTGTTTTTTTTTTTTTTTTTTGATTATTTTGTTATTTCGTTGGAGACCCGGGGAGTAGTATCGCGCTCGCCCAATTGGCAGTTTAAAGATAAACAAAACTCGATTTTCCAATTTAAGCGGAGTACATCTCGCCGTTCCATTTAGAGCTCCTCGTACAAAATATACTTAATCATTTCCAAAAGTGTGCTTCCGGTAATGCTCATATAACGTCTAAATATTCTTAGATAGCAATTTCTATTCCTAGTTAGTACCAAGTACTGACAAAACTTAAAAGCTTAAAATTTCTAGCAATTATAAAGACTGCTTAACTGCCACTCCCACAAGTTTGATTCGCCACATCTATCCCTCCTGGATTGCGATATGTTCTTTTCCCTCTTTGGTTTGATCTTCTCCTGCGTTCATGTAAGGTTTGTAGTTGATCCGCACAGGAATTGAGGAGTTTCCTTGTGCCCGTTTTACTTTTCCTTCAGGTTTTCTGAAATTAAACAAAAATTTCTTTTGCAGCATTACTCCAGCGCAATTTGGTGAGACGGCACAACACATACGTAAATAGAGCCAATATTATGGATAGCAGTATTTACTGAGGCTATTACTGAAGGCGTTTTAACATGATATGAAATTTATTAGCTGATAATGTTAAATTGTAGTAAACTGTATTAAACTGTAGTATAGTAAAATAAGTTTCTCTTTTATAGTTAAGGTATTAAAATTTCGAATTAATACATATATTTTTAGCATATTACAATTTACTAAATTGTAGGTGTATATGTATATACAATACCAAAAATATTCAGCGTTACTCCCAAATTTTCAACCGTGCACTGTAACTGTATGTATTCGAAATAATTTTGCACCAACAAAAGCAGTTAAGCTTTTACATTTGATATTTATATAAACCCACATCGGATAAGAAGGTCGCATTCAAAGAAAGGCGGAACGATTTATGACTTCTATTAAATCCCAATCAGTATGTATATGTTCTGCACAACAAGAACACTGAAAGTCTGGAATAGGGGACTGAAAGATAAGAACGCCGATTCAATCTTGAGTTTAAGTGGTTTATTCCATTCCTCTTGAGTACACCATTTTAACTTCTGGCGAAATACAACTATGATGTTTGATGTCAATGAAGTCACTTATATTGTATTGTTTGGAATACATTACTAATTAAAGGAAAGTAAACTTAGTTCCTTTACAGAGGTAAAATTTAGCACCCTTATTCTACAAAGATCAGATTCGACTAACATATTTTACAAATTATACCTACTTGATACAGTTAATCAAGGAATGTGGTCAATAAATTCAAATTAAGAATGCAACAAAAGGATGTGTTATAAGCATTAAACAACATGCGTGAGATATAATAGAAGCAATAAATAAAATTGTAAGTTAATTGTTATAATGTGGGGTGCCGTGCTCCTTGATGAAGAGCAACCAACTTTTTATGGAATTCTTTGTACTTTTGGTAAGGGAAATAAAAAGCACTTCGATGATAGCAAAAATTTTTAATTTACACTTATCTCGTTTAAGGAAAAATATATAAAAATATTAGTTTACAGTTATGGATATCACTTGTTTTTAAAATCAATGAGGTTAACACTCATCAATGATATAAATTGTATTAACACTTGCGCTTATGTATAAAGCTAGCACTCGTTTATGATATATGACTTATGAGTACTCGTTTTTATCAAAACTTTTTTAATGATATTTTTCATTGAAACTTCCTTTAATATTCTACATTAAAACTTCGAAGAGTAATCCAGACGGGATGAAGAAAACGACTCTACTAGACGAATTTTAAAAGAAACTCCCCGAGAATCGGGCTAATTGTACCCAGGTATCCACGATTGATTCCAAAAGCTTTTTTATTTTGTTTTATTGTTTTCTCACGACGTTGAAAAATCGTACGTAAGAAAATGTAGAAAATTTGTATGCAAGCTATACGCAACAATGTAAAACCGTAATCCGATATGCACTTGTGTGCCCGTCTTGAAATATTAATTTTAAGCGGGCGCGAATAATTGTTATAATTGTATGTATGAATGTACATACAATTTGATTGGGACAAATATGTACTGTACGTATGAAGAGTGTACATGCGGAAAAAAAGTAAGAAAATACTGTATGTAGGTAAGTATGCATATCGTGTGAGTGGAATGTGTGTCTGATAATAAAATGCAATTTATGCTTAATTGCATTTTATTACAATAAGAGAATGAATTTTAAATGAGAATGGGATGTATAAAGTAAATCTTGTTTTAAGAATTTTATGTTTCCAGAGTCAAACAGTGATACATCAATATATTCCATAGGGCAATATATTGATGTATTGACCTTATGGTTCGATTCGGGGCATTGGGCACCTGAGTAACAACATACTGACAAATCTATTAATGAAGATCGACTTTATGGAGTTGGCAAACAGATATTTAAATATTATCTTGTTCTAGTCGTTTCTCGGAACAAGATACTTTGCTTCATTCAAGACCCAAAGCAAGGTTGGTTTTTTGGATTACAACTATTTTTACCGACTTCCCAGAATTAATATCTTTATCTCAGTCGAGCCCCAAGATAAAATGATTGAATTAGTAAGATATATTCTAGTCGATATCTGGAATAAAATATCTTTATCTCAATCGACAACAAAGATAAAGTAATTGTTCTACGTGGGAGCAAATGTACGTCAATCGACTTCCCTGGTTTTGGATTTAAGTTAAGTACTTTATGTTTTTTGATTGTTACTAATTCTTTTTATTTTTCTTTCAGCATTGCTTGGTGCTGAACACTAATAGTAAAGAAATTTTAGTCGTTGAAAGAGATTTTCACTAGAATAGCCAGCTGTGCTTTTAAGTCACGATTTCGTCTTTCTACTGGATTAGCCTCAGGATGGTAACGGGTGTAAAGGTCTGCTTGATGTTCAGGCAGTATGTGATCTGCTGCATTATGGCACTTTCAAACTGAGTACCATTGTCACTCAATAGGCGTCTTGGTATGCCGTATCTGAAAAAGACTTCTTCAGTTAGTATCTTACCGCATTGACTAGCAGAGGCTTCCTCCAATGGAAAGAGTTCTACTCATCTGGAAGTGACATCTTCTATAATGAGAATCCATCTTTTGCCGTCTTCGGACTCGGGTAATGGACCAAAGAGGTCTACTGCCAATGTTTCGAATCTTCGACTAACTGCTGGGGTTTGTAGTAAGCCCGCTGGCTTAAGATTGCTTGCCTTATATCTCTGACATTCGGGACAGTTCTTCACGTGGGGTGCTATATTGCGTCGCATTCCCGGCCAATAGTACCGTCTGCAAATGCGCTGAATGGTTCGCTCGATACCATAATGGCCTGCTGTCGGAGCGTCGTGATACATCCTTAAGATTTCAAGTCTTTCATGCTCTGGTACAACGAGTTGAGCTTCTTCAGTTTCCTCATCAGGTGCATACCTATACAAAATTCCATTATTTTGAAGATATCCGCGATTAGTCCAACGACTGAATGCTTCTGGGGCTGCATTGCTTTCAAAACATTCTACAATTTTCTGTAACTCAGGGTCCTTACGCTGTTCTTCTCTTACCTCCTTTGGTGTTCTATGCGGGAAGTCCACTGATATAGGACAGGTTTCTAAGCTAATGAGCTCTTCTTCATTAATTGGAGGGCGTGATAAGCTGTCAGCTACTACATTGATGCGTCCAGGAGCATATTCAATGTCTAAATTGTATGTCTGTAGCTGAAGCGCCCATCTTGCCAAACGTCCGGTAGGTGTTTTTAGACTCATTAGCCAACGTAACGGTTGATGGTCGGATGCTATAGTAACTTTACTATTTCAATATAACCTCGAAATTTATGGACTGCCCAAACCACAGCTAAAGCTTCTCTTTCTGTTGTTGTATAGTTTCTCTCTGAAGTGGTCAGCAGTCTGCTTGCATATTCCACAGGCCGTTCATCTGCTCCCTCCCCTTGAAGTAAAACTGCTCCCAAAGCGTAATTGCTGGCATCTGTACGTATGATGAAAGGCTTTTCTTCATTAGCTTGCCTCAAGATAGGAGCGGTTGTTAATCTATTGATTAGCTCAACAAAAGCCTGCTGCTGTTGTTCTCTCCATACCCATTTAGAATTCTTCTTGGTAAGGTCTGTCAAAGGCTTTGCGATATTTGAAAAGCTTGGAACAAAACGTCTGTACCACGAGCACATCTGCAGGAAAGATATCATTTGTTTGACATTCTTTGGCAGCGTGTAGTTCTTAATGGTGGAGACTTTTCTTGGATCTACTTTTATACCTTCAGTTGTAATGAGATGGCCCAAATACTTAATCTCAGAACAGCAAAAGTTACATTTCTTTCTATTCACTCGAAGTTGGAAATCCTGAAGTACCCGGAAAATTGTTTTGAGGTCCTCTATGTGCTTCTCAAAAGTTGAAGACATGATGAGGAGATCGTCTAAATAGGCTAGTATTCTGGCTTCATGTGCCTTTCCTTTTACTTGATCTATCATACGTTGAAATGTTGCTGGTGCGTTCCGAAGTCCAAATGGCATTCTCTTGAATCTATATATTCCCTCAGGTGTAATGAATGCGGTTTTGTCCATATCGCTTTTATTCATTTTAATTTGCCAATAGCCTGCCAATAAATCAATAGTACTCATGTATTTTGCTTCCCTTGCTGAGTGAAGTAAATCATCCATTCTTGGCAATGGATAATGATCTGGCGTTGTAATTGCATTAATCTGGCGGTAGTCTATACAAACGCGAACTCCTCCGTCTCTCTTGGGTACTAATACGACAGGGGATGCCCAGGCCGATTCACACTCCTCTACAATATCAGAACTAATCATTTTCTGCAGCTCTTGTTGAAGAATAGCTTTCTTGCTTTGGCTTAATCTATACGGGGTGATGCTACTGGTGGATATGATGCTCTACATATAAAGCAGGGGGACCGTTTTCCTTGAAAGCTTCCCTGTTACTTCGGATTACTTCGTTGAGCTGTCTACGATACTCCTCGGGTAGGTTGGCTGCTTCGTGGTTTTGTAGCTCAATTGATGAAATATCGATTGACTCAAAATAATCATCCATGGTGTCCATGCTTAGAGCTACTCCTGACACCGTAGAAGATTGTGGCAAAACGTCCTCAAAAATTCTGTTTACGGTTCCTGGTGAATAATTCGTAGCACTTGTGTGTCTTCCCATCGGTGGTGTTGCGGATAGTGGACTTATTACCGTAGGTGCTTGGTGTAGACCTTTCAACTCAGTTGGTGTGTGAAAAAAACTGGACCGTAAAGGTCTTCATCTTTGAAGGTAGGTGTTGCAGTTAGTGGGCTTATAAAGTTAGGTGTTTGTTGTAGACCTTTTAACTCAGGTGGTGTAGCTGGAATAGGTGGACCGGAAAGCTCTTCCTCTTCAAAACTGGGTGTTCAAATTTTTGGTGCGGTGCTAAAAGCATTCATTTCAACAGCTTCTTGTCCATATTTTGCATGCATCAGATTCTCTGAACATAACATGTCGAACCGTAATTTTGGATTGTCATTGAAGTGCCAAGTTTGTTGTGGTAAGTCCAAAATTATGCCGGCGTTTTCAATAAAATCCACGCCTAGAAGAGTTCTATTGTCATGCGAGTCTGGCAATATTATGAAGGTTGTAGACACCAAGCGTCCTTGAATACGAACATCTGCTTTCGTGCTTAAGACATTTTGTGGCCGTTTAATTCCATCAGCTAAAATGACAGAGTAGCGCTTGCTTTGAAATTGATGTCCCTCATGTTGTATTTGTACCAGTGGGCGGTTCCGTAGTGACACAAAATTTGCATCTATTGAGCAAAAGCTAATATTTTGCGACGATTTTGGTGTATTTGAAGTACATTTCGGACACTGACTTCTTACAACACCTGGCTGGCCACACCCATAGCATGAAAATTTGTGTTGCTGTATGCTGCTTTGTGTGGAAGGTAACGTAGGGTTGGATATCGCACTCTTTCTTTTGCGACAATCTGCAACGCTATGTCCAAATGATCGGCAGTACTCACATCGGATTCTATTTTGTGTTGGTTTCGGTTGCTTATTCTCAGATTGGTGTTGAGTTTTTGTTTCACGTAAAGTTTCCTCCGCTATTCTTGCTTGCTTAAGTAATTCTGCAAATGTGGAAACTTTGTCTCGTAGCACACGTTGACGTATTTGTAGATTAAGCAGACCGAAAATCAAATCAATCTGTTGATTTTCATTATGCGTTTCGGTTGGTAACTCAGCCAATAATGCCCTCTTCTCACAGATGAAAAGGTCAGTAGGAGTATTTGCATCCTGCTTGCTTTCAAAAATCTCACAGTAACCCTGATAAGCTGGTTTGCTTGGAACAAATGCACTGCGTATAAGTGCCATGGCTTCATCCCATTTTTCGGCTCGCCTTTTACACCTTGCCACCAAGTTGCAGCAATGTCTTCCAGTAGAAGCGGTAGACTTAAAATCGCACTTTCATCATCTATACATGCACAATTTTTATATACTGTGACGGCAGCTATAAATTCCTCTACTTTCGCTCTTATTCGGCTTCCATTGAATCGCGCTGTACATGATGTTAAACTCGCCTTATTTGTGTTTAGCTGTGTGTGTGGTTGTTGCGCTACTGCAGCCATCAGTTGCTTGAATTGGTCGTCTGTGAATGATACCATGGTGGGAGGATTTAACCGGGGACTTTGTCTACTAGGTTGTTTCCCTCCCTTTCGTACGTTTTTTTTTTGTACTCGTGGTTGTGTGAGTGTTCTTTGCCTCTAGTTGGGCACCAATTATATAACAAAACTATTTTTTGGTATAGGAAGGGGGAATAGGAAATAAATTGCAAAAGGTTTACATATATAAAAAAACTTTTATTGTATTATGGTTAATTTTACTTTGGGAGAAGTCAGGACCCATGTGGATGCTCCGACTAAAGAAAGTGGAATGCCTATTCCTTGCCGATGGCCTCGCTTATATAGGCTTGTTGCTTGAGTGGGGTGATGATATCTGTGTGATGAATATTGTGTTGACCAGGGCCGCATTGGGAGTGATGTTACATCACCAAAAATGAATGGGTCGTGTGATGAAATAACAAATTAGAACATTTTTTAGCTTTTGCTATATACCGGAGAATCCCAAACAATTCTTTCTTGAACAAAATTAAGTTATTCTAGTATACTTTGTAAAATACTCCCATGTATAAGCCATTACAGTATTCGGGTAGGCAAATGTCATGTTTCATTGGTTTCTCATACCGTTATATTTCGTAATTTTGTTTTATGATACATATCTATGTGCACCAGTCGCATAAGGAAGTATAAGGCTTCACATATGTACAAACAGGTCTGTTGATAAACTCACTTTTATTTCAGCATTGAAATGAAGAAAAAATTGTTGAGCCTAAAGGAATTAGAATGCATTGCTGAAAATATCCATGAATTCGTTTGAATTTTCGGATAATCCTGAATCAAGTGAAAATGGAATGGAATCAGAAAGTGAAAGTCACCTTAGAGCTATCGGAGGATATTTTTCGAAATCCTTAAGATCTAACACAAGCCAACAAGAGAAAGAAGATTCAGAAAGCCTATTTAGTAATTTTGAACAAGAATAATTGGATGAACTTATCTTGTTCCTATCAATGACTTTCCTGATTGTATAGAACTTGAACTTATGAAATATTCGAATACATAACAAACCAATCAACTCCAAAGCAAATATTACATGCAATTGACCCTCATTCTCCATATCTACAAATTATTAGCTGTACTAATTAGCTCCTATGGAACAAATCTAAAAATAGAAACGAAAACGGATATTGGCTACATTAAAAAAAAACGAATCAGGGCTTCGATCAGACCTACGTAAAATCGGAGGCTTCCTGGCGCGCTCAGCTCTGCCTTTTCGAATTAAAGTGTGGATCAGAATTTTATTATCACTATAGCTTATGCGGCTTACTTAAAATTGAAAAGCATAAGGAAAATACTAAAAAGAAGTCTAAGAAGAGATTTCTATACATGGGATGACGTTTATTGCACAACATAACTTTTTCCATTATTTTCTCTATTAATTCGACCTAAAAACCCATAATTTGTCAAACTAATAAATGAAATTAAGTTTATACAAGCTTTTAAAATTAGTTTATTTGCTAATATCTTTTAATTTACTATGTTTCATAAAAATATCCAAATCCACATAACATGAATGTCAATTATTCAGAAATGTCAATTATGTTGGCGACTAATTTAGAGATTTCCCCAAACTTTTTGTTGGCAACTTATCGCGTCGCGCTCTTTGTGTTAAGTATATGGGACTTCCATATATTCGAATCTTTGACAGCAACCAATTTACGGCGACTTTATTATATCGTCCTCACTGTGTTTTGGCTTTAATTTTAATAAAATAATGTTGGTTCTATGTTGGAATCGAACCGAGACCGTTATACCCATGCAACCACAGAGGTGCTGTGTGAATGTTATTTAAAGTTGCTATATAAATGGAGACTGTACTGTTTCCCGCAAATCTTTCGGCCATGAAAGTATAATTAATTTGATTTACAAATCTTTAATACCATTGCTTGGAATAAGAAACAAACGTTCGCTGTTATGAGTCAGGTTTAAATTTAGCTAGGTACATGAACATTCCATTCACTTTCCCGTTGAGAAGAATTGCACCGAGAGAATAGTTCGTAACTAAGAACTGACGTTGAAATTCATGAGTTGACATGATACTGATAAGAACATGGTTTGCAGGTAATGTGATGGAGAAGGGGTTTATGAAATTCGGTCGAGAAATTGAACTAAAATAGGGAATTCAAATATCCATGCTTGGATATTTTGATAATTCTCTCTGTTATGTAGGTAAAGTGTCGTGAGGGATATCTCGCGATATCAGTTGATATTGTTGTAATAAATTTATATTTTTAATCCATGCGAATAACAAATACATCCAAACGTGTTTTTTTTTACTATAGGCTCAGCTATTCACATATCGGTGTTCATAGTTTGGAAATGGCGAGAGTTTTTACCAGACGAGCATAAATTTTAGAAGCTACGATCAAAGTCTTTTATTGAGACGATAACCGCTTACGACAGTCTGGTATATTTTAATGAAAGTATGTCGTGTAACCCTGGAAACTTTCAATGACCAAGAAGCAAGAGTGATTTTGTTGCATGCATTTATGTGGACCTAGTAGTGGTTTTGTGGTTAAAATCAATTCTCAAGCTAAGTTTTCTAAAAACCGTTGGATTCAAATATTTAATCATTTTTATTCTTTTAGTACTGCATATTCAGGAATCTAAGGTGTAAGTCGATTTTAATTAAATTGGAAAAATTTTGAAAATAGGTATATCGACCCACAACGATATGGTTTAGTTATACGTCACGGAAAATTGGAGCTTATCAATCTATAAACAAGAAAATGTGTAGGTTTCATAATCTCGAAAATTGAATAAGAATGTGGCAACATTATGTTCTATACAAAAACTAAAAGTTGAATTAAATATTATAAGAATTTCGTAAGAGTATGTTCTATACAAAATATAGCAAATAGAAAACATAAAAAGTACCTAAAATACATTAATACAAAAACCCGTATATACATAGGTATATCATAAAGGCAAGTTCATCGAAGAAAAATATTAAGGAATTTTGTGTTTTTGTACACTATTGAAATGAAAAATGCGAATAGAGTTAAGGCTGGAACACAATGTGGCGCTGTAGCTCGTAGCTGGCGCGATAGCTGGCGCTGTAGCTTGCATTGGCGCGCGCCACGTAGCTAACATTGGTTACAATAATACAGCTTGTAACCAATGGTACGGAATTAGCTGACGGTGAAAGACCTTTCATTACTTACTTTTACTTTAATCTATAGAATTTGAAAATATTATTTAATATGGAAGAATTACAAGAAACGGCATTTTTAGCAGATGTAGTGCAATTGTGCTTTTTCACTTACAAATATTTAAAGACAAAAAAAAAAAACGCAGAAAGTGGTGAGTTAGACCTCTATATCAACAGAGTAAGAGCTCAGGATTCTACGAAAAAACATTTCAATATATAAAGGAGAATGATGACGAACTTTTCTTCAAAGCCACTCAAATTAGTAAAATTCAATACGAATTACTTTTGAGTGTAGTAAGAAATAATTTCATGAAGTCTTCCATAAGAAAGCCTATAGATCCGGAATGTCGGCTTGTATTAACGTTAATGTAAGCTATAAAATATACAAATATTAGAATTTTGTATTAAATATTTGCTATTCATATAGGTATATCTCACAAGGGGTCTCCCGACACTACTTAACATGGAGATTTCGTATTGGTGTATGTGTATCCACTGTAAGAAAAATAATTATTGAGGTTTGCGAAGCATTATGGGATTTGTTATCTCCAGTTTACATGCCAGAGTTGAATATCTCAGATTGGACAAAAACTGCACTGGAATTTAATCAAAAATGGCAAATGCCTAACTTCGTGGGCTGCATTGATGGAAAGCATGTTGCCATAAAGTATCCTTTCAAAACTGGTTCTAAGTTTTTTAATTATAAAGGGCATTTCAGCATTGTTTTATTGGGAGTGTGTGACGCCATTTATGTGTTCAGATCTGTAGATGTTGGAGCTTTCGGCAGTCAAAGTGATGGTGGAATATTCCGTTTTTCTGTTTTCGGGAACAAAATTCTTGTTAATGAGATTAATACACCTCCACCAATTTCGCTACCGAATTCAGAGAAAGTTGTACCACATTATTTTGTTGGTGACAGCGCATTTCCCTTACGTAAGAATTTAATGAGGCCATATCCAGACCTTTTACTAAACAAGGAGAAGACAGTGTTTAATTACAGACTTTCAAGAGTATGTCGTACAATTGAAAATACTTTTGGAATTTTAACCACTCGATGGCGGGTTCTCGGTGGTCCAATTGAGTTTCAACCGAAAAACGCACAATTCTTTGAAAATAACAGGCGTTCTATATAATTGTGGTGTATATTGTCCCTCAAGTTATTGCGATTCTTACGATGATAATGATAAAGTTACAGAAGGTGCTTGGCGACAGGAAAATATCACAAGTTCGTCGATTCAGAGGCAAAGATAGCACTCGAGAAGCTTTCGAAATGCACAAAATTTTAACTGATTACTTCCTCAGCGAAGGCGCGGTATCTTTTCAATCAAACTGAAGAAAAATAATACAATGATATCATTTTATACTTTATATTACGTACTGTTTTTTTTTTTTTTGAATATGTACATATGTAATATGAAAAACTTTACATATCATCATCATGGTTTTTATTTTATTTCAATAAAAATTTTAATTCCAACGACTTCTTCCTCTTCTAAACCACATTCTATCTCGTTGAGATAGGACATGACATAGACTTTCGCCTCGTTTTTAATTCTCAGAGGAAACTTTATAATTTTTTGTACCAAGCTCCTACCAAATAAATTATCCTCATATTCTGATACAAAAGCAGCTGAAACGGTTTCCTCACGCTTTTTTAAAAAACATGGTATGCTGACATTGTGCCAAGCAAGTTCTTCTGGAGATCCTTATCAGGTTTCTTCCGTTTTGGGTATTGAATTCCACTGGTTTGCGTGTTAGTGATGCTGCTATTGTCAGGACACGGAGTAGACGAAAATACCTCGAAAATTTCTGGAGGTCTTTCAGGAGGGTTGAAGACAGCCTCATTATAGTTGGGAACCACTTCAAGACCGAAATCATCCTCGATTGTGCAGTAGTTAGATGTTGTTCTGTAGATATCAATTTAAATCTTAGTAAATACTTCAAAGATAAAATTAATACTTCCTACTTTTTAGGATTCATATGTTCAGCCAAAAACTCCATTTGTCTTGAAAATTTCCACCCTTCTACTTCCGCAGCGTCTTGCCCTGATACTTTTTTTTATTGTTTCTGTCTCGATTAAAAGAATCCCTCAATCGCTTCCAATTATTTTTGCACACTTCACCTAAAACAAATATAAAATTATTATATAATTTACTGAAATTATTTTATAAATTATGAGTATAAGACCACACGACCGAAGTGAAAAATTCATTAGGTTCATTTGTGAGACTATTTTCTTAAAGAAGTTTTCACTTCAAAAATATTTACTTAAATACTTACCAGTTAAATTGTATTCCTTTGCAATATCTCTCCATATCTCAGCTTTCTCTTTGGCATTTTTATATTGGGGATGTACTAAGTCCCACAATATCGGCTTCTCCTTAACGCTTTTAATAAAATTTTCACTTATTATATCACTCATTTCACGAC
The DNA here is from genome assembly GCA_963924295.1 of Dioctria rufipes. Taxonomy (NCBI): domain Eukaryota; kingdom Metazoa; phylum Arthropoda; class Insecta; order Diptera; family Asilidae; genus Dioctria; species Dioctria rufipes. The sequence continues at coordinate 55,080,450 of OZ002744.1, read as the reverse complement.
TTGTAGTTGAAATTGGTTTTACACCGGGTAAATATACTGAAATGTCAAATTTGGTGCGCGCCAAAGATTAAAATTTGCCAAAAATGAGCTACAGATACGCATTGGAACGCCATCATAGACTTTCATTCCTTTCAAATTTTGACAGGTTTGGCTATAGCGCCACATTGTGTTTACCACTTTAATCTATTGGGATACAAGTGAATTCGTAAAGTGTACGTGCTCACTCTTGCGGCACAAGGGGCGGACTTGAATCGAACTAGTTTTTCGCGCTCAGATAATGAATCGGACTTAGGTGGGAGTCCACGTGACAGAAGTTTTTTTTTGTTATTCATTTCGGGACGATGTGAGCAAAGCTTTGTTTGTACTGCCCGCTGGAGTTGTACTGAAAGTAAAAGTTGTCGGCGATAACGAAGCAGCATAGAAATGTTGGGTAGGGTGAGTGCACGAACACGTACCTAGAGGAAGTTTAATACGCTAGGTTAATATAAATTGAGCGGTAAGAAAATTGTCGAGTACATTTTTAATTGAGTATTGAAACAGTTCAGACGTGCATAAAAAAATCAACATAATAAGAATCCATCACAGGACTTTCAAAAGCATCCATTGGTTCATCCAGCATCCTTTGGTTCATCTGGCATCTATGGAGACGAAAATCCTTCAGAGTATCGTAAAAGGGAGCTTGCTATCAAACCTTGAAGCAAAGTAGAGTCTTTTGCATATTTAATCTACAGATTTATAGTACATACTAAGCTATGTACCATAAGACTCCTGCTTTTCGGACACTTTACCAACTTCCGTAAGCCATATTTTTCTGTGTGATTGATCCTCGAATCCGAGATATAAGCCAGGAGCAGGTAGTTTCGGTAACATAACGCGTATATAGGGGAACATATATCTCAAACATCTAATGTATAAGATATTCAAAATAATACATCTGTTCATTAACGGATCTTGTCCGAAGGATACATTCCCAGTGAAGATCAGCTACTTCACCGCAGTCTATGGCACCAAAATCCCCACTACTATTTCTAAGATGTTGATGTGAAATGAGTAGGATGAATATTTATTAAAGAAAATCTATAAGACCAAATCACTTCATAAACATGATTGCCGCTCTTTGTGCCACTCAACACGTCCATGTTAAAGTCTTCTGCCATTATAATTTGTTGATAAGCATGACAAACATCCGCAAGATAATTTTTAGGAGGACTAAACTCAATTATATGAGGAGGCATGTATACAGAACTCAGTAAAAATTTATCACTACAGGTCAATATTTTAACGAAAATATACTTAATTTCAGAACCAGGGTCAGAAAGTGCAACAAGACAGCCATGACAAGAATTTCTCAACTCCAAAATCAGTGATATGTATCTCGAAATTTTTGGACTCAGTTTGCCATAAATTCGAAGCACTGCGTGAAGGGCAACAACTCTGAATTTGAAACCACGTCAAAGGGTAGATCATCCAGTGTTTTGAGATCAATTAAAAAAATATTTTAAATATATATATATAATATTTTACACTTTCCGCTACTTTTCAGTGAAAAGTTACTGGTCTCAGAGCGAGAGGCTAATTATTCAGAGGGAGTGATAGCTGTGGACAAGATTTTGGCATTTGCCAAGTATTGTTAGCCTCGTGCTAGATACGTCTTCCAGCGTATTCCTGTTGTAATAGTGTCGACTTCAGCAGGAGCGATAATTATAATCCTATAGCAGGATAATTCTAGAGACGTAGGTAGGTTTTCTACGCTGTTTTTGTAGTTTTGATGGTTCGGAAATATTCAACTAGGTATCACCTGAAGTGATCCCTTCTAGTATCATCTTGCATCATGCTAAAATGAGATAGTCACTACAAAATATTCAGTACTTTCGCCCTATTTTGAAAACTAACTACCATCAGTGTGCATCAGCTCTGGGCCCAAGCATTCAAAAGGACTTACAGGTCACGTTTTTCATATGACAACTGTCTAATTAGTTCGCCGTACGGCAATAACGTCGGAATGCTGTATGCAACTACATTAATTCAGTCTGTTAAATGATAGCCGGCCTTGAGGACATGCACCAGCAGGATTTCTGAAAGTCAATGTTCCCCGAGGTAGCTGCATGTAGTGGATGTGGGCAATCTCAAAGCGGAGCAATGTAGGTGACTTCTAAATTCTTCTAATGCACAACCCAAAGACCAGCTAACCTATTCAGGCACCAATTAAAAATCCGCAATAAAAAAGATATTTTTTGCTTAAAAGCTGTTCACTGATATGTACCTGAGAAAATAAAACAGTCTGAATTTTTTTTAGAAAGCTCTGCATTACTATTAATATTTAATTGTACAGTATGCCATGCATCTCCTCACTAGTACTCTAAATTATTCTTATAAAGTATATAAAAAATAAAAACAAATGTATCGAACTTCTAAAAATATATTTCAAGAACAACTCAGCGCGATTAACAAAGATAATAAAACATAATTAGAAAAAAAAACTATTATAATAATATGTATTCGAAAAAAAAAACTAACTAAAAATAACAAAAGTCAAGAATTTTATTCATCACGTATTATCTAATATTAGATCACTGAAGGATTTCAGTTATGATAAAATTGGTAGAAACCGGTACGGTTTTTGCTAGAAATAGTTTCGATCTTTGAAAGAAATAGTTACATACATTTTTCAAAATACCAGTTCGAACGAAACTTTATTTCCATTTACATCTTGTGCACTCCTTTTTTTTTTATAATTTAGCGCAAAACGATCAGTTATGTCCGCCCAAATTTCTTTTCAGTGTCCGGTTTCATATTTGTACTTGGCAGCTACTGCGTGTTCTTGAAAAGATGAGCTTGTGCGACTTCGTTTACGTGACACTAATTCTTTAACATAAACTAGCGAGAGCTAGCTAACGAGAACGGAATGCAAGTAAGTCAATAATATTCCTTTCTGGAATTCCACATTTTTTTGCAGTTCAATTTTTATTCAATCCAGATGTGTATAAGACTGTTATCAATAAAATGGCGTCGATTTTGTTTTTATAAACTTCCCGCAGTAGCTGATAATTTGGTCCAAAAGATCCACTCCTCAAATACTTTTGTTATAATTTTTGACGAGCTGTCTGGGACCCACTTTCCAACATAATTTGATGAAAAAAAAACGAGCTTGTTTTGGTACCATTTCACACACACAACAATTCCATCCTGGCTGACACCACATTTGAAAATCCACGTTTCCTTATTATCAAAATATAATTTGTGTCCGAAGAAGATGATTCTCTCTACCAGATGAAGTATGATTGTGGTTCCTAATCTAAAGTCTCGCAACTTTTGTGTATCTAAATTTGTACGTTTTCCCTTGTATAAAATATAATAAAATATTTAATGTCCCATGGGCATGGTTTCTCTTTGACCAGTTTTCCTCTATAGGGTATCATCTGCTTGCTCATCTATTGAAATATTCTGTCCGATATCAATAGATAAATATCTTTTGCGCCAGGCAGTTAACATGTAACGAACGCGGACAAATCTGTCTCCACAATCCTTAGGTACTTCCAAGGTGATTTTTACGCATCTGCAAGACACGTTTGCATGACATATTATCAGTAATTTTCCAAACGTGGATAAAATTTCCAATTGCTATTTGAAATCCGAACACTTTTTCATGTCATTGCTATCGGTAATTTTCCAATTCTGAGCTTGTAAAGCATAAATATTTATGAAGTCAGTCAACTATATATTCTCAAACATTTCTAAAGGAATGTATATGTGAAAATATTCCAGAGATGATGTATTAAAATTATCATCAATCATGTGCTCTTTAGGGATGTAGCTGATGTCTGGTGGAGTAAATTGTCTGCAACGCCACCGTATTTTTTCCCATTTCAACGCATCGGGTTCAGATTCAATGCAAATTTCAGTACTGTGGTCGCTTGAAGAATTGTCTACATTTACCGTTTCATCCGAGGAAGCCCATCTTGCCTTTTCTTTTCCACTAACTAATTCCCGGCGCGGTTCTCTTGCAGTCTTTTGTGATCTGGCATTACTTTTTTACATCCCACTCTGTTTTTTTCTTCTTCTTTTAAACGCGTGAAAGTATTTAAATATTTGCAGTCATCTAGTGCATCTTCTTCTATGTCGCTATATTTGATATCAGATGAGTCCTGTAAGGCAAGTATTTCTTCTTCCTCTGGTAAATTTAAATTTTGCTTTTTCCTAGAAAATCAGAGTAAAAAGCATAGCAAATAAGGAAAAAGTATTTATGTTCGTTATAACGTACATTTCGCTTGAGTGATGTTGTGCGGTATAACGTATATTAAAGAAAATTACATTTGGCAGCTAAAATCAAATATACAAAATTTTTTAAAATGAAGGTAAAAGTTTATAAGAACCTTAACCCCGGAACATTAACCGTGGGTATATTTTACTCACTTTCTACTTGAAGACTGCACCGTTCTTCACGAGATATGACCACAACGTGCCACCTTCGCAAGTGCTTTGCCTGAAGCGTACGTGTCAGCTCATCTAGGGGAAAGCCTGCCTAACAGGTCAGCGCTCTTATTTCCCATGCTCCTCATTGGTCGGGAATCCACTATAAGACAGAAGTTGTGGTGTAAATTCCATTCGTGAGAAAGATAATGTATCAAATGTACGAAATGTCTTTACTTCGATTCTAATTATCCTTACCTTATTAATTAAAATTTGTTTATGTAAATATTAAGAGATTCTTGTGGGAATTCTGTTTTCCATTTTTCTGTTATTGTGTTCCACCAAAATATTTCATATTTTGTATAGAATTTTTTCGTGTACGAGTAACATTCACCCAGGGTTACCAATAAGCGAATATTGAACCGGGTTAGCATTCCAGGGTTATATTCAACAAAACTTGCCAAATTTAATATCTGGAGTGTTACCCTCCCAAATGTTTTTTAACTTTACGCACTGAAACTAAAACCGACCAAAGGAGCTCGAACCTCTGACGATTAATATTTAGTTGTACATCACAAGAAGGTTCCACTCTATTTTAGTTGAAAAATTGCTACAAATTAGCAACAAATTGGTTTTATTTTTTTATTTTTTTAATTAGTCTCTATAATTTGATAGAATACATTAAAGTGAATGTACGTTGTATCGTACAAACCGACAGAAATAAGTTCTAATTCGGCTTTGTTGTGCAGTAAGTATTTTACTGAATGTTTCGATTATTTTATTTATGTTTTTTTTTTAATTTTACCCTTCGCAAGTTGCCACTGAAAAATGTAAATATATTTTTTCATTCAATTATCAAATAGGCTTAACTAGCAAAGGCTTTTTATGACCAGTAAAGTGTTACGAGACGAGAAATTCGAATTTAATTTTTCTGGGTATAAAAGCAGTTGATAAAGCGAAAATATGCGACCCAACATAGACTTGTCTATATAAGATAAGCCAGCAAATTTTAATTACTAAAGTAAGATTTGTATTATCTGAAATTGGACAGCTAAAAGATTGTCGGCATAAGACTATAATGGTTTTACAAGAGTATGTTCACTTTTTATTGCAAATTATTCTGTTATTTTTACATCTCTTACACTGTTTAGGAGTTCATTATTCTGGAGATTCTCGAAAGCAATTTGGGGAATCACTTGAATTTAATAAACAGTAATTGAAAATTCGTCGGTTCCCATTTAATTATTATATCAAATGATTGTTGCCAATCTTAATCCTTTATAAGTTTTCTGAGTTCAGGTTGGTAAAGGTTTTAGTTCACAGGTTTTTGATACAAATTCGTATCAATGTATTCAACTCGTAAAACTTTTTTTGCTTTTCTTTTTGCTTCCTCACTACATTGAAAGACCGTACGTGACAAAATGCAAATTATTTTATGTGCATTATCATATGCAAGAAGTAAATAAAATATGATTTGCACTGCATGTAGGTGGTGGTGTATGAGTGAAGTGTTAATATGATAACAAAATGCAATTTATTCTTAATTGAATTTTGTTATAAAATAGAAATGCATTTTTATGTGCAACTGAGAATTTAATTTAAAAAAATCAAATTTAGTAAAAATTTTTACATTGCTGGTCTTGGCACTCTGTACAATGATTCTAATGTGGCAAAACTGTCTCCAGTAATTTCATATGTTCACCCATCTGATTGAATTTTGATGAGATTTTTCGTATATATTTCAAAAACCTTTCGTCGGACAGTAAAAATGATTATAACCAATTCTACATGTTTACAAATATTTTAAATAGAGTTCAGTAAATTTTCCCCCAGAAATGAATTCTTTAAATACATACGTAGCATTCGAGAGTCGAATGGGAGTAGCAATTTTGCAGAGGCAGTTAAGGGAAAGGGACAATCCTTTTCACATGAGCACTGAAGGCGTAAGTAATGTGTGAAACGTAAATGCAAATATTAAGTGGAAAATATTTATTTTTAGTTTTATTGCATATTTCCGATTCAACCAGGAGCTTGCAATTGCTCTAATAGAGGAACTGGAAGAAATTTATGAAGCAGATGAGGATCCTAAGGCAATTCCATTCCATTTGAAGGTTATAAAAGAGGAACAATATTTTACATCTCTATAAACTGTACCATTTTATTTTAGTGCCTGTTAGCCCTCAATTTCTACACCACGGGTAGCTACCGTTTCTCGTGCCATAAGAGATGTTACAGTACTATGTAACAAGAAAATGGAAAAGTACATACGTTTTCCTGTATTCCTAGATGAAAAGCTGCAATTCAGAGCGCATAAGTGTAATGTTTACAAAAATATCCATTTGTACTAACGACAATTTTAATTTCAGATTTGAAGACCAAGGACTTCCGGGTGTAATAGGGTTAATTGACTGCACCCAAATTGCAGTAAGTACCTTAAAAAAGGATCTGGAGTTCGCCTATGTCAACAGGAAAGGGTACCACACAATAAACACACAAATAGTAAGTCTAATTTATTACCTTTTATTTCATATTATAATAACTTGAATACAATTTCAGGTTTATCATCATCGAATCCTAATCCGCAATATTAACGCGAGATATTGTACCTCCACTCAGGATAGCTTCGTTTGGGGAAATAGCATAATTTTAGCCCATTTCGAAAATGAATTTGTATCTGCGAATGAGCAAAAATGTTGGATATTAGATAATTGGAATATACTAGTTAAAACTTAAAATTATTAAAATATGTATACATTTAAATTGTAGGGGATTCCGGATATCCGTTGCAGCCATGGTTGCTTATGCCAATAGCCCATCCAATAAATAAGGCGGAAGAAAATTATAATGTTCAACATAAACGAATTCGCAGTCAAATAGAAAGGGTTAATGGAGTGTGGTAGAATCGTTTTAGGTAAATCGCTATAATTAATTTAAAATCAGAGTATATAATAGTTTAATATTTAGATGTGTTATTGGAGAACGGAACTTGCATTCCAACCCCACTGCTGCTGCAAAAATTATAAATGCAACTGCGGTACTACATAACTTCTTGATTTTAAACAAATATTCTGATGATTACTCCACCAGGGAGGACATTCTGACACTGCCTTCAGTTCATGGTGCTACTCTACATGCACCATTCAACAGATCCGACGTCTATTTGACAGCTGGTAAAGGAATCGGGGAGAGAGTAGTGCAAGCGGTAGCACTATCATTATTAGATGTTAATATTACTTACTAGTTTTAAGGATTCCAACAAATTAACTAAAAAACAAATTTATTTTTTATTTGTGTTTTAATTGTGCGCATAACTGTTTTAGTAGTGATGTATTTTTTTCTACAGCAATTGTCTGCCTCTCAAACAAAGCTTCCATGTGTCGCAAAATTTCCGTCTGCTACTTACACTGCTTCAAGGCCTCCTTTTGAAGCTCCAAGGATCTTACACTATTCTGGGACAGCGAGGTAGAGTACTACGTAGAAAGATATATGGAAATAATTAACTTTGCATTTTGAAATTATTTGAAATATACAAACCAGCATTCTAGCAACGCTTCTTCAAGCAGAGCCTGAATTTCTGGAGGGAGGAGACTCCGTTACTATTAGTCTCCTATATGCTTTGTGTTTGCTTGCAGCAGGTTGACTTTCGAGGGCTACCGGTGCTGAAGGACTTATTGGTGCAAACAATGGTGATGTAGGCGTTAATGACGTCCTCGCCGGTAACCTGGCCGCCTCGCCCAGTCCAACACCACTCCGTTCTTGCAATAATTCGTGGGAAGCCCTCGATGTCTAAACTAAATATTGTTAAGGTTGTTTAGTATATTGCAATTTTGAACACTTACCGAAGGAAGGGGAAATTGGCGTGCATCGGGAACAACCAGACCACTCTCGCAAATAGCAGTAAGCCCATCTAAATTTTCGAGGTGGCACATTTCAATAACGTACATTTCTCCTTCAGTAAAGCTTATACTGCATGGAGGGCCTCCTCTGGTTCGGTTTGTTAGTTCCGTTTTTTTTTAACTTTTCCTTCAGCTTGTTTCTTATGTCATTCCATGACTAAATACATAATAAAACGATCATAAAAAACATACCATAACATTATTAAAACAAATAATAATAATAACGTGCGCGCTTCTATCCTGCTGCATCTTTATTCTGGTCGTTGCTCCCCAATGTATTGAAGTCATCCGCTATTTTGCCCCATATTTCTTATACTGCATGGAGGGCCTCCTCTGGTTCGGTTTGTTAGTTCCGTTTTTTTTTTAACTTTTCCTTCTGCTTGTTTCTTATGTCATTCCATGACTAAATACATAATAAAACGATCATAAAAAACATACCATAACATTATTAAAACAAATAATAATAATAACGTGCGCGCTTCTATCCTGCTGCATCTTTATTCTGGTCGTTGCTCCCCAATGTATTGAAGTCATCCGCTATTTTGCCCCATATTTCGGTGTTTGTTTGGGCTCCTGAGATGCTACGGTGGCGTCCATGGAGAAATATGAAGTTTTCTTTCATACTCTCCAATAATCCTTCGTACTGTTTTCTACTCATCGGATTATATGGCGCCTTAAAAAAAAAAAGAAACATAATTTCTGGAACAGAATCCTTGTGAGATCGGTCTTTAGCGCTCAGTTAAATTGCCCTTTGCACTAGTCCGCTCCGTCTCGAAACTACGTCATGCTAGCATGACCCAGGTCAATCCAGATGAGCGTTAACAAGAGATCAAGAGCACCGAGTTTTCAGCACGTAGTAAGCTGACAAATATTTTTATCTTTCCTCACCAGGAGAAAACGATGGACGACTACTTTGCAATAAATTGTCATCTTCTCATTAAGGTGGCCGCTAAAGCAATCATTGCAGCTGTTTCAATAGGATTAGAGATGACATAGAAATACATCTGAAGTTTACTTGGTCTTATTATAATGATGTACACAGTGCGCCAAACTGAACGCTTGCTGGGATTAGAAAACTTCTGATGAGCCCTGTGGCTAGGGCGAAACTGGTCAAGCAAAGTCAAATACGGGCCAATACTGCCATTTCCCCTTAATTAAACTCCAAATTTTTTTGTTAAACCATATTATCAGACAACGTAGTAAAAATTCGTATCAAGACCTAACGAACTGTCCTGCTCGCAGGCCAGCAGCTAGCTTCCTATAAGGATGGCAGCAAGACCATAAGAAAACCAACAAAATAAACAGGACATGTAACTGCATGAAACACAACACTTACAAATACGGAACACACAATCTAAACCACTTAATGGAAGGTTTCTCTAGTACCTCACTTAAGCACTACGGTGTCTAAACTAAGTGACATAAAGCGCTGGACAAGTGGTGTCCCACCTGCCGTACAACGTTTCGTTATGCTGCTCCATGAAAGCTTTATGGACACAGATGACATAAAAACCAGTACTTGCATTTTTTTGCAAAATTTATTAATCATTGAATAACTTTTAGTAAAACTGCTCTTACAATTGATATAATCACCAATCAGAAGCGATTTAACGATGCACAAGATGAAAATAAAATATTGTTTTGGTTTTATGTTACCATCGGTCAAAAGCTATCAACTGTTGTCTATACCATTTTTGCTTTTAAGTGCATTTATTCCATTTTTACTCAGAGATATATCCCATTTTTGCGCTGAACAATAATTGTATTCCACTTTTATTCAATTATCAATAACATTACGTGTTATGTTAACTATTTTTTATTGCAACATTTCATATGCAGGTTCATCATGTTTGCTACTCTAATAAAAGTTCATTTTTTTACGTATTATGTGGTTTCTATAAGTCTAATGATGCATGGAGAGAAACACTAGGAAGAAAGTCTCAAGGAAAAACAATACTCTGGTCCAATAGTCGAAGAACTTAGGAACTTAAAATATGCACTTATAAACAAATAAGAATTTATAAAACAAAAGAGCACATGTCAGCAAATAGACGCTTCTTGGCAGCAGCATACAATTTATGTAGTCATGAAAATATAAAATGATCCTTATACAATAACAAATATTTACAATTAATTACTTTTTCATAGATTCCAAGTTGAATGTAAATTTCAATATAAGTGAGCACTGTTATGCGTTACTTATAACTATTTTAATTATGAAATATAATTTTTGATATGAAAAGTAATGGTTTTTTTGAGAAGTCATTCATACGTACAACATACATTAAAAATACTTGGAAATAGGTACCTCGAAAGCATTTCTTCAGAATATGTATACATTCACTTAACTTACTTGGATTTTATTAATTATGAAAATACAATCCATTTTATATACGGTATGGATCTCGCATATAGCGTACAGTGTTACTGAAACGTAATTCTCCACAAATAATATTGCTATATGCTATATGCAAAAATTTTCGCAACTTTATAGGGGTTCTAAGTATGTAAGGAACACAACCGCACTGCAAAAAAAGTCCTATAGAAAAAGATATCGGCAAATGTAGAATCATACGAAGGCGCCAAGAAGATGCAAAACTTTCTCATATTCAAATTCCAATAAGGTTTAAAAAACAGCTAATCCATATATTTTGCGAAATTCATAAAATAAGTGGATACATAATACATATATATAAATATTTGTCAGGTGGTAAGCAAAAAGAGTTATCCTCCGGAAATTACAAGCAATTTCGTTTCCCTAAAACCGTAGTGCAGCAATTAGATTTAACGAAAATTTACTCTAAAATGCATAAAATTCTCGGTTAATTTCAACGCATACTTCTATGCTTCTTGCCTTGGATTCATAAGATTCTACATATTCAAGCCATGCAAAGTCTACGCTACTACCAAAATTGGATCTATTGAATTAAAACTTGAAATGTTTTTTGTTTTACGTTTCTAATAAACTCTATTTTGATTGTACAGTCGCATATTGACGAATTTAAGCATTGCTACATGCAACAAGTTTAAAATACATCCGATTTGTACCGAATTTTTTTTAGACTTGTGCTTTGAATCTTTAAGTCTAGCAAAATTTAAAACAAATTTCCTACCAGAACATGAAGAATTTTTGTTGTACAGAATCTACAAGATCTACAAATTTCACCGGATCTGTAGGACTGATATAAGATTGTATAACTCGCACCAATTACGATACCATAGAATCTGTAATTATCAGTAACAAATATGCTTACGCTGAGCACGAAAAAATGTCAAATACATATTACATACATAATATACGATTTTGCAATGTGTATCGATCTGTGGCGACTTGACGATGTCAGCCGCGGCGTTTACGACCTGGGGCAGCCGAACTAAATCCGTTCGCTTTTCGTGAAACATATCGAAGATTACTTTGAGAACTACAAAGCGGTATGTGTAAGTAGGCTGTGAAATAGAATAAAGAAAACAAAAATACAAAAAGGAATTGTTGTTCAGTCAGAAGTTGAAGTGAGAAGTTATACAGAATTTTCCTAAACCGACATTATAACGTTAAAAATATTAGTTGGCGCTTGACACATGAATAAAGGAGCCAAGATTCAGGAACAAAGAACCAGGACTATCAAGTCGTAGTTAATGGCGGAAAACATATGCTCAGATAGCTCCAGAAAAGAATTTGACTTTCTATTAAAACAAGGCATTTGCAGGCCTCTCAAACGAAATGGTTACATCCCCTTATTTTTGGACGTCCATCAATAAATATGTTGACTCCTGGGCTCGCGATTGTTTGGCCTGCCAGCAGAGCAAAGTGTAAAGGCATGACAAGATCGCTCCAGGCTCTTTTCCTACATCTTCACATCGCTTTCAAGCCATACACATCGACATCATAGGTCCTATGCATCCACCTAAAAGTTTTAGATACTGTCTTACGATCATTGATAGATTCACCAGATGGCCAGAAACCATTCCCCTCGAATGTATCGATGCTGAAACAGTAGCGGAAGCTTTCTGCCAGAACTGGATTTCGGAGTTCCCAGAACGATAGTTACAGACCAGGGACCTCAATTTGAGTCTTCACTCTTTGCTGAACTTTCCAAGCTATTGGGCTTCGAGCGTAACCGAACGACAGCCTACCATCCCCAATCCAAAGTTTTTCTCGAAAGCTGGCACCGGACATTGAAAGCTACAATAATGGCTTACAAGGACAAATCCTGATCAAAAATGTTACCTTTGGCGTTACTAGGACTCAGGACAGCTGTTAGAGAGGAGTTTCAGGCCACCCCAGCAGAGCTAGTCTACAGTGAAAGCTTACCACTGCCAGGGGATTTCCTTCACTCCTCATCAAGACTTTCACAAAACGTCTTCATAATCTCTCTACGAAACATATTTGCGGACATAAGACCCGTTCAGGCCTCAAACCATTCTCGGCAATCCCTTCTTAAATTCAAAAACCTGGATAATTGCTCCCATGCTATCATTCGAACAGAATCGGCTCGAGCTTCTCTCCAACATCCTTACGAGGGTCCTTATGAAATCATCGTCAGAAAAGATAAATACTTCACTATGAAAGTAAAAAATAAAGAGATCAACGTTTCCCTAGACAGATTAAAGCCTTAATTTATGGAAAAAACATCGAGTTGCATCAAGACCAGCAAAACTTGAATTGCGACTCACCATTAATACACTCACCACCAAGAGTTGAACAGCCGGTTCAGCCAGTGTCTGAAGGATCGTCTCAGCCAGGGCCTGAGAATTCAACCAGCAACATACACACCGATACCACATTTGATATTACAATCCCAGAATCTCAAGTCTCACGACAAGCACATATTGATACACAGCGCACAATTACCGGTAAGACCTTCCGAAGAGTTAGGTACCTGTCCGATGGAAACACAATCCTACAACAACAAACTACTAGAACTGGACGAACCACACAACCTACGCGCAAGTTTAGGTATAGCTGGCGGGGGAGTGTTGTGGCGACTTGACGACGTCAGGCGCGGCGTTAACGACCTGGGGTAGCCGAATTATGCCTGTTTGCTTTTCGTGAAACTGATCGAAGTTCACTATGAGAATTATAAAGCGGTATGTGTAAATAGGCTGTGAAATAGAATAAAGAAAACAAAAATACGAAAAGGAATTGTTGTTCGGTCAGAAGTTGAAGTGATAAGTTATACAGAATTTTCTTAAATCGACATTGTAACGTTAAAAATATTTGTTGGCGCTTGACACATGAATAAAGGAGCCAAGATTCAGGAACAAAGAACGAGGACTATCAAGTCGTAGTTAATGACGGAAGACATATGCTCAGATAGCGGTCCCTTCCCTACTTTTTATTTTTCTTTCAGTTTATAGCTAACTTGAAAATGAGGAAAGCGTTAAGGGGCCCATACACGATCACGCATGTTGGCCAACTCAAGTAGGACAACGATGTTTTCACGCAAATTTGCCCGTGTTTGATTTTTGGTAGCGGGTCTACGTGTTTGACAACATATTGTACCGTATAGGGTGATGTATGTCACGCATTCGTAATTCTTTAGTGAACTCCATTGCAGTGAATATAGGAAAATAAGGAGTGAAATATGGCGGGATTAGTGAACCATGAGTTTTCGAAAGAGTTTTCTGAGCTATGTCGCGAGCAACGTGAGGTTTGGAAAGTGAAATGTGACATGTATAAAAATAAAGTGCTAAAAAAGACTGCTTATGAAAAACTTTTAAGAAAGTTAAAAGAAGTTAAACCTTGTGCTGACATAGAGACAGTTAAAAGAAAGCTCAACAGAAAACGGTCTTCATATAGGCGCGAATTGAATAAAGTTTCGAAAAGTGAGAAATCAGGAGCGGGTGAGTACGATATTTTGTTTTTGAATAAATGGGGTTAATAATTCTAGCAGCTCCTGATATGTGTTCCTGTCCAATCTAAGAAAGTTTTTCAAATCAGCTGGAGATATTCTCTCTAATTCCTTTATAAAATTTTTATGAGAATGTTTATTTCTTTTTCGCAACCACTCTTTCGTCCAAATTCTTTTCGCTTTTTTCCTTTTTGAACCGCTTTCCATATCGAAAATTGTATCTATAACTAGAACACTCAATAACACGTCCGGCATTGCTCTTAAATTATGAAAAACTGATGTTGGACAACATGTTTGACAAGTGTGCGGAGAAAAAGCTTTCATGTGTGACACACCAAGTTGGCCAACATGCGTGACCGTGTATGGGGCCCTTCACCATAAGCTGACATCCACACTCCAACTCCATTCTCCATACTCCAACTGCCTGTTCGCAAAGGTGCTGGAATTACTACTGACCAGTCTCTAACTGGCTAAGCAGTCTCTAACTGTCTGTCAAAAGACACTGGAATAAGTTTGATCGTTCATCACAAGTTGAACTAGTCCGGTCGCATTGGTCGGCTTGACATTGGGTCAGCCGATCTCTTACTCTTCTTACAGGTGTTCTCCAGGCGTGAATTTTGACACTTTTGTCGTACTTGTTTTTCAACACAGTTCATTTTATGTCTTCACTATTATCTACCAGAAAATAACTTAAATGAATTTTCGGTGAACAAACGTCAAAAAACACGCGTAAATATGCGACAAATTAGTCAACTACTTAAGAGGTTCTGACAAAAATTGTATGCTGTGGTAAATGGATATTCTACGCCTAATTAGAGCAATAAAAGTGCTCAAATTCAATAATATTTTTGGATTTGTAATAAATATTTTTGTAAAAACGGATTAAATATATTTCAGAACAAAAATGAGAGACCGTAAATAAGTGTAACGTTTGGCAATCAGCTAAAAAGTCCCATCAAGTCTGAATTGTTTCGAATAGATGCCCCTTCTTTAATTTTATTTGTAATTCCGGAAAATTTAATGGAAAATAATACAATTTCTTTGCTTAATAAGGAAAATAATTTAATTGAGAGACTAATTATAGCTCTAATAGTGTTGGAAAATATTGACATGAATAACATGCCAGTAAAAGAAGACAATCTATTCACCTTACTTCCAACAGTTATTAAATTTTAACGGAATCTTGGGTGAGGTAAAATAAAATAAATCTGCAATCATCACTAAGGTGCGAAATAAAAAGTTTTTGAAACTTTTAAAAAGAATATAAACTTTTAATATTTCTTATGTACATTGAAGGTACATTTTTATGTGTCGATCAGAATAATACCATACAGATGAAGGAAAAATTAAACACAAATTGCATAAATCGAATAGCAAAAATCCACAAAACTGTGGATGAGCGCAATTTCTTCATAAAGACAATATTCAAAAATTTGTTTTTAACTATATATGTATGTATGGAAACTAAAAGTAAGGCCATATAGATATTCTGGAGTTATTTTTACTTAAAGCGTACGTTATAAGCTTTTAAATATTATAATGCATTTTGATAAAATGTAACTCGGGCAACGGGAAAATTTTCTACGAACAGGTTACCATCAATCTCTATTCACATAAGATACAACCGAGAGTAATAATCAGACTCAAGCCTACACCATGAAAGTCAATATAATTCAAAAGTTTTTGGTTGCCAAACATATTGAATATTTACTCTTTGCGTCACATATGGTTTAGTATCTACACCACTTATTTTCACTGCAAGGTTCATGTAATTGCTAATATTCACCGCAGTTGAAGTCTTTCAAATTTCTACTTTTAGATATCTTATTTATTCTTACTGTTTTTTTCTTCAACAATATTTTTCGTGGTCTTTCCTTTAATTTGCACGTAAGTGTCTAATCGATTTTTGAACTCGCTAATAGATTTAGTATAATATAGAACACATTTATATATTTCAGCGTCTTGTATTCCATCTATCTCTTAAGTAATAATATTCGTCGTATTCGTCTTCTCCACTCTACGACATCACGAAAATTAAAATTTGCACTCGAAGCTGCACTGGCACACTGCGCTCGGAAATTTGAACCACTTTGCGCCAGCTTAACTAAGTCTACTTCCTTTTTTAATAACTCGATTTCTTTTGCCTGGAGCTTGTCTCGTTTTTCCGCTATAGACGAAATTCCCATGCAGTTTTTCATTTCCTCCAAAAATTTTTCACGTAAATTTTTCATCGTATCATAATCGTAAATTGAAAATTTCGTTATTGCACTTTGACGAGCAAATTGCCTTCTCCTACTCATGTCGTAGATATTACCTATCAACTGCAAAATTGTTTAAATTTTTCTCGAACAAAATTATGTTGTTTACATAAAAATTACATTTGAAAGTACTTGGCACAGAGTCTTTACAGTTCAAGTATTTTCTGCAACGCACCCGATGGCACCAAAATCCACTGCCTATTCCTATGCGCTGATGGCAAGTCAAGAACTTTTTATACCCTAATGAAATCTATAGGATAGGCTAAGTTTGTCATTCCATTTGTAACAATAATGGTAGAGCCGACACCCACGCATGACATAAAAGTCATTTTGACTTTTGCAAAGTGAAATTAATTTTGAAAATAAGACAAATCGAGCAACTCTTTCGTGGGGTTGCCATACAAAAATTTCGTTTTCCACTATATATTTGGATACTGCCTGAGAACGCGTCGACGTAGGGAGCTGAAATTTCTATGTAACAAATTTTCATTGTTCAAGCAAACAAAATTTCAATGGACTAAATCGAGCAACCCCTTCTTAGTGTTGTCGTATAAAAATTTTGATTTTTCAGGGATACTGTGAAAACGATATATCCTAGACATTTTTATTTTACAAAAACATTCTTCAAAAGATGAAAAAATACATGCGAAAACCCACTGCAAAAATAAAAATTGCTCGAATGGGTGACCATACGAAATTCTATACGGGCATTATTCTAGGCTATCATAAGATTTTGTCTTAGACCAATTCGAGCTGTTTTATTTGTTTAAAGAAATTTACTTCTAACAATGTGTCAAATAATTTCCAATCTCCTATCGATTAATAAGAATACTATTAACGACAAGCATGTATTTCTGAACTTGTTTATCCACTGTGCACTTTCCTCTCCCTCGTCATTTTCAGTACTAATGAAATACCTAGGCGTCGCTTTGATCGCACACTCCTCTGCCATGCTGCTCTTCGACCTTGCTGATTTGTATGGCTTAATTACTCACACACACACTTGATTCATCGCGCCATCGCTCCATGTACTCCATGTTTTGTTTTATACAATAAGATTAGCTTTTATTTTAATAGTTTCTACGCCGTTTTAGTTCTTTTGACTTCAAAATCCTGGTTAAGCCCCACATAGTAGGAAATTGTAATAAGGAATGGCATGGAAAGAAATCAGGATTGGATGCAAAAAAATTAATTATCATTGCCAATTCACTTTTATGTTGAAACTATTATATTTACAGTAGATACAAGTTTTGACATAAATTGTTAAAATATGAAAGCAAGCAGCATGTCTACCCTCTGCGTTAGTCCGGGCAAGAGAGAGATCAAATCTGACATGATGTGTTGATGGAATATGCTCAAGGTGTCAGTAAAGTTGTTATGGAGATTAAGGCTAAGTCCCACATTATATTCTTAACTCTTATATCTGAGACACGCATTTTTCCCTTGTCGCATACAATATTATACAAACAATAGCCCAAGGCTCTAACTCCTCCATTTTCAGGAGTATTTCTTATGGATGATAAACCAGCGAGATCGATATGTTCTGATTTTTATCTACAAAAATGGGGGAAATTCGGACGTGTGCTCAATTTCCCCCTTTTTGTTTGTCTAGTTCAATTTCGAGCACTCTCTACTGACATCACTAAGGGCATAAAGAGGACATTATTCACCCCTGGGTTATAACAGAGGACAAATCGGATTTTTGTGGCGAGAAATTCTTAGAAAATTTATTATTTACATGGTGAACAACTAAACACTTTGAAATCCCTTGCCAACATTTATATTTTTTCCCTAGGGACCGGTTCGTATCCAGTGTGTACTACAGTGTATCTATACCAGCTTCCCTTATATTTTCAGATTTTGCTTATGGCTCATGCCTTTAGCCGAAAGTACATATAAGGGGAGGTGGCTTGATATATGATTATTTGACTAGTAATGGATGGATCGGTGGTTTTGAGCAATGGAGAAATCTTGTAAAATCAAATTAATTTCATATATATATATATATATATATATTGTATATAAGCTGCTTGAATAAACTTTTGCAAATTTTAACATTAATGCGTCCTGGGAAAAGAACCATCCCTTTGTTACCCTATGGAAATAAATCTTAAATTTTCCGTATAACTATTAAAGCACTTACAAAAGTTTGTCATTCCATATTAGTTATATGTAGTATCAAACAAAATTAGTGACGGAAACAAAAAACAGGGAACACTTGATAGAAGAAAATATAAACATATACATACATTTCTATTTATTCGCTAATTATTTGAAAGAGGCACACTAAACAAATCTCTTGAAAGAAAATAACATTATTTGTTATCAACTCTTCAAAGTTACTTCCGATTAACTATTAAAGAAATACAGGAAAACTTTGTGGGTATAATTTAGATTTTAAGTTCGGTCTATGTTAATTGCCACTACAGTGGTGATGATTCCGAAGAAGGAAGGAGTGTTCCGAATGTTTGTCGCTTACAATAGTTTTGGTTCGATAACGAAATGTGAGCATTTTCCAGAACCCAACATAGAAAATGCGCTCAAATCTTTAGCAAGTAGAAAGTATTTAAAAACACTTAACTTAATGAATGGATGTTATCAAATGGCTATTGAACCAGAATGTCACCCCAGATGTTACCCCAGATGTACATTATCTTAATGTATTAATTGTTTTGGAAGCCTTAAACCGGTCTTACCCAGATAAACTGTGCATATTTAAAAAAATGGAATAAAATTTTTCAGTAACGAAATTTCGATCAAAGGAACTCAAGCAGATGAAGCAAAAACATCCACTATTTCAGAGTATAGAACTCCGGATCTAGTAAAAGAATTGCGATAGTTTTTGGGATTAACAGGTTATTTTCGACGATTTCATTTTTTTATAGCTGCACCACTCAACATTTTGCTCAAAAGTTATACGATGAGTTCAAATGGAATGTAGAATAGAGAATTGCTTTCAATCAGTGGAAAATAAATATAACACGATAACAGCAGCAACATTCTACTAATTTCGTACTTCCATGCATTTCGGGGCAATAATCGCTATATTTTAGGGAATATTCCCTATATTTTAGGGAAAAATACCTAAGCTTTGTGACAACAATTGTGCAATTTTTTTACTGTGTTGTTACAAATTGTAGGCACTATCAGTAGTTTAAAGCATGGAACATTTTATTCACTAGTTATTACATAAATATTTCAAGGTTGCTATTGATATCAATCGAGAGTCAATTTCCCAAACTTATCAAGAAAACAAGTACAAAAGCAAACATCTCTCTAAGACCATCTTTTATGCTAGGATTTCCCTAGTTGATAAATATATTCCCTGAAATATAAAATAAAGGAAGCATAAAGAACCAAGCTCTGAAATCATAAACAAAATACTTATCTGTTAGTTTCACATTTCCATCGAAAATGCTCTCCTATACCCTCTCGAACAAAGGCAAAACGCATCCGCTAAAATCCTTGGAAGCTGCAGTTTACCTAAAAATAATCAAATTTCATTAATAAAATGAATAAATTAATACAAGAATGCACTAAAACATGCTTACCTGCTGATATTTACATTTCTTCAATTACAGCAAATGACAATGCGTCAGCCAGCTTCCTGTGATACATTCAGATATCGACGCACTTTGTGGAGGCAACACCAAAAGGCGAGGACTCATAACTGGATACAGCGGGTATATAAAACCGACGAACCGCACGAGTTACATACATTGACCTAAAACGTGACGTAAATCAGACCCGTACCAAACTGCAACAACAAAATCTATGGCTTGGTAGTGAGAAAGTCTAAAACTCAACTTTCTCACATTTTCATGTTGCAACCGAAACATTGTTTTATTAAATCTAATTTCCCACTTTTTCACGTCACAACGTCAGTATTTTTCATAAACCGTAAAGATGTCATGTTAATCCATATATAAAATCCAAATGTTGTCATGAGATACATTAAAAGTGCTTAACTGACAATTAGAAAAACACCAAAAGGCAAATTGTAAAAGCTCTAGAAAAATTAGTAATTAACGAGTCGCAGAGTTTAAATGGCCGATCGAGTCAGGAGAGTAGTATAACTTGATTGTTGTGTTTTTTTTAGAAGAGAGTTTATTTTAATTGTACGATGGATTTATGAAACAAGTGTTGAAAGAAGAGATCAATAAAGAAAACCGTTTAATCCGCAGACGGTTAAAAGTGTTGTGTTTTTTATTATCTTCTTTATTAAGTGATTTTTTGAAGGAACTTGTTGGAACATATTGTTAAAAGCCACTTAAAAACGAAAAAATTTTACAAATTTTTTTTTTAAATAAGAAAACACTTGTATTGTTCCAAAATATTAATTTATTCACGTTTTAAAAACAAAACACGACGCGTTTCGCCCTACTGAGGTATCATCAGGTTACTCACACAAAAAACGACGTGTTTCGCCCTACTGAGGCATCATCAGGTTACTCACTACCTAGCTAATCTGGGATTACAATTATTTTTATTTTGGTATGTTAGCGGATCTATTAACGGACTATTCGAGTGCTCATCTAATTGATCATTGAGAATGTGTTTGTGTAGTGAAAACGTTTTCTTTATCTCAAATTGTTCGTACTTGTCTAAAATAATTCCTCCATTCTGTTGTTGTAATAATTTTATATTATTGGTATTCGTACTATGGTTCGTGGTTTTTAGATGTTTAGATAAACCTGATAGTGCTCTGTCATGTTTAGCTCCAGAAATATGTTCTAAAAATCTTGTTTTTCTTTTTGTTTTTCCTATATATAACCCTGAACAGTTATCACAGCCAATTTCATATACCCCACTGCGCTCTGTGGTTTCTAGTTTAGGTTCTATCTTATTATTTAGAAGGAGATTTTTCAGATTTCTCCTATTGAAAAAAGCTGGTTGGACATCATATTTCTGAAGTATCCACTTTACTTTGTCCGATATACCTTCAATGTAGGGTACTTTCCTCCACTTAGTTATCTCTATTCCCTTATCATGTGGGTAGACTATGTTAGTTGCACGTTTTTTTGCTTTAATTCTAAGTAAGTCATAAATTATTCTTTTTTAATAGCCGTTGTTGACAGCTATTTTAATAATAGTGCCAAGCTCTATGTTGAAATTTGTTTGATTAAGTGGAATATTTAGGAGACGGTCTATCATAGCGTGAAAGGCTGCTAACTTAGTGTTCCAAGAATGACAGGAATTTGAAGGGAGTCTGAGTAGGTATCTTTTCTGTAAATGTTGAAATCGAGATTCCCATCAATAATTGTGATGGTAAGGTCGAGAAAATTTCTTCTTTATGATTGAAGCTAGTGATCTATCGCTTTTGAGTGAGTGGTCATTTTTGGATAGAAGTTTCTTACCTTCCAGTTTAGTTCAACGATCGGTGAAGTTCCACGATCTAACTGGCGCAGTCGGTAATCCTGTTCGGAAGAATATAATATATGAGCAAATTAAAAGTGTTTGGGAGAAGTTAACATAACAAAGTGTGAAACACAGTGGCTTAAAGAGCAATTTACTAAGCCACGCAGAAACGACCACTCAGTAAACTGCACAACCATACTGGAAGGAAGAAATCGGAGAAATCGAATTATCGACCACAGCAGAAGGATGGCACTACCACATGCAGCAAATACTCGTATCGTTGAGCAATGCTTAATGACTTTAACAGAGATACTAAATCGGCAGAATCAACAACAGCCCTTAAGACGAAAGATAGACAAGAACCTTCAGTACCTACCAACATTTGAAGGAAAACTTGCCCTCATTTGTAAGATCAGTAGACAGAGCATTAGCAGAATATGGGAATCAGGCACCTCAGGCTTAAATAATAATCGATAATGAGAAGATTCTGGGACCAACAAAAAATTATCTGGAGACTTCACCACCAACCACTTGGGAAAACTATAAAAATAAACTAAAATTGAATAATAGGTCATCAAAAGATCAAGGAAAAATTATGCAGGATATTAATATATTAAAAGTAAGTTCAAGTTTTGAATTATTAGATAAAATCAGATTTATTATGAATGATACATCAGAATGCGCAGTTTATAGTGCATTTCAAAATAAAATAGTTAATAACCTAAATAGTGTCCTAGTGTTAAAAATTAAAGAAATAACTTCTGGAGCTTTAGCGGCGGAATTGAGTAACAAGTAAATTAGAGTTGTTTGAAATAAATACGTTGCTGAAGATGAATTTAATTTAAAGTGGTGCAAACTAAACCAATCAATAACAGACAAACATCATGGACCAAATACCTCAAGACAAAGCCATAATAATTTCAGGTATAACGTTAGCAATACAGGGCAATTACGACAAAATAATTTTAGTAACTCGAGACAAGCACGAAAAAATAATTTTACCAATAACTTCGTACAAACACGAGAGAATAACTTTAATCATTATCGCCAATGGCGAAACAATAGCTTTAACCCCAATTTTGGACAAAGACAAAATAACTTTAATAATTCTCTGCAGTGGCGAAATAACATAAATTATTCTATTCCGCAAACCATGGAAGTAGACAGTTTAATAGCCGATCAGTTAACAGATTTAATAACAATACTTAAGAGCAACCAATGGAGATTGATACCCTAAGCACAGTAAATGAAGTCAATCAGTTAGGAGAAAAAGATTTTTTTATAAACTAGCCTCGGAAAAAAAGAAAATCTTCATAATTTTAACCATAGAAAATGGAAAATATGTCGCTATGTTAGATACAGGATCAACACTTAGTTTATTAAATTCAATAAGCGTACAAAATCAAATTTACGAAAAACTAGAAAGGGAAAATATTCAGATCCATACCATAGATGGGCAGGTACGAAGAGATACGGAATATGTTAAGACAAAATGTCATGAAGAATTTAGACAACCTCCAAATGACAGAGTAAGATGGGTAAAAATGAATTTAGATAAAGATTATGACTTTCTATTAGGAACTGGATAGAAAATAATGTTAAACTAGTTGATATAGAGAATCAGTTAATTATAAAAAAAGAATGAAAAAATACCATTCGTTAATAAAACTATTCAAGAAGAAGTGAATACGCTATAGGAAGGTGATTTAGGAAGTATAAAATTAGACCATTTGAACGAGGAAGAGAAATCGAGGACTTAGAAATTATTAGACAAATTTAAAACACTAATTTTTAAAGAAGTGGATAAACTTACAAATACAACTAGTATAGTACATGAAATTAACACAACAACAAGCGAACAAAAAAATTCCAAGATGTACCGTTATCCACCTCAACATGAATCAGAAGTGAGAAAACGAATGGAAAAGATGGAGAGGCAGGAAATAATTCAAAAGAGCAATAGTAGATACTGTTCACCTATAATCGTAATCCCTAAGAAAAAAAAAGACGATTCGGGAGTTCAAAAGTACCGAATCGTAGTGGATTATAGTAAATTAAACCAGATTACAATTGACGATAAATACGCATTTCCAAATATCGACAGTATATTAGACAAGTTGGGGAAAGCGCAATAATACTTTAGTTCCTTGGACGTTGCAAAAGGTTACCATCAAATTCTAATTGCAAAAAAGATATTGAGAAAACAGATTTTATAACCCCATCAAGACATTACGAATTCGTTATAATGCCATTCGGGTTAAAAAAATTCCCCCGCCACGTTCCAACGGTTATTAAATGAAATACTGAGAAAATACATAAACAGGTTATGCGTGGTGTATCTAAATGACATTCTCATATTTTCAATAACACTAGAGAAACGTCTACATTCTCTAGAACTAATTTTCAAACGCCTAGCTGAGCATAATCTGAATATACAGTCAGATAAATGTAGCTTCATGAATAGGGAAATCGAATTTTTAGGGCTTATACTAACAACACAAGGAATAAAACCCAACCCGAATAAAGTCGAAGATATCAAAAGAGTTCCATTACCAAAAACGGAAAAAGTTCCTTAGGAATGACTGGATTTTATCGTAAATTCGTTAAACATTATGCAAAAGTAGCACATCCATTAATAAAATATTTGAAGAAAGACATTAAAATAAATTGCAAAGATCCTCAGTACATATAAACCTTCAAAAATTTAAAATTATTGATAGCATCATACCCCATTCTAAGATTTCCTAATTATGCCAAACAATTTGTGGTTACAACTGTTGCAAGTGATTATGCAATAGGAAATTATAGTGTAACTGACTAGGAATTCTTAGCCATTGTATACTCAGTTATTACTTCAGGCCTTATTTGTATGGACGTAAATTTACAATCATTATGGATCATGCACCTATTAAATATCTCAATTCATAATATAAAGGAAAAGAGTCCTCCCAAAGGAACCAGAGATAGATCGTAAAACTACAGGAATACAATTTTGAGATTTGGTATCTTCAAGGAGAGCAAAACAAAGTAGCTGACTTTCTAAGTAGACTAGAAAACAGTCCTCATATCCATAGCATCCATCCAACAGCAGTGAATCCAATATGGACCTGTCTGATACAAAGTACTCAACTCATGAACAGTTACTAGTTCATATAAGTATTAAAGAAGAGATAGTTAACAAATATGAAACACCGATAATATTAACTTACAGTCCAAGTAATGAAATAAAAGTTATACATGGGAGAAAAAATAGGGTTGGGTTGGGTTGATTTGAATTGAGTAGAATTGAGTAGGGTTGAGTACAGTTGAGTAGTGTTGAGTAGAGTTGAATACAGTTGAGTAGGGTTGGGTAGGGTTGAGTAGTGCTGAGTAGTGCTGAGTAGAGTTGTCTAGAGCTGAGTAGAGTTGAGTAGAGATCATTAGAGTTGAATAGAGTTGACTAAAGTTGAGTCTAACAATGAAGTATGTTGCCAGTTGGAACATTAATTTCACGTGCCGGTAATACTTGTAGTAGATCTCCATTCCCATTTTCCACTGAAGTTACTGCATACAGATTTTGTTCACTTGGCCTTTAAAAGTTGGCTGATAATGTCTGCCTGCTGTTACGGAAAAACGAACACAAAACGAATACAAAAGTTAACATAAGATTACATAAGATTCGCTACTTTATATTATCTTTCTTAGAATCTTACTCAAACGTTTTTCTTCAGAATATGTTTGCAAAGTGAAAATACAAAGTGGATCAGCATTAGGTCCTTTGTATTTTCTTTAGAACTTGGGTACAATATTCGTTACATGAGATATGTGCTTAGCAATTTTTATAAGTACTATGTATGTATATCTATATGTATTATCTGTCTTAACAGGACTTGAACATTTTGTAATGCAGGAAGCTTCGAAGAGTATATTGTACTTCTACTCCAATTAGAGTCTTTCTATGAATCAATTTATTTGGGATATTTTTAGGACTCACTGTTAAGTCACTCGTAAAAGCGTGATAATCACTGACTTAAAACAATGGACTGAGCGATTTTCTATTTCATATGGCACGAATATTATGTTTCTGTATATCACCGTTAAAACGTTTATTACATAAAAAACATGTAAGACTCAACCAATCAGATGAAATTTTACACCCGAAAATCCAAGTAAATTAGAAAAATATATTTGCTTGTGTCCAAGTGATATTTTAATCGATTATAAGAAATTAAACTCATTCCGACTTTAATTTTCAAAAGTTATTTTTAACTGAATCCTTCGTATGGGCAAGAGAGACGGAGGACGGTAAACAGTCGCTTTACCTTATTCTTTCTGCGGTGATTGCTTGCTGCAGCCAACATAAGAAATCGCTCAGTAAGCAATATTTTGTGTTGGAAGCTCCAACTCTGCCATAGGTCGTTAGGGAAAATTGTAAAACTTGTGCCATTCATTCCTATAAGAAAATGGCAATACGCTCAGTCTATTGCTATAAGTCAGTGGTGCTAATGCTGTGCTGGCTCAGTAAAAGCTCTTGCAATATATCTGAATGAAGCTGTCCTGCTAGAATCAGACATAAAAAACAGTGACGAACTTGCCTGGGCACACCTAGATCCGCAATCCGCAAAATGACCATAAGTTTTGGAGGATTTAACTGGTATATTTTTAAGCAATCCTGGTTACAAGTATGTATAACCCTTGTCCGCTTATTGACTTAAAATTAATTTTCATGGACTAGTCTAAATTTCACATGCGTGTATGCTATACATACACTATTAACCCTTGTTTGACAAATTTCCCGTTCTCTAGGGTATAAAATGGACAAAACCTTCAAAGCGAATATCATCTCTAAACTACACCCAGGAGTACAGCAACAGCAAGCTTCCAGAGAAAAAAATAACATATCATGTTAGTATCGATTTTCTACCTCTTCCCAGAACTATGACTTTATTTATCTTCTTGAGCTCGGGAGAATGGGTAGCAGAAGAGGTGGAGCGAGCCAATATTTTTATACCCTCCATTGATGAAATGGTTGGGTATAATAAGGTTTTTGTTAACCTTTGCACCAATCGATGATGTTACGACAAGGTGGATGGGATACACTTGAATAAGAATAAAAAAAATTTCCATTTTTCCATTTCCGACTCTCTGCTCGATTATATAATATTTTGAGATCTGGAACACGTTGACCTACGGTTTTTGTGGATTTAATTATATTGAAATCTGTGGACTATAAACACGAAAAATCAGATTTTTTATTTCTGTTGACAAACCATTTTAGTATACGTACGTAAGTACCTACCTATAGTATATTTATTTGCATCTAATTTCAAGATATATATGTATATCCTAGCGAGAAATTTAATGTGCATGATACTAGGCATACAGGTATCTATATGATAGAAATGAAATGCTGTTCGTTGGTAGTCCCATCACTTGAGAATGGCTACTTCTTTTTTTTTTAACCTTTTGCACTCCGAACATTTTTTTATTTGACCTATCAGCAACTCCGAAAAATTTTTACTATGGGCCACCAACTACTCCGGAGCTTCTAACGAGAGATTTTAATGAAACCTTTACATTTTGTATTGGATACCAAAATAGCTCTCGCGTATTTTTTGGTTTCCCCCTACAATGTCCCACCTCTCCGGTAGAGAGGTTAGAAATTACGTGATTTTACAATGAAACGTCATTTTCAAAAAATCATATCTCGAGGACGAAGAAACCGATTTTTCTTATACAAATGCCGAATGAAGCATAATGCTTTACGTTTTTTATAAAAAAATATAGCAGCATAGAACGAAAATAAATATTGCTAATAATAGTACTTCGTGATTTTACGATATACGGTGAATTTAAAAATTCATAAAAAAAAATAACTTTATGTGGGATGATTATAGAGGAATGCGGGTTTTTAATTGTATTTGTGGTATTCGGTAAAAAAAGAAATATGAGGAAAAATTTGTCTTGAGGTTTGTGTATTGTAGGGTCGCTGGCCTGTACCTCCTAAGGATTGTCCAAAATGGGGCGTGTGGGGTATCAAATTAAAGAGGGAACAGAGTGTGAACGAGTTGAGGGGTTCTCTTTTGATCCTGTAAACTTCATACCGATGTTTTTACCGTTAAAAAAAGGATTTTATGGGACTTGGGTCATATACACCTCCTTCCTTCAAATTGCATATATTTTGCCCGTTCTTTCTTGCCAATGCATTAACGGTCTGTTGTCAACTTTTTTGGTTTGGTTGGCAAATTGTGCCAACGTTCTTCGCAAACACGATAAAGGTTGGAGCACTTCAACTTTTCGTGAAAATCTATCTCCTCCTACTTTTTTTAACCCACAACTATGATTCTAATTTCATTGTATTCACAACTTAATTTACCGTTCCATAGGGTACTTTTCGACTTCGGATTTCGAAAATGGAGGGATAATTTCGAAAAAACAGTTTTTACCAAACTTGGTATATACATAGTTCCCGTTTGCGTGCTTCTTTCCTTCTATCCATTTTATCGGGAGGCGTAAGTTCTCGGAGGGGCGAGGCGGCAAAGTTTCAACTTCAAATGCTTATAGTTTATGAAAGAAGTGGCGTAGCTCGAAGTTTGAGATCTTAAAGCGGCAGAATCTACGGTGATGTCGGAATCGCAATTTTTTGCAACATACATATGTAAAAACGGAGAACCCTGAAGCTCCCATAAAAAGGAACCGATTTAATTTTTCTGAAAACGGTTCTCTTATTTTTACATCCTGCGTCGATTATGTACTACGGCAATTTCTACTCTGACCGTTTTACCTAAGCCATTCCACTTCGCCGCATAGGCATATGGGTACTCAAACTGCATTAAAAAAAAGTATATTTGAAAATGACTTGGATTAGTCTTGTTGTATTGGAACACAATTTAGTCCCCCCTCCCTCCTCGCCCAGTAAACATCTGGAACTTTTTTCACGCCCTAAAAAACTCTATTCGCACTCTTCTATCGATCGCCATACCCTTCCTTTTTAGTATTACACTTTTTGATTTTTTTACCATTATAGTACTAGAGTTTTTTTTTCGATTATCATTCATAACTCGAGTAAAATAAGTGCGATTGAGGAACGGGTTTTACTATTTGCCTCAGGTATTTAATAGCTATAATTATGTATGAATCGTTTTTTTCCCCGGGGGAACTTAAGGGTGCGGGACAAGTACCCCCGGTGGAAGTGTACTTCTTATACAGAATGTTCCATAAGAAGGAAAAGGTCTCGGTGAGTACTGTAGGGTGGTTTACTTTCTTTACCGATTCAGTAAACTTCGTTGAAAGACATCACCCCCACCACCTGCTAACGACCACTTGTAGCCCCCCGACGATAGCATTCACTTAATTCCTCAATGAGCTCTGTGTGCGTTTTTGATAAGGAGTCATAAGCAAAAGAAGTTGAGACTTTGCCCTCCTGACCCGCCGGATGCGAACCTCTCTTAAGACCAATATCATTATTCACAAAAAACCTTGACAAAATGTTTTTATTTAAATAAAAAAACAATGTTTCTTTCATATGTCGCCGCTGCGGCGAGAACGGAGTAGTAGCTTATCTTACTATCTCGCCGCAACGGCGACAACGTAGCTGTATGTTTACCTTACATTGTCACCCCAGCGGCCACAACGGAGTACAAAGGGTATTCGCAATGGTCCGAATAATGTTTTTACATAAAGAAAAATTAGAATCGGCTGTATTTCTTGGTGTTGCTTTACATAACTTTGGTTTTTCACTATACGTCGACGTGGAGAGATCAAATTTTGTAAACGACTTTTTTTTTTTTAAACGCCGTTTTCAAAATTTCAAAAATATGATGATCCTTTCGTTTTTTTTTCATTTTTAACTGTATATTGGGCACTGCCTAAGAGCACGCCCAAGTAGAGAGCTAAAATTTGGTTCATCGTGTCTTCATAGCAATTTTAAATAAAATTTCAAAAATGGACTAAATCGGGTTACCTATTCTTCGTGTTGGCATACAAAGCCTTGGTTTTTCACTACATACTTGGATGCTGCCTGAGAAACCGTCGACGTGGAGAGCTCATATTTTAGATACGGCGTTTTTATAAAAATGCAACTACAGGTCCAAAAGTGGAGCAAATCTGTCAGCCAATTCTTAGTGTTGCCATACAAGCCTTTAGTTTTTCAAAACTGCTTCACGCGCCGACGTAGAGAGCTGAAAATTTGTACGCGGGCCTATTAAAAAGAAACAAGGAAATTTAAGTTTGAAATTGGAACAATCGGGCAGATTCTTCGTATAGTTGCTATACAAAAATTTTGGTTTTGACTATATTTGGGAACGCGTAGACGTAAAGAGCTACTCTCTTCCACGCATACAAATGTACATACACGCCACACACCCCCAAACTCACACTGCACTCAAATGAATGCACACACGCCCTCACCCGATCTGTCACGCAAACACCCACGCGCACACACCATCACACACACATACACATACATACATGCACACACACACACTCAACCACAGAATGAAACCCTAGAGCACGGAGTCGCGCGATCGAGTCTGATGATAGCTTAGATATTATGCATCTCTACCCACCCCACCCCCACAAATCTAGGCACCTATATTATTGCCGGGTAACGCCAACGGGCTCCCCTAGGTCATTAATAGTATATTTTATGCACCGCTTGCTTCTTACCTAGGTTCAATACCTATGCAAGATTACTTGATTGTTGTTGCCTAGGTGCAATGGCTATACAACTTGTCGCTGAATATCTGTTGCCTAAGTGCAATACCTATGCAATCAACTAAACACAATGAAACGAAAGGCCTGATTCACTAATAGTAACTAACTCATTTATTTTTCAATAATTTGTATTTTAGACATTAAAAATGATTAGTAAACAAAAATTTACAATTTTCTAAACTGAGAAAAATAATTCTCACGACATTTTGCACACATTTATATTTTATTTTCGCGGGCGTCTAGTTTCATTAGCAGATGAAATATGATATGATACAATTTAAATGGAATGCGGCCTTTGCTTGAGCATATACTCGTCTGTGAGCAAATTTATGAAAATAAATTTATAATGAAGTAAATTGAAATTTAAATAAAGAATTTTAGGAAAATTAAATATAATTACAGTGATTGATTTCTCGGATTCAACAAATAGATATTCTTAAAATGGTCTTAAAGAAATGTGCATTAAGGACGGAACATCCAAGAAAAGCTTGGCGAGATTGATAACCGGAATGCTTTTATAAGTTCTATATTTGATATAACTGAAGGTTTTCCTTTTCATTCACTTGTAGAATGTATCAAGATCAGCACGCAAATCTCACATAGATGATGAAATCCCTCAATTCTAATCGCTTCTTATTTATGGGGTCATAAGCAAAACGATAAAAAAGTGCACTTATTTGAAATTGCCGTATTTAAAAAAAAATCCATGGATAATACAGCTTGATCAAAAGGCCATCACTGCAGAAAATAGGTCAAATAAGTTCATGACTGTGGATGAAGGTCTAAAGTATGCAAATAGTCTGTTTAATAACGCCAATTTTACTCATATCGCATTCAATGTGTATGCCTAGTACTTAGAATTTAGAATTTTATATTCCAAATGAACATTCTGCTGATTTGCGACATGTGAAAAGAAAATAGTAGGTACTATTAAATATTTTTCTTAAAGTTTCATAAAGTTTTGCTGAGAGCATGTCCAACGAACAATTTATGCTTTCTTATGGGCACGGGAATGTTCTCACAGCTTTTTATAAAACATACTGTTTTATAAAATTGTTTTTAAAAATGTTGTGCCAACTTTAAAAAACCCTTATAGACCTAATAGTGCGCACTGTATAAGAGTTGTGGATGCTAATTTATAAAGCAATAACAAAACATTTAAGTAGTCTGCGAGAAAATGTTTGAAACCCTTATAAAACCATTTATACCTTGGTTGCGGAGATATTTTAAAATAGTTGTGAAAACTTCCTTCCTGTAGTCATTTGTTAAAACTTATATGGATTTGTGTAATATGACTTTATTTTTGTCTTATTATTTCTTTATGAAAAATGTATGATAAATTTACATCAGAAATGTGTGAGCTGGAAAAATAAATTTATGAAATCAGACTTTATCATCCAACATAATTTTGCTTGCAATAATGTTTGCGTAATGCTTAAAAATTAATTTTCCTTTAATATTATAATAAAATTTCATCCAACTTTAATTTTATTGTACAAGTTATACTTCTAGCTCGAAAAAATAAAACTTAAATAAATATTTAATGTTAAGTCCCAAATCGTTTAAAAAAAAAAATTAATTGGGAATCGTCAAATTTTTTTTTATTGGCAAAAAAGTTCGCATGTCAATAAATAAAAAAGTTCAATGTTAAAATGTTGTTCGCTGCAATATGTTCATTTTTTTTATAATAAAATGGCCGAAAGTTTTCGCCTCATTTTACAGCTCTCATAAAACATTTTAGATTCGTGAAATCTTCAGGATCGGAAATGTCAAAGTACACTCCATATAGTTTGACACAGGTCAATTGGTTATTGTGAAGAATAGTTCTTATTAATGTATTTAGAATACCACTGAAAATAGCTTCCATTTTTATAGAGTTGCTAAAATACAGCTTTCGGTTTTTATAAATGAGAAATGCCTTGCTCAACTCAATTTACAACCAAATGGTTTTATAAATGTTCTACTTTAATTTTTTAATATCTTTACAAAACTCTTCGACAACTAAATTGCTCCGGAAGCTAAAATTTTTTAAAAGGCCTTTAAAAGATTTGTTTCGAACTATTACAACATTACCTTATAAAACAATTTACAACAATTTCCTATTTGGTTCCGAATAGGAAAAGGTAGTACCTTTATAAAACATTTTAGTTTTTGTGTAGCTGTTACACAATCCTTATAAAAAAAAATTTAATTCCTGCAACTAAGTAGTTGCAAAAATGTTCATTGGGTGCTTCGTCTGCAACAAAATATTTAGTAGGAAGAATCAGTTTCTTTGTTTGGTAAAGGTGACTGTTTAGGTTATTGCATTTTTCCAATTCTAATTCGAAAACACTCTGCTTGAATACCCTTTCCTAAACATTCCGACCTAATTCTCCAACATTCGCAAATATTGGTTGAGTGCTTGGAGGCAACTTGGTAGGTCGTTGCCTCTTTGTGGATCTATTTTCTTGTTGTGTTGCTATTATTGTGCTCCAAAAAAAAACTGTTATAAATCTAGTAATACCTAAATAGCTACCTAATTAAAGTCGGCATGCATTAACAAATAAATAAATATTTATTAAATGTCAAGGGCTTTTCTATGCCCTAATTCAAGTCAGTAGTATAATTCGGTAGCATTCCTTTTTACCAGGTGCCCGTCCGATCAGTACAAGTGTATTTGCACTTCTTACTGATCTGTAACTAATAGTGAACTCAGCTGTGGCTAGTGACCTGCAAGAACTGCGGCTAGTGCCCTGCAAGGTGAGGAGTATTGATAGCGGTAAAAAGGCGTAGCACTATTTATTGTTGGTTTTTTTTAAATCGGTAGGTTAATTCCTGCTGCTGGTGACGCTAAATGTTCCTGTGTTGTTGTGTGTCACTCATTTTTTTGCCTGGAGCATGCAGAAATGTATTTTATTTTTTTGCAATATTTGTGGATTAAGAGCTAATCTATTTTTGGTGTACTGCCACCTTAAATCAAAAAATTCTACATTTCTTGCAATAAGTGAAACCAAAGTCGTTTCTGATGCTGATATCAGTCAGTATTATTCAAACATTAATGGACTGCATTATATATACGGAACGATGTGGCCTTTACTGTGCTTAAAGATATTTCTTCTACGAATGCAGAGATTAATTATATCTGGATAGGCTCAAAAAACACAGGCTCATAACCTACTCCTTTACTATATCTCAGCCCATATATCTCTGTTGATGACACGCTATCTATTGCAACAACATTTTTAATAATATTGATCATCTTCACTCTCTTCTGAAATTATATTAGCTAGTGATTTCAATGTCCACAATACCGTGACTCAGACAGTCTTCTGCCACAAGTTCTGTGGGGCGCCTCGTTGAATTATTTTGTGTGCTTCTTAATTTGCAACAACTAGTGGATGCACCAACGCGAGTACCTGACGCAGCTGGAGTCGGATCTAATTTATTATATTTCTTTCTAAGATTTCCTTCCTTGAGTCTATGTTAGAG
Source organism: Dioctria rufipes (assembly GCA_963924295.1). Taxonomy (NCBI): domain Eukaryota; kingdom Metazoa; phylum Arthropoda; class Insecta; order Diptera; family Asilidae; genus Dioctria; species Dioctria rufipes. The sequence continues at coordinate 55,046,514 of OZ002744.1, read as the reverse complement.
TAATTTTTCGGAAATACATCTGGTTTTGTGATTACGATAATTCTAGAATCTTGACATCTTTTATTTTATTGTTCGATATATCGAATAATTTATTTAATCGTAGCCCTTTAGATTCTGATTTATTGCTTTCGTTTTTCTGTTTTTTTTTGTCTTTCTTAATTTTAACTTTGGTCTTTGTGTAATATTTATTTTTAATACAATAATGTTTGTACATAAAGTTATTTAACACTTGTTTAGCCATGGGAAAATTTCCATTAAATGGAATGTTTCTTTTTTCAGTCTTCAAACTATATAAAAACTTACGCTAGTCACTTTTTATTTTCACTAAAAGAACTGACTTTTTGCTACACTCGTAATCATTCTTTCACAAAATGCACGACAGAAAATTGTTATATGACTATTTTGTAAAATTGCTAAAGCTACACTATTTATGCCGGAATTTTTTAAAAATATTTCATTCTGAGTATATATCTGAATCCCTCTCAACTAAATTGTTTTATGGCTGGTGTTTCTTTACTAGATAATAGACTAAAATTTGTGAGGGAAGTCATATGGGAATGCCTGTGTGCTGGCTGTTGGGATGCTCGTTATACGATATGTTTTTATTTCTGTAAATACCTTTACTTAGTCATCATAAATAATTTTCAGAGAAACTAAACTGATTTTACAGGACTCAAATATTTTACAGCCTAGATAAAGCATCAAATTTTGTTCAGGCCACACTAAGGTTCCTTATATTCCCTCGATGCTTTTTCTTCCCCAGTTTATGCTCCCTAAAAAGCTACAAAAAAAAAAACAATTCTTAAAACAATTGAAAAAAGGCACTTATCTAATACTTGGGAGCTTCCTCTTTTTGGTCTGGCGGCGTCTAAAGATATCACCAATTTAATTCCACATCTTAAATAAACAAAAGTATCATTAATTTAAATAAAAATAAAATAAATTAACAAACTCACGAAAAATTCATCTTACGTTCGATTATTACAACTTTGAAGCAGAATTGTAGCGGTTCACGGCGGCTATAAAAAGGAGGCGAGTCACAGCAGAATGACCTCATTCTTGGTTCAGAATTAACTCTGAACACATCCTCCACCAGAATTTAATCGGTTTCCAATCTTTTGCGAAAAATCTAATTTTTGCTTCCATCTAAGTAGGAACTTACACCTACTGCAGAAATTGACTTCTGCTTCACCTTATCCTTCACCTAATTAGGACTTTACTCCTACTGCAGAAATTTACTTCTGCTTAGTTTTCATCCCACACCTAAGTAGGAATTTACTCCTACTGCAGAAATTTACTTCTGCTTTAAATCCATCCTTCCATCTACGTAGGAATTTGCTCCTACTGCAGAAATTTACTTCTGCTTCGATTCCATCCCACACCTAAGTAGGAATTTACTCCTACTGCAAAATTTACTTCTGCTTAATTTTCATTTCATACTTAAGTAGGAATTTACTCCTACTGCAGAAATTTATTTCTGCTTCGATACCATCCCACACCTAAGTAGGAATTTACTCCTACTGCAAAATTTACTTCTGCTTCATTTTCATCCCACACCTAAGTACAAATTTATTCCTACTGCGGAAATTTACTTCTGATTAATTTTCATTCTGTACTTGAGCAGCAATTTACTCCTGCCGCAAAAATTTAATTCTGCTTTCACACCGCAGCAAGGCCCACACATTTTAGGATATTTAGAATAATTATATTCTATTGAATTTTTGTAAACTCCTCCCCATCAATATTAAAATTTATTAATTGCCCCTTATAATTAATTATTTAATATTATATAATAGTAAATTGTCTTTATTTTTTACAGATATAAAGGAAACAAACCACAGTGGCGGCACTAGATTCGTTTTGAATTTTAATGAATTATTGAATTTTACTTAGTTTTAGAATAATTTTCATTATTAATAGTTATAAGTAAATGAATTATAATAATAGGTTAGGGAATTGAATTTTTGTGATAAGTTTTAAGCATATATATTAGATTAAAAATATTATATTTGAATTAAAAGGCTGAGTTATCTATTATCAACCCGGTACCTCCTTCGCTTGAGCAGAGAACTCACAGATATATTTTTTTCATAGATATTTCTTGTTTTACTAAAAGTTATTTTACATGTAAATACAAAGATCATAAAATCTGAATTTGTTATCTACTAATGCACTCGTTTTCGCACCATATTTTAGTAAAGACGAGGTATGATTTTTGCTTCGCATCTTTATGGATCTGTACATAATCCTTGTAATTTGTAAAATTACTTCACCTTCGAAAATCGCATTTTTAGAACAGTTTTTGCATTACATTAGCAACTTAATTTATAGTTATTAGAAAGATTAACGGCCGTAGGTGGCATTATGGTAGAAAAATTATATCCGCATGCTACTTTATCTTACAAAATAATTAACGCGAAATAAAACAATTAACCGGGGATCCGAATTTTCGTTTTAACAAATTTTAAAAAATGGAAGAATGTGATTACCTAAAACAGCTTTCAATGCAAATAACTTTATAACTAAGTTCCTTAAGTTTGAAAACAGAATCAAGAAAAAATGTTCTCATAGTTATTAAAAAGTTGTGAATAAAAATGTTGAAACAGTTTTCCTGAAAGTCCAAAATAATCAAAATATCAGGATTTTCGATTTGAGTATTTCTGTAATGGAAGAAAATAATTTCATTTTAGGAGTAAAACAAGCAAAAAAGCTCGAATTAATCTCAGATACCCTATATGAATGCCCGTATGTAATTTCATATGGTCATCCGTCTGTGAAAGTTTGATTTTTGAAGTGGTTATTGAGATATATTTCTAAAGTGGTTCGCCGGAAAGCAAAAACCATTATAACATATCTAATAGCATTTCATTTTCCGAAGAATTTTTCAGTATAATGAAAACGTGTAGGACTGTTCGTTTTCACAGTATACGTAAAAATCAAAAATTTTACATGGCAACGCCAAAAAGGGGTACTTAGTCCATTTATTAATTTACTATTACTATGAAAAAACCATATACCAAATTTCAGTTCTGTACGATGACGCGTTTTCAGGCAGTGTATAAATATGTATTGGGAAACAAAATTTTTGTATCGCAATCCTACGCAAGAGTTGCAACATTGATCCCATTTTCGAGCTCAAGTTTACTTTTTTTAAAGCCCGTATCCAAAATGTCAGCACTCTAAATGAACCCGTTCTCGACTCATTGTGAGGACGAACGGACAAACGGACGGACAGACGGACGGACATGCAAAAATCAAAATAACTTTTGATATTATGCATGGATGTCAAATCCATTTTGTTCTACCATCATTATTTATAGGTGTTAGAAACTAGGGTATAAAAGTAGTAAGTTTTAGACATTTTTATATGAATAAGTGCGAATACGTTCTCAACTCAAAAAGTATGTTTCGCCTTGAAAATGTTGTACTTTTATGTCCTAATCTACTTACGTTTTATTTTATGTTTTTGATAGGGAACCATAATATATTTGCTTTTTTGTTTTTTTTTTTTACGTTGAAGTATTTGTTTTTTAATATTATTTTTCAACCAAATTTACAACACAGTTAACTTCTGATTGTCAGTTGGAATTTGCAATTTTTGGTCAATTTTTAACATCTGTTTAGCTTATTTTAGCCGATTTTCAAGACAGATAGAATCGACTTTAAAAATAATGAGTTGGCAGTACTGGCGTATTTACAATAAATCACTTAGAAGAAACTATGTTGATAGTCTTTCTCTTGAATACCGAAGCAATTAAATGAAGATCACCTTTGGTCCAAATTCTTTTATTTTTTTAGACGCAAGGAGCGAATTTAATGTTTGAGGCCGAAATTTTGAAGACAATGTTTTTTCTTTGAGATGGTCTCAAAGTGCTTCCTTGTACCGCTCGGCAGCAGCAATGTTAATCAGACATTGGGGCACGTATTTTCGTGTTACAGCATTTTTACTAATTGTTTTCTAATAAACCAAGTGTTACTCCATTCGAACTTGGCACACAAAACCAATAACATACCAAAAGAGGGAAGGGTTATGTTTCCACAAGCTATAACCCTACGACATAAAACGTTTACTAGTCACTCGAAACACTATTTCTTTATTATTAGTATCTTATTATAATTTCTTGTTTAAAAAGATATCAATAATTCAGAGTAAATGTTGTTTTGACATGAAACGCATCCCAAAACTACTCTTTCTTTATTAAAGGACCTCAGAAGGCCAAGCGAAATCGAAATAATGCATAATGTAGGGTAGCCCGGATTTGTTTTAGGCTACCTCCTTGTGAAATGTTCAAATTTGCAAATTTTCGCGGGAGCTGTCGCGGGTAAATTCCAACAGAATTTTAACGAAAGCGCCAAATATATTCAGGTAAAATAACAACAACAGAGAATATACGTAGATTGTCGATTCTGTAAGTACCATTTCCGTGAATTTTCAATGAGCACCGACAGTTGGCGAAAAGTGGGAATGCACAATTTTTATAGGTTTAATTATTTTGAAGTAAGTAAATGACATCCGATCTTCCTGAGATTTTGTACACATAATCTTTTAATAACGCCCCATCAACAAAAAAAAAATTTACAGTCATAGGGACTGCTAATAGAAGTGAAAACTTAGAGCTTTTAGTATTAAAATTTGAAATTTCAAAATGTTAGAATTAAAATTATCAACTTCAATCTAGTTTCACATCTATTGACACTCCGACCAACAATTATATGCATGTTCAAATGGTTTTTTATTATTTAAATATATTACGGGCTGTACAAGATTATGACAAAATATAAATACATTTCAATTAAAATAGCAATTAATATACAATCATGTGATTTATGGATAGTATTTGTATTTACATAAATTTCAACGTACTTGATTTTTAACATTGTTTTCATTGTTTGCATCATTGTCATCATTAATTTCAACAATACTTAGACTTTTTCTACTTTCAATTATTTCATTGTGTTCTACAAAAGATACAATAGGCTTATGATAACTAAAGTAAGAAATGAAAATGTTTGATTGAAATTTATCTAAGTATCGCGTAAAATCCGCATCGATCGTCGTTTTATATTTTGTAGTACTGAGTTTTCGATCACTGGATATATTTAAATTAAGTGTTTTATTAGAAATTTAATAATAATATTAAATAAACAAATTTATTATTAATATTAATATTGAAGTTTCCACTTAAAATCATCGGTACATTATCATATTTTTCGCCAAATTTTTTTTCGAGTATTTCAGAACCTTCTTTTGTATAAATCATCAAATTCAAACACCAAAATAAATACGAGGATTTAAAATAATTTTCTGTTATTTATTTTTTATCTTAAAAATATTAGGATATTTATTTAGTACTCACTATTTTACTGCACAATAATTCTACAATTAAACAATTCAAATAATAAATAAACAAAAACACTATTTCAACAATGCACAGTATATACACATTGAACTTTTCACTAAATCCATTCAATTTCACTTATAATATATTATAATATATACGCAGTATATATATACGCAGTTTCACAGTACGTCAGCTATATAACTACAGATTTCAGCCATCCAAAAAGCGTTTAACGCGCACAGAACACGGTCGCTGTGCGTGCTCCAGTCATGTGCATATCGGTGACGTGAACCCATAACATTTTCCCGTACCAAAAAGTGCCCAACGCGGCTAAAGAAGTTTTCATTTCAAAAATAGAAAAATTGATTAACTTAAATAGGCGCACCAGCAAAATCAGAAAAGTGGACGCATGGGGTCAGCAGTGACTCCTAATTCTTTCTAATTTAAGTAAACCACTAAATATTAAATAACATAAACAATGCAATTCGATAACTAAAGCTTATTGCTTTAACAAAAACTGAAATACAAATAACTTATCTTTAACGTTTGTAGCAATACTTTGGTGTGTTTGTAATTTTGAGAATGAAAAAACTTTATCTAATCTTCGAAATTTTTCATCTATTACTTTAGTTAACCTTAGGGGCTCTATTTGTAGCTAATATATACTATAAAATTTTGAAAAGTATTCGTTTTTTACAGTATGAATTGATGAACCGAAACACCAAGGCATGCGGAACTGTTCGCAGTAATCGGAAAAATCTTCCAAAGTCACTGCCACTAGATAAAAATATGAAAAGGGGCGATATTTATCTTGCAAGTTCCAACGGAATATCATAACAAGCCCGTGCATCTTTTAACAAACTTCCTATTACCTGTACTAATAGCCACAATAAAACGGCGAAGAGCAGGATCTGCTGAAAAAATAGACGTAAAGTGCCCAGATATAATAAAAATATGGGTGGTGTCGATCTCATGGATCAGCCCAAAGTATGTTATGAATCGGATCGCAAGTCAAAGGTAAATTATTATCTCCGTCTTTTTTTTTATCTTCTGGATATATCTGCTAATAATGGATATATCATTCACATAAAGCTTCAAGAAAGTAACCGTATTGAGGGACCTTTACTGTCCTACCTCGAGTACAGACAGGTCATAGCTCGAACTTTGATTGGAGATTTCTCCTTGAGGCAAAGCGCCATTCCCAGTGACAAGTGATAAACGTATATTTTTGAAACGTCCAATACCATCTCATCCTATGGAAAAACAAACATTCCAATAAAATGGGCAAATTGTGCTAAAAGAAAAAAAGAAGGCCGGACAAATAATATCTGCGTGACGTGCAATGTCCACCTATGCCCTACAAATGATAGGAATTGTTTTGCTCAGTACCATAGCTAAAATACTTTCTCGTGTCAATTTTCTAACCTTAACGTCCATTGCGACGTATATGTCCCATAGAATTCCGTTAAATCTACTTGACGTTTTCACATAACAAAAGCTGTGTTCTTTTGTGTCCGCAGAACAGGGCAGAATAAAAGACACACAAATGAACGCTTCATACATTTTCATAGAAGATTTATAAATGAAGCTAACACAGCTAATATTATATTATGTTCAGTTTATGCTTAATAAAGTAAGTTTAATGCCTAACAACTTTGTTTAATTTCTAGTAACCTTATGGTCCTGAAAGGGTTAATCGATAAGTCGTATAAAGATTGCGAAAAGTCGTTTAAACAGCTGAAAGCCGACTTACAAAAACGCACCTTATTGATTACCCAAATCCTTAAGCTAAGATTAGCATATCAGTAGATGAATCAAACATTGCCGTCGGAGCAGTCTTACAACTAATCGACACCAACTCATGGGAACCCCTTAGGTTCTTTTCATAACAGCTAACTCTCACAGAGCAGAAGTATTCCACTTTTGACAGGGAATTACTAGCTATCTACTTGGTTATAAGACACTTTCGACATATGGTAGAGGAACGTTTTTACAATTTGCTCCAAGACAGAAAAATCTCCCAGGCAGAGACGCCCCTTTGATTTCAGAGCTCAGTTCACATATGACATCCGTTATATCAAAGGCACAGAAAATATTGTTGCAGACACATTATTAAGATCAGAAATCAGCCTAATATGTTTCATGAAAGCTGACATAACGACATTAAAGTCAGAGCAATTCAAGGACGAAGAACTGCCGAACCTACTTAACGCGCAAAGTCCATCGTTCACTCTAAAAAAAATACACGTACCGTTATACGATTATGAAATATGGTGTGACACTTCAATTTCCACCAATCGCCCATATATACATGAAATTCTAAGAAGAACAGTCTTTGACACAGTCCACGGATTATCACACCCGAATATTCGAGTCACGAGAAGACTCATGACCTCAAAATACTTCTGGCCTAATATCAATAAGGATGTTAACCTATGGTCAAAAAGCTGCATCCCTTGCCAAAAGGTAAAAATCGCACGGCACACTGAATACCAACATGGAACCTTGCATACACCGCGAGGAAGATTCTCTCAGGTACATATGGACCTCGTTAGTCCACTACCTCAATCAAATAGCCACGGATATATCCGTCCGATAAAGGAGCGATTTTCCTTCTGGCCGGAAACAATTGGTATAAAAGATATCAACGCATCCACTATTATTCATGCTTTCCTGTACAATTGGATCGCTAGGGACCCCCCTTAGACTATTACCACCGATCAAGGAACTCAAATCGAGTCACGCCTTTTTAAAGAACTCAACAGTATGCTTGGTTCCCAAGAAATATGAACAACAACATACCACCCACGGTCGAACAGCATGGTGGAAAGATTTCACAGACACATGAAAACAGCTATAAGAGCCACCGTGGATCCAAAAAACTGGTACATGAATTTACCTTGGATCCTGTTAGGAATTAGGACAGTCATCAAAGAAGATCTTAACATATCTCCAGCTCAACTACTTTACGAAGAATCACTAAGACTCCCTGGAGAGCTCATTGCTCATGAGACACAACCCAAACTTGATTTAACCGTGGCATTGGCAAAGGAGATTCAAGAAAGCATAGCAAAGATAAGACCAAGAAGTGCTACTACTCGAAAACAATTAGACATATTCTGTCTAAAAAAAAAAAAAAAAAACTGAAAACATACTAACACATTTTCATAATAGAAGAGGAATATAAAGGATAACTCAGAGTCCCCTACAAGGGACCCTATAAAGTAATTGAAAAGCAAGACAAATTTTTCAAAATATTAATCGATGAAGCAGAAAAAATCATATCAATAGACCGATTAAAACCAGCTTTGTTCTTAAATAATAACATTTTTAACGAAGATCGCACAACAAGAACCGAACGAAATTCTAAAGTAACTTTCACATTATAGATCTTAATAAGTAAGGTAAAGTAACTTTCACATTATGAGATAGAACTTAATACCTTTCTCAATGAGGGCGAGTGATGTGGCATTAGATTTTAAAGTATTGAATTGTAAAACACTATGAAATATCAAAATATTCCTGAGTAATTTTCACGAGCGCACTCTTTATAGCAACTATTGTATTAGTGTGTAAGCCTTCTTTTATATGAGTTGATCTAGTGACCTGAATTCGATTGGTTTGGCGCTTCACGCACAGTTCATTTTTATACATTGAAATTCGTAGAATAAAGTTTGAAGATTAAATTTTATGTCCGGTAATTTCCATTATACTTGACCGGCACACAACATTTAAGAATGAATTTTTCAGACAGAAATTTTAGCCGTCGAAAATTAAATTTCGAAAGTTACTCGAAATGGGAGGGAAAATGTACTCACACATAATAAATAAAAATTGCCAATTAATTAACAGAAGAAATTTTTCAAATCGGATAATATTTACCCTACCTCCCTCAGAACACCAGAGTTTGTATTGGTAGATATAATGGGTTCTCCAATAAGAGGTGTTATTTTAATTAGCCCGCTATTTCGGTAGATGCCACTTTTGGAGCTGTCATTTTTTGACACTTGACAAGTAGAAACTACGCCATTAATAAAAATGGAACGATACACGTTTCAACAACGCATTGAAATTATTAAAACTCACTATAAAAATGGTACAAATGTGGCAGAGACGGTTCGTAAAACTCGAACATTTTTGGGTCGTCGTGAAGCACCTTGTCGGACCGCAATACAGAAATTGGTAGAAAAATTCGAGCTGTCGGGACAAGTTAGTGATGTGAATAAAACCCGTGCACGTCGCTCAAGAACAGCCGAGAATATTGCTGCTGTAGCCGAAAGTGTTGAAGAAAACCTAGGTTTGTCCATTCCTCGTCGTTCTTTGGATTAGGCATTCCACAAACGTCATTGGATAAAGATTTGGGTCTTAAGGCTTATAAAGTTCAGTTAACACAAGAACTCAAGCCGGCCGATCATCAACAACGTCGAGTCTTTGCTGATTGGGTCCTTGAAATGCATGAAAATGATCCGGAATTCCATCGAAAACTCATCTTGAGTGATGAGGCTCATTTCGCTCAAGACCTCAAAGATGGAATTCGTGAGGCTATTGAGGACATAGGGCAGCCACTTTGCGATTTGGTTATGGAAAATTTCATGAAAAGGATATGGTCCTGTAGGCGTGGTCGTGGTCGTCATTTGGCTGATGTTATTTTCCATTATTAACGGCATACCTTCCTCTTTATAATGAAATAAATATCCGATCATTTATCTCAAAAAATGGCCTTTTTCTTTGAATATCAAAATAACACCTGTTATTGGAAAACCCTTTATATGAATGACGTTTTAACATTGAATTTTGCATTCGATTTTGATGAAACTATTAACGAATACTCTAGACAGATGGTGAAATATAAAATAAATACCTCCACCCCCCAAAAACAGTTTTTTTCTTTTTTTTTATATATGGTCATGGCTTACTACTCTATAACCTGCCATCGTCCGAATTCCATAATAGCCTCAAAAAATCATAAAAAAATGACAATAAACTCTGCAATAAGAATTTGGAAAATCGGTTGGAATTTGGCCGAGATTATGTATAGTGGCCTTTCAGTAGCACACCTATACATATGTATATGCAGCTAATATTATTTTGGAAAATGCTCCTAAACTAATTGGATAAAGACTTCTGGTTTCTTGTAGATAAAAGACTACAGATTATAGATAAGTGTAATGCAAAGAAATATTGCGAATATACCCCAAGATGAAAACTATCAAAGTTTTTCTGGAAAGTGTTGATTTTAACCCGGGCTACCCTACATAATGCATTATTTCAGTTTGGCTCGGCCATTTGGAGCTCCCACTTGCATCACTTCCATTTCTTGTCAAACTCTACATATACTGTGGATTTGGACGATGACGAGTAGCGACCCTCCCCACCACATACAGCTTGTGTTTTGAGATGTGTTTGGGGAATATAGTTTCATTTCAGACTTTTAGGAATATATGTGTGTGAGTAATTAACAACAAAATAAAACTATAAACATTGGATGCAATGGATTCATCCAGGCTTTCTTCTTAAGGGTTAACCAAAATCGACCGAAATTTCTATTCAAAAGATAAGGGTTATGTAAATGCAACAACAACAACACTGTATCTAGTTGTTCCATATCGTCTAAAGAAAGAAACATAGTTCAGGGTGTGGCAGAACAAATTATGTACAACAACAAAACTAGAGAACAGGAAATTGAAGTTTCACTATACAAACAGGCAGAGGTAAAAGAGCAAATAAATAAAAGATCCTCCTTTGAACGGAAAGCTCATTGGAAGGTTGACTATATTGTAAGGGTGGGGAAGAAAGATAGCTTCAGGTAAAATGATTCCATTATTTGTTTACCTGACGAATGCCTGATTGCTGCGGTTTAAAGAAAGAAACCGAGGTATTTGCAGAAAAAAACTATGGCGACCAAACCTTTGGGGTGAGTTCGAAATGTGTAGAGGGCGGGAAACAAGTTACTGCTGTTTGAGAAAGTTAAATGGATACTGGATATTGGACGCTTAGCTGTGCATACTAATCGGCTCCATTATCGACTGCTTCAGGCTGCCGCAAAAGATTTAAGAACTCAGTGTTTTTTGCATTCTTAAATAAAATAAGTGAGTCTATAAAATTGGAGGATTCTTTTTTCACTTAGCTGAATATATAATATATTAAAGAGAGCTGCAATATTAATGAATTCTGAACTTTAAAAAAATTATACATTACTTCTGCTGGTGCACTGAAAGAAAAATCCATGTGGCCAGAACTATTTTTTTAGAGAATATTGAATCTGGTTTGAGCTTCTAATTATCTGGATATCAGAACTAGATATTCTGATGTGTTTTAACCTATATGGAACTATAAGATATGATGCTTGCGACTATAGTATAGGTAACAAGGCCACAATATTATAGTCTCAAGCGTCTAATAACTGTCTAGATTGACTATATAAATATATCTCCTTGCGTCTTACTTGCATTTCTTTTGACTTCCTGCAACTGTAAAATTTACTTACCGCAACTCTATGCTCGGGTTGCTTTCACTATAATATGTACACTCATCACAACATTATAGTGACTTCAAATAAATATTGAGATAATTTCCAACAAATTTCCAGTCGTAATGACATAAAATTATAGACTTTACAATTATGTTGGGCTCATAATTTCTAGAAATATAAGTTATTTAGACTATTATATCTATTGAAAATCAACTATTTTGTAGATCTCGGAATCGAAATTATAGGCCATTGTAACCTTATTATGATCATTGTACTTTTTGTTTCTATTCACGCAATCTAAATATATGGTACCTGAAAAAAGTATTACGCGTGTAGTATCCATAATATGCAGTTGCTTTAGTTGTTGATTTAACCCGGCAGTATCCCTCGCGCGGTTTTGAAAAATATCATCAGATTTATCTGAAAAACAATTAATTAAAATATGAAGTTAAGTTTTTCGTCAAAAATTGACTGAATTTTCACCAGGAACCCCGCGAGCCGAGATAAATGCCAGCGGTAATTTAATGCTCATTAATACTATAACAGTTTGTCCTTTATAATTTTTATATGTTACAATAAGTTAGTTTAATTTTCCTGCACCTGCACTGCACCTAAAGCATTCCAATAAATAAAAAGCACATGAATAATCAAGTTACGATACTTATATATTTTGTAATATTCTTAGGCAAAGTACATAATTTAATGAGTTACTTAAAACGTGCAAATAATAGGTCTTATTAAGGTCTTATTATTCTGAAGAAAATACCAAATTCTCTTACTTTCTAAAGGGCATTTAATCCTAAATAAACAGCCATGGAAGCTTCAATTGCTTCTTTAACTGTCGAAATTATATATTTCACATCAGCAACAAGAACCCAAACAATATTGATTGGTGTTCCTATTAGCATTCCTACTTTCGGTTGCACCAATTTTTTTTCTCTTTAACATATGGCGATGAACTGTCTTTCACCGCTATCAGCTTCTTGTAATGACTAAATAAAAATATTTTAAATACTTCAATCTATGGAAACAAAATGTTCATATACTTACTTTATAGTGACGAATAAATGTTTCTTGTATTTCAATTTTTGTTGGACGTCGAAGTTGCTTCCATTTCTTTCCTTTCAAGTGCGTATTGGTGATTAAATATAGGAGAAGAATCAATACAACTGATTTTTTGTTGTCGTCTTAAACGCAGAAAGTTTACTATAATAAAATACGAAGAGAGATATATTACCTTCCGCTTGAATAATTGATAATAATTCCACCACTCTTTTATTTCGACTAGCTGTGCCTTTTACTATTAGCTTATTAAAAAGTTCGTCTTATAGGTTGAGGCAAGGGATATGACCATAAATTTTCGGACATCTAAATAGAGCTAAAAAGAGGACTCTTTTATAATCCCTATTATGTATTAACAGAGCTTTAGTAGTTACCAGTTTGTAGCCTTCTTTTTCGCGTAGTGGTGGAAATTTTTGGAAATAGTCAGAGGTTGATATTTCTGTTTTTGACAATTTTTGCCTTAAATTAAAAGTGGCTTCCCATTTCTCCATCAAATTTTCTTGATGTCCAAAAACTTCCAATTCTCCGAAGAAAGCTAAAGTTTTATATCTTCATCTATATTTTCTTCGTCTTCATATGGAAATACATAAAAGTACCATAGCTTCGTAAAATCTTACTATACAAGAAAATATTTTTATAAGAAATACCTAAATTCATCAATGTATCTAATGAACACCCTGTCGATGATGACGTGGACAAATCTCTCTTCTGAATCTTTTTTGGTCCGTCGCTTCCAATTGAATGTAACCTGCGTTTTATTATACCTCGAATAACAGCATCCTTTTTCGAAGTTGTATACTGAGTGTACAATTTTCCTTGCGCAGGTTTACCGTCTTTCGATGAGATATAATACGTGTCCGAGATCTCTGATGGGAAAATGTCTGCCAAAAACTTTGAAATTTTTAAAAACTCTTCACGATAAACACTAAAAAGCAAATTTTCAAATAATTTTTCCCCGTTATAAGGAAATTAGTATACATTCTGGATGGATTATCGCTCAAAATTTGACCAATTATGGCTTTGGAAATTTTATCTCGTAAAAGGTTTGTCAGATATTTTTGCTTTGAATAATGTTCCAATGCGATTTTGCAATTAATTTGCAATAATTGTTTAAAATCCTAATAATTTGTTAGTATTATATCAGAATATTTTACATTAAAAAATTACTTTTCTTATATTCAAGTCATTAAATAGACTTAAAAAAACTGTACACGTGTCCCAACTAGATTCTGTTATAGCTTCTAAAGGTATAATATTAATTTGCTTTGAGTTGTGAGATAATAATTATGATGATGTTGATGAGAGAATATCAGCACTAGTTTCTTGGCTGCATTCTGTCACGTTTTGAGAAAAAATAAGAGAAAAGTTACAATTGGCCTAAGACCAATAATATTATACCCTAGATCAAAATAAGAGTGAAAAACCAAAGTTTGGTATGGAAACATCAAAAAAAGGTTGTCCGATTTAGTCCATTTTTGGAATTATTTATTATTTACTATTTTTATGAAAACGCCGTCTACAAAATTTCAGCTCTCTATTTAAATACGTTCTCGAATTATCGATAGGACGGACGGATATGAAAATCAAAAAGAAACTTAGTATATCCTATGAGATTTCATCTAGGGTATAAATATTGAAGAAATATTTGAAGAAATTTTTGCCAGAATACCTTGAACTTCTAAGGTAAAATCAGGTGAGAATGAAAATTTCTTTACCAAATTTACTAAGTCTTTCTCGAAAACTTCTGCCCCATCATGGGAAAATTTAGGCGTAGAAATTTTATAATTTACGCTAGCTGCTTCTTTAACACAGTTGACACTATTTTAATTCGTTTTTTTAAATTCTTATATTTCATTAATATGAAATATATATTTTCCATTTTAGATCACTAATAAAATATAAAAACATGCAATAATAAAAATGAAATGCTTAACTTTCTAAATGACATTAAAAAGTAATAAATATTCTAGCTTATAATGCATATACTTATATCATGCTTATATCTTACCTTCTATTTGATGCGGAAACAAAACGTAATTTCACTTATTCTATGTTTTACTTTATTTAAATCACAAAATCACTTCACTCAAAATACACTGTTTCTCAGCCAACGCACTTCTAACGAATGTTCTTTCCATCTAATAGTCTAACAAGCTTCTGCAAATGCTGTCGAACAGCCAGCAACAAAAAAATATAGTTACTAGCAACAATTTTAAATATTTGCAGGAAATATATAAATCAAAATATAGTTGCACACAACTCAAACGCAAGATGTGTGCAACTATATTACTTGTATTTTGTGTAAATATTTTATATACCCTTCAATTATATTATATACGAAACGACAAGCTTTATGCATAATAAATAATGAAGCAGCTAATTTTACAAGTTATTATGGTTTTATGTCTCATTATCTTTCTTCTAAGTTATCATCCTCTTACAAAGATCTCTTATTAACTTGTATTGTTTTATACATTAAATTTAAAAATAGATACATACATATACGGGTATGTAGTATATAGTTGCATGTCCTCTTAACGAATGAAATTGACTTATCTAGGACACACATTATAACCATTTTTCCAATAACGGTGTAGATCTAGGGTGCTTGCATCTAGTACATAGATTTCAATCTATGAATATAGATTTTGTAACTATATTTATGGAGTTTGAAACTATATAAAAAAATCTATAGTGTACTGGTCTATTTTATAATCTTCTGAACTATTACATTCTATATGGATTTCTTTCAGTGTGTGAGTTGACATAGAAGTGTTCGTGGGAATAGACTTGAGTCAGTGTACTAACATATTTTCGGTTATATTGGAAAATATTTAAAATACGCCTCATTCAAAAATCTTGTTGTAAGTTTTTAAAAATAAAAATAAAATGCCAGCACCGAGTAAGCTCTAAATTCGAATGGTAAGCCCTTGAAGGCATAACTGCATATTGAATGCAGGTTACAGCTTAAAATTTTATACAGAAAAAATTGATTAAAGGCTACTATTGAATTTCACATACGTATATAGATGGAGTTGGAGTGTATCTGAGTTTTAGTATAATCAACTTGATAAAGGCTCCCATGGAGATACAGATGCATTTTGAACGTAACCGGTAACAACTGAAGCACCTGTTCAGGTAATTAAAACAAGTCGATGTGGTTTCTGTTGCAGGTCGGATACGGAGTGTCCAACGGAAATATCAGTTTTAAAATTCCGGGTACTAAGACCGTGGGCCTTTTCTGTTTAATACCATTTCATCTTATCTCGCTTGTGATTCGTTTGTGGACTCAAAACACAATTCAATTATGAAACAGAAAACTCTCAAAATTATTCGAATAGTTCTCTGAATTTTGTTACGGGTCCGTGTTTGTTGTCACCGATGTTATGTGTATTCTGGAAAGCGATACTGTTTAGGTATTTTATGTTAAGTAAACCTAGCGATACAACGGGAGAGATCAGATGAAAGAACATACGAGTAGAAAAGATAGGGAGCGTGGAAAAGAAAAATCTGAATCATCTAATAAACAGAATCGGGACCGCCATAGAAGTCAAGGGATAAACATTCCAGTAGTTCCTCAAAGTCAAAAGATGAAATAGGGACAATCATTTACCTTCGAAATTCAAGGAGAAAAAAAAGCGAAGTCCGAGATGTAAATATAATAGGAATCTTCAGTGAGTGCTAATGTTGTGAATGACGAAAATGAGGACGTACAAGCAGCAGATGTTTTTCAAATTGAAAAGGAACTTGAAGGCAGAAAAAGACGATATGGGACGCAAAACCGAAATAAAAGCAAATAAAAAAAAATGAAATCAGTTTGAAAGTATCTGAAGCAGTAGTATTAGTAGTAGTTTTAGTTGCAAGTACAGGCAGTAGTATTAGTAGTAGTATTAGTTGCAAGTACTGGTGGTAGTACTAGTAGTGGTATTAGTAGTAAAATAATATTAGTTGTACTAATGCGAAGTCATTTAGCTACAAATGATTCCCAGTTCCGCCTTGTATAGCAACATACTCCTACGCTGTTTTCTAACGGATTGTATAGCGGCGTTAAAGAAACTCCAGCCAGGGTCTCTCAATCCCATAATGCAAGATGAATTGAAAAAAAAACCAAAAAAAAAAAAAAACAAAAGAAGCGAAATATTAATCCCCAATTTAAAACGATAATGAAACAGAAATTATCTAATATAAAATAAAAACCTTAAAGTAACAGAAGAATTAAAAGACTATCAAAAAAAAGTGGCCATGTGCCACAATAATAATAATAATACTTAAAAAAAAACAAGAGAGAAGAAACGAACCAAATTAATATATTTAATAAAAGCTAAATAATAATAAATAAATAAATAACAAAAGCAATCTGTGTAATTAAAATATTTATTACAAAAAAAATGCGCTATGTGAACTAATGCTTGTGAGCTATGACCGAATGCAACCCACTGAGCGAGCGGAACTTTTATCAACAAAAGTGCTAAAAACGAAAAAAACCAATTGAGAAATGACAGAAGATATTCGTTGTGGTGGCTTGCGTCGCCGAGCAGGTGAGAGTAAGGCTTGAAGAAAAGTGCAAGTGCATATTGCTCTATAAAATATAATCTAAAGTTAAAAGTAGAAAAAAGTAAAATAAGGAAACAAAAAAACAAATAAAAAGTACAATTGGAAAAACAAAAAAACCACAAAATCCATGGGAAAGAGGAGCCCTGGCTCGATACAGAACACGCGGCTTAGCTTGCGACGGAGCCGGCAAAAATTATAAAAATCTGCTACCCCAAAAGACTATAGAACAAACCAGGGGCGCACCGAGAGAGGGACGAATGGGACCGATCCCCCTCCAGAATGTCAGTTTTCTGAACATAATTTACAAATTACGTATAAGATGTGGTTTGTAGGTATATTATTACAAAGTCCGATAAAATAAAATAAAACCTTTTAATCTACAATAGCAGTTCTTAAGTGCTCAGATGGGTACCTATTGTGCCCCCCCCCCCCAAGCCAAATCCTGGGTGCGTTACTGGACTAAACTCAAAGGTAAAGCAATGCAAAGTTAAGTAAAACATTTTTTTTTGTTATTGAAATTTTTTATATGTAAATCGTGGTGAGATTCGGTGGATTTTGTGGCTGGCTGGCATCGCAATTTTTTTTTAATTCTTCAATTTTTTTTGTTCTATAGTGAACTTTGTATTGCATAATAAAATTTAGTGTGTGTACTTGATCTAAATCTCTTTTAGTCATGAAAAGATTGGTTTTGTGGTTTATCCGCCAAATGGGAAAAATCACGTGGCGCCCACCACCTTTTTTGGGGTGATTTTGTTTCCCCTTCTTTTAGAGAACCACCCCATCTCCTGAGCTAATATTTACGTCCTATTAAAGGACGTAACAATTTTGATAAATTATGATTCAAAGGTTGTTAACATTTTTAAAGAAGAAGTATAAATATAAGTCGTTTAGGTAAATAATATCGATCACTAGTGAAGTATAGAAGTTATTTTGTTTCTTGCCTATTTATTTACTGATTATAACAAATGGATTTAATGTTCTTGTTTCAAAAATGGAACAAACTTTGAACCGGCTGTCAATGCCCCTTATTTCGTTCAATTACATATACACCTGTTCATTATTAATTATTATTTGTCGATTAGAAACACTAAAGATGTTATAAAATGCATTAAAAAAGTTGAATTAAATAAAAATTGTTTAGGAAGTTAAGCCTGTTAATACAAGAATTAATTTTTAATATTACTGATAAATGTACTCCTCTGCAGATTTGATGTCAAAGAAAATTGAGCTTGAAGCAGATAGACTTATATAAGCAATATACTTGTCCGAATTCTTCTATCAATTCCAATGCATTCCATTTAATACAGCAATACTGTTTCCAAAATTGGAAACAGTTCTAAGTACATTTTGAGAATGAGGGAGACTAACAGATTTTACCTACAATGTATGCCATTTTTCGAGTTATTAATTGTATTTAGCAGTTTGGTAAGCTTTTGAATATTCTCATGTTGTAGGCTAATAATACGTGACGAATAGACAGATGAATGTATGGTTATGTAACAAAATAAATACGGTCGTATAAAATTTGGTCATCAACAATCTCAATATTTCCTTTAAATTCCGAATATGATGCAAGGGACCCATACACATGTACTACTGACACTACTGTTCTATTACTTCAAGATTCTGAAACACAAATCTTTTCCATCTTCTAGTAGGACATTTAAAATTCCTAAAGAAATTAATATGGTATTTACTGCGCAAAAAGAACTTGACTGGCTGCCATATTAGATTGTACATACAGAAAGTCCTTGGGTTTAACGCGAACACCTACCTAAGATAGCCACAATTACACGGCAGTCTTAATGAACGGATTAGTATCAGTGCGACAATCAACACCTTCAAGGCAGAGTATATCCCGTCTCATTGAGTACCAGCAGTGCACGGATATTGGACTTAATGGTGGAATCGAGACCTATCTAAAATCTATGCCGATCTCTTGGTCACGGCACCCGGTTGATTTAGCGCAACTCCATACCGAAAGCCAATCATCTAAGCATAAATTAATAACCATCCTTCAAATTGTCCGACACAATATGCAATTGTACAAAGGACACACTGTTCTGTTCAAAGAAGAATGTCCGCCTAAGTCACGAAGACCCAGACACCATCTTTTTTCTCTGATATGAGCTACCAACACCACCACGTTGCTCCCATAAGGGGGGGCCAACTCCATGGTGAGGTGAATAATTCTACTATAATAACTACCTCTTAAAATAAAACCCTCCATAGATCCTCAACCCCGTGGTAACAAGTTAGCAATATCGGCTACCCAATTGGTATAGCTTCGTAGTCCATGACCATATAATATCATGCAATGCCTACAAAATATTGTATATATCCTTTAATAGGTGCTGTTAGCGGGGACCACGAGAAGATTAAGATATGCCTGCATTCAAGCCTGGAGAGTTCACAGAATGCGGAAATTCCTTCAGTAATCTTATAGCTTCTATGCATACTAACCATATACGAGTAAGCACAACTATCATACATACTTGGCTTCCATTACTTAACAACTACAGCGTCCTTTGGCCATAGGGCTAATGTTTTAGATTTTATTATTTTGACTTGCATGAGCATTTAAATTCTTTGTACATGACCGGGGCCAACGACCATACATACTACAGTATCCAGAGAGTCAAAAATCTCATATTTTATGTCGCAGAGGTAAATACTATATATTTATAAAGTTATCCCGCCGTGTGAGCACTTATTTACGCGCATATGATATCTTTCACTCTACTAGGTTACTACAGTACCCACTCTTTTTTTATAGTAGGATATACCAAGCGATTTTTAAAGCAACAGTACAAAAATTCCAACCGGTTCGACAAATTTTTGGTATCAAGTATGCATGGTTTCCTCTTATACACTTTTCACCTTGGCATCCCTGCGCTTTACAGACTTCTTTTCCGCCACCTAGATTGTACATACATTGAAAGTATAGTTTATTAGCACCAAATGTAATGAATATCTATAAACGATATCGAGTTTTACTACAATAAGTCTAATGATGAACGCCGAGTAGAATCTAACCAATTCTGTTATAAAGGTTTGCTTGGAGACTAGTAGAAGACGTGAAGTCCTTTTTGGTGACAGAAGTCAGCAACTCACCACACGATGGAGTTTGCAGATCGACATGGTAGCACCCCTGGGCTAAGGGGCCACCGGGAGTAGTGATGGGCTCTTTTTAAATATTCCATAAACAAAGGAAGGCTATGAAGCGGGATAGGATACGGAAAAAGAAAAGGAATGGAAAGAAGTATGTCAATTTAAACTTACCTTGTTTCTCTTGTCATGAGTTGGTGTTCAATGGGATTGACAGTGAGAGGTCAATTCCATCCACCCCGTCATCTCTTGGGCAACCTATGAACGTCTCCTGGAATAAAGGTGTGAAAAGGATACCAGTAGAGCAAGAGGGGGAAAATTCCTACCAAATAATGCTATATATTTTGAATGCTAAAGGTACAGGTCATTTGCACTAACAAATGCTATATAACCTTTTTTTCTTGTAAATTCGCGTTGCTTAAAAGATCTGTTTATATTAACCAGTTTCATATAAATGAGTACCGTAGACGAAATAATAACACACAAGGATTAGGCAAGTATAACAAAAATCTGCAACGCCTCGCTCGTATATAAAATCGGCGATGTCTTGACATGCTGAAGTAACCATGGGTAAGCCATCCATGTCTTGTACCAATATAAAACCAATGATGCCTCGACGTGGTGTAAGGAAGCTGTACTAGTGCATTTCAGCCTGCTGTTACTAACGCAAAAGCAAAATTAGTGTAATTGGTCTTGGGGTGATAGATATATGAGTGGACAATATGGATATTAATTTAATCAAATCAGTTATGGATTTTAATTATGATTAAGAAATATATAACGGAACAACTTCCATCTTATAATATAGAAACCAGATTTTTTTACTCACTGTCGAATAAGGGTGTGTTGAATCGGTTTAAGAGATTTCTCTTGGTAGTATATGCTCGCCGCTATAAACGACAACACTGGTTAGTAACAGGAATAAATGAAGTATGCAATGAGAGAAAACCAGAAATTGCTATAAAGAGGCAAAATATTGTTGGACGAAATACATTAACTGTTACCGTGGTATAAAAAATCCAAATTTGTAGACTATTATTGTTGAATTTGAAGTGAATGATAATAAGAAAGTTATGAGCGAAAAGAAAATTATTTTAGAGTGGGATAGATACAATATTTTTGAATTTATTAACGTAAAAAAATGTGATAACTGTTGGAGGCTTCTTCCATACTTCAAAACAATGCAAAAATGACAAAAAATTTATGCTAAGTGTGGAAATAAACATGACACAACAACATGTACCGCGACGGGACTGAAGTGCAGTAATTCCATAATAGCAAATCAGAAATTTTACTTGGAGTTGGATACTAACAGCGACTGTCGAGACAGTAAATGCCCGGTGTTTAAAAAGAAGATTGAAAGTATAAAGAAAAGATTACCATACTCAGAATTCAGGTATGTACCGTACATATGTTTGAATGTGCTTGAATAAATGCAATTCCAATATACTCGAAACAATGATTAATATTTGAACTTTGATCTAATTTCGCCCGGAACCCATTTAACTCAAAATATAGATCACAATGAAGTGAAGTTATTGAACTATAATATAATTCGTTGTGACGGCTCTTGTAGGCGAGCTGTGTTCGTATATACTTCTATTAAAAAATAGTTTCAATTTAAAGAATTGCAGAAAAATAATATTAGTAAGGAATATTGGTGGTTGGCTGTTAATGTGTGTATTTAAAATTACTTACTTATACTGGCTACTGTAAATAGCTCGTCAAGTGCATCTGCAACAGAATTCTGTGACTACTTCAAGGAATGGTTGGACAGTTTGTGGGATGTCGCCACTGATTTTGTAGTAGGGGGAGATTTTAATGCAGACTGGCTTAATGATAGTAATACTTATAAAAAAATAATGGGAACGAATTATTACTTACTGCAGAAAGCTGTAGGTGTTTCACGTGGGCACCCAGTTCGGAGCTTTAATTCCACAGTAGTCTTAATGCACGGATTAGTAGACAAGCGATAATCAACGCCCTCATGGGGCAGAATATATTATATTCTGTCTCAAGAGTTCCAGTTTATGTCAATGCTCGCTTGAAATTGGTGTTACGAACTATACAATTATACAAAAGGATATAATCCTTTGTTCGGAAAAGAATGTCCACCTAAGTCAGCTAGACTCAGACAATCTCTCTCTGCTCGCATATGGCCACCACAACCATTATGTTGCTCCCACAAGGGGGACTTCTCCACGTTGAGGCGAACTTCACTACTAATTGTAGCACCATCCTGTGCTCCTGAATCCCATAGTACCAAGTTAGCAATGTCAGCTACCCAATTGGTATAGCTTGGTAATCCATGACCATAAGGCCACAGATGCTCCCATTATATCTTCATGCAGATTCTTAAACGAGACTGATTACTCCGTTCGGGCTTAATCATATTAGCACTTTTCTCTAAGAGAAAGCAGTGGACCACGGGAAGGTTATGATTCACCCTACAAGTTAGAAGAGGCTTGAGACTACAGGCAGTAATATTAAAGTATAATAAAGTACTAATACCAAGCAAGACTACTATTTATGGAGAATCAGGCAGGTTTTAGAAAGCGACACTCATGTGAAACAGCATTTTAAACCAACAAATAGTAAAGTAATGTGGGATTATCCCGGTTGAGCCCCCAATTTTTGTGGGATTATCCCGGTTGAGCCTTCAATTTACGTTGATCTGTTGGGTCCCACAAAAGGTTATTTATTTATCGTAATTTATGACGATAAATCTCGTAGAGAAAGAAAACAAATCCTATTACTTTTGCTAAGAGTTTAATGACTCTTTTACACGACTTTTCTTAATTACTTATGAACTCTTTTACACGACTTTTCTTAACTACTTATATGAACTCTTACTTTATCTTGTCACCACTTTTAATATCTCACAGTCTTCTTCTTTTTCTACTGTTTCCTCACAGGCGAGCTAGTACATACTGGAACACTTACACTTTTGGAACGAAGGTTGTATGGTATGGCGTTGCCAGATCCCACAATCGGCCTTCCTGACCGGTCATTCGACCCGTATGACTTCACCCATTTCTTCATGAAATCAGCAGCACTCGTAGTTAGCCTGGGCCCTTCATGTTCGCCGACCTTTTCAACTTGGTATCGATCATGATTTCCAACAGAGATTACCTTATAAGGTCCCAAATACTTCGGCTTTAGTTTCATCCCTGGACCATACTGTGTCCGCTTGACAGCGACAAGGTCGTTTACGGAATACTTTTGTGCCTGCTTCCTTTTTTTATTATACTGACGGATGTTTTCTTGCTGTATCTTTAATATGTTTCCTCTAGCTAAAACACGTATGTCATCTCTTTGATCACGAAGTTTAGCGACTAATTCGTCTTCTATTAAATGACGTAAATCCTCATTATTCTTCAATTTCATATCTAATCCAGTTAAGATTTTAAATGGAGAAAACTTGGTACTTCGACTTATGGTAGAATTTATAAACTGTTGAGCACGATCTACATGCTTATACCAAACCTTAGGGTTTTCGATTGACATCTTCGTAAGCAATGGAATTATTATTCTATTAACACGTTCTACTTGCCCGTTCCCTCGAGGAACTCCGGTCGTTATCAAACAATGTTGAATACCCTCCGCTAAGCAATATTCCTTAAATATTTTGGACGTAAATGCACTGCCTCGATCAGACACTATGCGCACTGGATTACCAAACGTCACTGCTTGTTTCTTCAGCCTATCTATCACTTCGTTGCTGGACGTACTTCTTGTTGGGTATAACCACACAAACTTAGAGAATCCGTCAATCACAACTAAAATATGATTATATCTTTTCTTTGTGTTTTCCATAGGTCCAAGATGATCTATATGATAAGTTTGTAGTGGTTTATCATCTTTGTTAATCACATTAAGAAAGCCTTCTTGCTTCCCAGCTTTACGTTCCGCTAAAATACATGGTATACAACTTTTTATGACATCCATTATTTTTACCTTAATATCCGGAATATGATACGATCTCTCTAATAAATCTTGAGTTTTACCAACTGAAAAGTGACCTTGTTTGTGCATTTCGCGTATAATCTCATTTTCAAGTGTTCTTGGTATCACTAAGCGTTTTGTTATAGGATCCTTATACAATAATCCATTCTCTAGGATATAGTCCTCATATTTTCTGTCATTTAAAATTTCTTGGATCGCTGGTATCCACGGATCTTTCGACTGAGCTTCCCTAATTCTATGTAATATGCTTTCTTGAATAATCATAATATGACGACTCAGTGCGTCAACATGACGCATTTTGGTGCCCGACCTATGTTCTATGTTATAATCAAAATCTTGCATATACATGGCCCATCTTGCTACTCTTAGTGGAATATCTTTTTTATTCATTGTCATAGCGAAAGCATTGCAATCCGTAATTATCTTGAATTGTTTTCCCAATAAATAAACGCGCCATTTCTTTAAGCCGTTAATTATTGCTAAAACTTCCAATTCATAAGAGTGATACTTTTCCTCACTAACGCTTGTCTTCCGGCTCATATATTGAACAGGGTGTAGTTCCTGATCATCACAATCTCTTTGAAGCAATATGGCTCCGTAGCCAACTTTGCTAGCGTCTGTATGCAATTCAGTGTATGCCTTAGGATTATACAATTTAAGAACAGGTTTATTTGACAATATCTCTTTCAAATTAGTGAAAGCTTTTTCTTCCTGTTCCTCCATTTTGAACATTACGTTTTTACGCAACAAATTACTCAATGGCCTTGCTATCACCGCATAATTCAGAATGAATTTTCGAAAATACGATGTCAAACCCAAAAAACTTTGAACTTCTTTTGAATTTCTAGGTATTGGAAAATTAACCACAGCTTTAGTTTTATTCTGGGACGGACGGATGGTTCCGTTCTCTATAATATAACCTAGAAACTCGATACTTCTTCTCATGATCTGAGATTTACTCCAGTTTATGACTAGTCCGTGTTTACTTGCAACATGCAACACTTGTTTCAGGTATTCAATAGATTCTTGCTCGTTCCTTGCTGGGATAACCAGATCATCCATGTAAGTTAGTAATATTCCTTTCTGTACCAGAGGTCTAAAAATTATCGAAATATATCGCGTGAACGTTGATGGTGAATTACATAGGCCAAAAGGTACCTTCAAAAATTCATACTGACCATTGTGCACTATAAACGATGTGTATTTAATTGACTGTTTCTCCATAGGCACATGAAAAAAACCATCTTTCAAGTCCAATGTACTAAACACTTGGGCTTCCTGTAATCTATCCACTATGTCTTCAATTAATGGCATGGGGTAATGATCTTTAATGATCTGCTTATTAATTCTCCGAAAATCACAGCAAAGTCTCTTGCTTCCGTTTTTCTTTGTCACTAATACAACCGGACTAGCAAACTCTGAGCAGCTCGGCTGTGTAATCCCTTCACTTAACCACTGATCGACTTGACGTTCGACTTCAGCTTGATCTTCGTGAGAAATTCGTCGTGGCCTTTCAAAGAGGGGTGTTTCATCTTGAAGGATGATCTTCATTTCAATAGGTGACTCAACTTGTTTTTCCGGGTGGTAATCATTAATGACCTCTACTACTGCCTTCCTTGTCGGGAATGGAATATGATCTAAATCAACTGGATTCGTGTTCTCCTCAAAGTCATCCAATCCAAAACAAAATTGTAGTATATCATCATATTCTTCCATTACTTCGCTTATTCCATTACTGGATCCGCTTTCTTTTTTCACGTCTCTATTTTCGAACTTGTTATCAAGAGGGTCGCTCTCCTTCTCTTTCCTTTTTATTACACATTCGCTGCCACTTGGATAAAGGTTGATGCCTCCATTTCTCATGACAACTACAGCTTTATTTAATATATCATTTCCGATAATAACTTGATAGGGTATGGCATCGATAGGTACAATATGACAATTGATATTGAATTCGATATCATCTACTAAAATGCACGTTTTAGCCACTCCAATTGTCTTGATTTCAACACTCCCTAAGCCACTCATTGACTCTTGACTTGGTGTTAATTCAAGTAAATCTAATTCTTTAAAGAAGTCGTAGCGACATACTGATAAATCACAGCCCGTGTCTATCAATGCTCGCACAGTTTTTCCTTCCATTTTGATTTCCTTCGTCATCCTTTTGATGCCAAAATTTATCTCAGCTTTAGGTTTGAAATTTACTGATTTCGCTAACTTACCACACTCGAATGATCTATGTCCGAACGTGTTGCACTTGAAGCACTTATATCCTCTTGCCTTATTTGGACAATTATAGGACATATGCTTCACATCACCACACCATGAACAGGTTTTGGCCTTTTCTTTTTTTATCACATCTCTTCGCAGTTCTTGAGTGTCGGGAGTTTGATGACTTCCCCTCAATTTTTCGTACATCTTTAACCGTTTTTTTAGTTCCACTATTGTCGTAGCTTCATATAAGACAATCTTATTAACTTTGTCATCTCGAATTCCATCTATTATGTATGAAATAGTAGATTCCTCGTCCACTTCCACTTGATTCGCAATTTGCAACATGTGGTAAACATAATCTCGCAGACTTTCATCGTGTTGTTTCCTTCGATTACGCAATTGCTTATGAACTTCAGCACTGCTTACTGCTATATCAAACTCACTGATAAGCACCGCCTTTAATGTAGACCAACTGCTAATGCCCTTTTCTGAATTAATGAAAAGTCTGGCTGAACCTGTAATTAATTTTTTACCATATACCAACTTTTGAAGATTACTCCAACCGACTATAGTACTGATATCTTCGAAATCCTGTATCCATTTTCTAATTGAAAACGTCTGATCACCTGAGAATGGAGAAATACTATCTTCGATATCTCGAAACGAAAAGTATTCCTTTTGTACAAATGAAGCCTCATTATTTTGGCTTACATGTGTTTCTCTATCATGTTCATTGCCAACTGCTGGCGTCGAAGAATCTGTTCCCGGCTGAACATTGACAACTGTGATATCATTATCACTTCCTATGTATGTTCTGCAATTCAGCTCAAGGTATTCTATTAGCCTTTCTTGTAGCTCTCTTTTTCGCCCTGTGGTCGTGCAACCATACGACCTAAGTTCTTTCTCTAGATCTTTCTTGCTCATACTCAAAATGGTTCTTTTATCCATTTTTAATACTTAAATATGTCTAGCTCCCTTCACAATTTTAATCGTTTCAAACACACCACATATGTTTAACAGATTTATTAGCAAAATTCTTTTTATTTACCGTAATTTACTTTTGAATGTTTGAAATTTCTACGTGAAACACTTGTTTCCTACCTTTACAGTGACTATCTCCAACTTTACTTGTACCACCTTGTAGTTTGAATTTATTTTGGTTGTGTCTGAATCTATTATGATATATATTTTTACCACTTTAATGGGATATATTTGTAATAAAATATTTTAAAGAATATTTTGAGTAATACCAATATATTTTGGAAATATTTTGAAGAAAATATTTTAAAGAACACTTTGAATAAAATATGTTTTACATACAATATTTTGACGAATATATGTACTTATTATTATAATTTCACCATTTGATGATGATCCTTCAGCGTTTGCAACAATATAATGCCGCGTGACAATTCTGCGTTCATATATACATACATACACTTCAGAGCAGCGTTGTTTATGCAACACAAAAAAAAATTGCAAATTAAATTAATTATGAAGTTCTGGTAATAATAAGTGAGGAAACTTAGACGTTCTACCAATCAAATACATCTTAAAATATTTTCCAACTGATGTTTTTCAGCAAACATCGCCTTGCTCATATGGCCTTTCACATTTGGATTACGTTTAAATATTATTTATTATTTTTTATATATATATTATGATATAAATGATATAAATAATATGACTGATATAAATTATTAAATGCAAAACTTTCCTGCTTTGTTCGGCACTGCACTGCCGTTTCGACCAAACTTCAGAACTTGTCCAAACCTGTTTTTAATGACGGCGCCTTTTGTTGCCGCCAAAATGTACTGGAACTTCCCGTGTAATTTCCCGAACACGCCTCACGCCTTAACCTCAAACTTTTTGCCGACTTTATAGCAATTTTGGGCCAAATCAGCGCTCCGCCCTTCAGCTGCAATACTCCAGGAATATTTCGGTTGAGCCCCCAATTTTTGTGGGATTATCCCGGTTGAGCCCCCAATTTTTGTGGGATTATCCCGGTTGAGCCTTCAATTTACGTTGATCTGTTGGGTCCCACAAAAGGTTATTTATTTATCGTAATTTATGACGATAAATCTCGTAGAGAAAGAAAACAAATCCTATTACTTTTGCTAAGAGTTTAATGACTCTTTTACACGACTTTTCTTAATTACTTATGAACTCTTTTACACGACTTTTCTTAACTACTTATATGAACTCTTACTTTATCTTGTCACCACTTTTAATATCTCACAGTCTTCTTCTTTTTCTACTGTTTCCTCACAGGCGAGCTAGTACATATTGGAACACTTACACTTTTGGAACGAAGGTTGTATGGTATGGCGTTGCCAGATCCCACAGTAATAGGAAGAATAATAGAGATTAGAAGATTGCTTTAAAGCAAATAATAAATAATGAACAAATTGGACAAGACGATGAAATTAAATATCTAGGCATTATTGCTGATAAGGAACTGAAATTCAAAAGACACATAGACTACATAACAAAGAAGGTTTCAAAGAAAATAAGATATTTGAAAAAATTAAAAAATAAATTAGACGTACTAAGTGCAATTAATATGTATAATGTACTTATTAAGTCCCACTTTGAATATTGTTCTACAGTTATATTTACGTGTGATAATAAGTCTTTTGTATGACTACAAAGGCTTTTAAGTATGGCACTGAGAGCCATTTTAAAGTGCAAAAATATATATCTATAATACTTATGCCAAATTCTTTTTGTTCGTTGAAAGTCAAGCAGCGAAAAATAATGAATTTATTAATTTTTATATTTAGAATTAATTCAGGTAATATTCTGAGTTATTTAAGTAAATTAGCTAATTATGTTCCAGGCTTGCAACCTTACTGTTTAAGAAACGCTAGTAATTTCAGGCTAACACTATATAGGGATAGTTTATCACAGAAAAGATTAGTAAGTAACGGCGTTCGAATATTTAACAAGCTGCCATTAGATGTAAAATTTGAGAACAATTCTAGGATGTAAAAGAAAAAATACTTGAATTTGTTAAAATTATTTATTAAAGATAAAATACATGAACTACATAGAGGGAACGGAACGGAACGAGAAAAAAAAACACATCTAGACTGTTGGTGTAATGAATAGCAATAAACACTAAATAACTTCAATAACTTACATTACCTTTCATTGTGAATTACCATGGATTTTGAATTGAAATAGGCTCCTATTATCAAATCCATTATTTTGAGGAGAAGTCCGGGCCTATGTAGTACCTCACCTTCCATATGTGTATTGTATATATATTCTCGGCCCAGGCCATTTCTGTCCAGGGTTCGTAAAACCCTGATGTTAATAAAATCAAATAAAAAACTTTGTTGACAAGTATACCGACCCGAGATAGATGCATAAATTTAAACAATGTAGTGAAACGGGTAAGCCGGGAAACACAGTGCTTTCACATATAATAATCTTTTTTTAAAATTCAGAACTATTAATATGCTAAAATTTGTAATTAGAAAAAGGCCTCGAAACGGTAATACTTCCACAACAAAATAATAAAATGCTGCTGATATGCCAATCTATTGCTGTATAACTTAACCGGTGATCTTATTATCCTGAAAAAATATAATACTTCCATAAATACTTATCAGAATCATAAAAGTGGTCAACTAATAAAAAATAAAAGGAAATGCTCTCATTATTCATTAAAAAGAAAACAATTTTCCGTATTTCTGAATATTTCTTCAATATGAAGGGACAACCCTTGTGATTTACATACTAATTGTGATCTATTGCGGATATTTTTCAATCACACGATCATACCATGACACCTTATACAACTAGTTCTTGAATGCAATTTATAAAGAATGCGAATAATATATTTCCCTTCACACAAAACTGAAAAACCTAAAATGTCACGCACACATTCTTTCACACGGGTAAATTATCAAACTTAAGTGAAATATAATCCGCCAACTGCAATTTTCCTAAAAGCTCTCGGAGCAAAGGAGGTAATCTAATTATAAATGTAAGTTAGTCTAATTTTTATCTTATTCCGGTACGTCCGCAAAAATAATTAATTTTACTTCTTTAAATAAAGAAATTGTTTTTATTAAAATAAAGTTGAAGAAGTGAAGAAATAAATTTGATTCAAATAAAGTGAAACAGTTTCAATAAATTGTTTTTTTTTTTTTTTTATTATTATAATTTTATTTTTACCCAATTTCAAGAGCGATTGGAAAATGATAACATCAACGATGTATCTTTTCTCATGACTACAAAATCCTTTAGTACGCCGATGAATTTTTGAATTTATTAATTTTTCGGATTGTCTTTAAAGAATGCGAAGTACAAAAGATACCTTTATTCTTTTTCTAGCAATTTTATTGTAAATATTGCCATTTTTCTCAAAATTAATTAAGAAACCAACTTAGTTAATGTTTCTTTCTTTTGTTTTTCACTTACGAATAACTATATATTTTTTTTTCTACTCAGCTAATAAATATTTTTCTGAAATTAAATTAATGAAATACATATTTTAAACATTATGAGAAAACTTTGCGAACGTTGCTATCATCATGGTCAACTATAGGCTGTATCCTCCCGCACTGCTGGGAATAGGAGTTTAATGAAATGTTGATTATTTTGGTATTGTCAAAATTTTCATGCACCAATTTTCCGAGGTATTTCATATAAGCCTCATATTGGCAACTAATCAAAATTGGTACGCACTTCAACAGGGATGAGTTCCAATCGAATACCAAAATAAACAATTCAACAATACTTAGAGAAATTCGATAACAATATTTCATAATCCACTCAATTTACTACCATCACTGGCTGCCCATAATTTATAAGTATTAACATTTTTGGGAGCAACTGTAGTTAAACTAGGCAAAATACTTCCATTTCGTGCATACTACTGTCGCAATATGTATGCTAAATGCTCATAAAATCATGCATTCTCCTAGAATTTGAATCAGTGGGATGACTTGCTTATCGTATTATGGCAGCTATATATCAATATTTCCTGGTTATTTTGAGTGGGGAGAATATAATCAACTAGCTATGTAGCAGCGTCATGCTGTGAAATTCTGCATAGCGCAAATACAATATTCTAATAATGAGATAGCTTATGGATAGAATTAAAGAAAAAGATACAATGGAATTTTTTTTCTATTTCACTTGTCATAATCTAGTTATTTCGCAATTATATGTGTTTAGGAGAAGGTGTTGAACCATGAACCAATTTTCAAAAAATCCATTATAGATTTTTTTATGTGACCTTTATCATAGCGCGACTTACAGAAATAAATAGCTTTATTTGTCTTCTTTACATGTATATATTCTATTTGATGTAGGATTTTATTGGGAGTAAATTAACTGTTTAGTCTATACACGTCATTTGGGCCAAGGTTCAACATTTTGTTGTACCTTGAACCAACGTATATTGTACCTTTGTCCACGCAAATCTGGTATATAGTATATACAAACTTGAGCCCTAATTTACTCCAATTAATAAGGCAAATAATGAAAGTAAAATTTATTTTGCATTAATTCAAAAATAACAGAAACTTAGAAAATTTCTTTTAAAAACAAAAAAAGAAAGCAACAAATTTCATTAAAATTTATTTGAACTATTTCTCACAATAAAATAAAACAAGCATGGATAAACTAGTTTAAGTTCTATTAGTTTTTTTTTGGGTTGGATGTAATATATCTGTGTCGTTATCGCTACTCAAATCCTTCAGAAAGGTTTCAGTAGTGCTCTTTGCAGCCCTTTTTGATCTCTCCTTTGCGGCCCTTAGTTTCTGTAATCGGTGTATATTAGGATTTCCTTGGGCAAGAAATGAATCAGTATTTTCACTAACAGTATCATCATCTAATACTTGCTTCTTTGAGGCTTTCCGTTTTTTCTTCTGCACCTGACTTGAAGTGCTGGCTTCGATGTTGTTTTTCTCCAGAGTGTCTGTTAAGATCCGAGTTCTACCTCTTTTCTTGTAGTTTGTAATTGAGTCTTTCTCGGTCTTGCTTTTAGGACAGGTCTAATCATTTCCGGTGATACTACGCTCTTGACTTGTGAACTCGTTGGCTCAAAATTAGTTAATCTGGGAGCATTTTGATTTGAACACTGTTGATTTTCAGAAGTTGTGCTATGGGCTTGTGGTCTATCCGTGACATTTTAGGGTGAATAGTCATCCTCGGTGAATACGTTTTCATCTAAAGACCAAATTCCAGTAACTGCAAAGCCTTTAATAATATTCTGCCCTGTAAAAGCTCGGTGATAAGCCTTGCCTATAAGCTCAGAAATTTCTTATATACTCAGAGCCTTTCCTGGATTACACCTCATGCATTCGGTCACCGCTTGTTTGTAGTGTCTCTTGTATGAGCCAAAAAGTCTCCTATCCAAGGGAACTACCTGGGGGTGAGAATTATAATGTTATTTTTCTTTGCTTCCTCAATGGATTTAATCGTAATATGACTTTCATGGTTGTCCAAAATTAATAAAAATTTATTGTTGGGAGATGAAATGCTGTAGGTATTTGTAAAACAATTCACCGTAGGACCAGCCTGGTGGATTTGCACCCCCTATTGTTCCATTAGGTGCACTGTTTAGCATGAAATCACGAAAATGAACGCGGGGGAATATTAACATTGGTAGCATGTGGTTCCCAATTGCACTAATAGCGCATGTCATAGTGATGTTGATTCCCCTTTCTCCAGAGGTCATACTTCAAACCTGTTTCACACTTTGGCATAGAATTCTGGGAGGGATGTGGACAGTCATATTATTTGTCTCATCTAAATTGTATATTTATTCTGGTATTATTTTAAATCGGCGTATACAGAGCTTTATATTAGCAAAGAAAGAGGATACATTCAATTTATTAAACTTGTTGCTCTTGATAGACTTGTTGATTCAGGTTTTCTCAGCGATAGGTCTTTATTGCGTCGGAGGAAACACTTCATCTATTCTTTCTCGGCTTTTCCTACTCTGACCAATTTTGTGGCATCTCTTTATAATTCCCTTTACCAAATTCGAATGCAAGACCTCTTAGATAATCTCGCGATATACCGTAATGGAGCCTTGAACCCTTTGTTAAATAGTCAACGAGGAGATTTTCATCAGTGTTGTCAAATAATCTTCTTACAGTTATCTTGGAAGCATATTTGAAATCAACCTACTTTAAACTATTACGTGCCTTTAAATGACGGAGTAGCGTTTTCTTAGAAATATTGTGAGAACGTGCTACTTCATTTATTGTGGATCTTTTCTTCTTTAAACGTAATGTTTACGTTCATAGATTTCCCTTTAACAAATGAGTTTTCTTTTAGTTGCATGAAAATAAATCACAAACATGCTACCTCTGTTGTATCTTGGACTGGTCCAAGGAACACCAAAACACCCGGTCCAAGGTTCCACACCAGAGCTATACTAACACTAACTTAAAAATATACAACGCAATAAGAACTGCGAAGCTGTCAATGGAAGTCATTACAATTTTCATTTAATTTTATGAATGATTCACATAAAACAAAACAAGAAAGTTCCGTATACATATAATGTAGAATGAATCAAGATATTTCCGAAGAAATTTCCTAAATCAGTAAAAAAACAAAATTGACAACTGACTTCTACAATGACCGAGAACATACTGAAATTTTAAAATATTAAGAAGTGTTTGGTTTGCAAGAAAGGGTATTCTGAAATTACATTTCTTGCGAAAGAAAATGCATTTGGTCCAAGGTACAACACCTTCTCCTACACAAATATGTCTTTCTCATTATTGATCTTATTTCGCCATTTTCCTTAATAACGATTTTCCCACCTTTACGAATATTTTCCAAATGAGTGGTATGTTTGTTCTGCTATATTTAAGCTGGTATGTAAAATCTTTGACACCTTATCTTATATTGTATTTTGAGTAAATTCAGTCCTAATATGTTTTGTAAATAATTCTGTCCTTTAATGATTTTAATTTAAAATATGAATGTAGTCGCGAAAATATACTTTGTTGAATATTCTTACTTTTCAGAAAATTATATTCATCGGCCTCAGATCATTGTCTTTAAACTTTGGATACGGATTTTACGATTATTTCATGAAACCATTGCCATCAAAAAATTGTAACAAATTTCCGACGAAATTATGACATATGTCTCGTATTGGCTATTGATTCACAGTAATGCATCCCACTATAATACATATTATTCCTACGTTGACAAAAAGTTATTGACGAAACTATAATAATGCAATCATTCCCCGCATATAACACACATTGGCAAAAAAACTATTTGTCAAACATATGATAAACAATTTATAGGCATTTGCATATGTTTGATAAATATTTGTGTGGAAAACATTTTCCAAATGTTTAATCATGTATTCTTCGAATGAAGTAACGTGCATTGCAGCATAGTTCATCGTACATGTCGTAACGTTAGAGGAAAATCTTCGAAAAGGAGATGGTAGAACAAACAATTTTTATACAGAAGATTGCAGTTCAGTGGTCATGATTTATTGAAGAATATAATAATTGTATTAATTTTATTATATTTATGGTATCCTATTACTCATTCATGATTAAGAGTTTATTATTAAAAAATTCCAAAACGAACTTTCAATATCCACAGCTGTTGAAAACTGACTAAAAGTACTGAATAAACTTTAACAAACATTTTCCACTTCATTTGAATTAAATTGCAACTTTTTTAAAAATAGTAAACTATAAAATGTGAGTCCACACTCATCACACACAAATGCTTGACAAAAGTTTGACAAATGAAAAATATATGTCAAGCCTTTGGGGAATATTTGTTATGTGTAGACGTACCAGAACTTTATTGAACATTCGATCAACCGATTTAAAGTAAGTATATTTTAAATCTAATTCAAAATTACCTATGATAACTGAACAATATGTAAACAGACAGACACAAGAATACTTTTATACGAGTTTGACTTATTAGTAAGAGCTGTCTAGTGTCTTATAAGTTAACACAAAAAAACATTTTTCTTCGAGCAACTATGAGTGAGAATAACAAAAAATGCTGCAGGTTCCCTGGTATCTCTCACTCAATGGCTACTAACCCTAATAATATCAAAATTTCAGCTTTAAGTCCCAAAAAGGTCAGGGGGGAGGACGGTATTTTGTTACACATTGTATGCTATGTGCATGTTTATAATCAACGATAACACACACGCTACCAGAAAAAATAATTTTTGAGGGGGCCTAATCCGCACCCGTTAAAAATTATCAAAAACGTATTTTATAACCTTTGACTGTCGAAATATGTGCGCGTTACAAAGACCTAACATTTTGACAAATTTCAAATTCCTACTTGACATAAAAACGTTTTTTCAGAGACAAATGGATGGACGCTCGAGCGATCATATAAGAGTATAAAAATGCATCATATATATATTTATGATAATGGATGATTGTTACAAATTCTCGATAATCTGCTCAATGTATCAGATTTTTGTGAAAAATTAGTCTTTAGAAACATGGTGTAAGATTTATGTCTAAATACTGCGCCAATTACAACTGTTACAGGAATTGTAAGATGAATTTTGTGAATAAAATTGGAAAATATTATTTGTCAAACTGTTAGTGGCTCCATTCTTGAAGTGCTTAGAAAAGTGTGCGCACAAATTTAAGAAAAAAACATTGCAAGATATACAGTTTTCATTCCGTCAACTATATAATATCAAGGCGATAATATATAACTTTCTCTCACTTCCTGAGCGCAACAGTTCTGCTTTAGAGGTGGATCTATTTTTAAAAAACAGTTCTTTGAGATATTTTGGGCAAAGCATCGAAATAAATGATCCTTAGTTTATTTGAATCCTCTCGTTTAAGCGAAGTTTTAGTTAACCTTTCTGGCACGATATGTTTGAAACTTCCACCTCCACCGTTAGTGGTACAAAGTGTACCCCACAGTTATTATCATGAATGAACCTATATAAATATATTATTTTACTTTTAACACTTACATATTGCACATAAACACTTTTTTAAATAATAACACAGTACAAATTAAAAAAAAAAATTTTTATATAATTTAGGAAGCACTTAACAAAGTACACTTATATTTTAACTTAAAGTTATAAAATTACATAAAAGAAATTTCTTATGCTTCACTCTCACATAAAGTGCAAACTGTTACTTTTTTTGTAATGCTGTGATCAGGACAAATCAATTTTAAACAACGTTGGCATGTTTTTCGGCATTTTCTGTCCTTCGTTCGGGGGCAAATAGTACACCTTCCAAATGGTTTCCGCCGCTCTTCCGGATTTGACGTTTTTCGTTCTACTTCTGGAACTAGTTCAGACATAGCTTCAGAAATACGTTTAGGTAAAATTATCGGTCGATTTTACAGTCTTTCTACAATCGCAGGTTTTATAAGCTGGTTCAGAAGTAAGCCCTGGTTTGATGGTTATTATATTTGCAGTCTGTCGCCGAGTTATTCGTGGAGGTATTTCTTTTCATATTGTTCCATTCTTTGAAACAAATAGTGGATTTTCTGATAATTCATCTTCCTCTCCGCTCTCGGCTTCATCAGTTGTAACAAGCTAAGGATATTTTGTAAACTATTATAAAGAAGTAAAATACACATATGAAGGATTCTCACCTCGTCTTCGCTTTTATCATCATCAGCTATCAAAAAGTCTTCTTCTTCTGAGCTATCAGATAACAATAAGTCTTCAATACTTTCATCATCGCTTTCTTCTAACCACTGTAAGCAATTGTCCCTCTGGGACTCACAAGATAAACTGGGATTTTGCCTTTTCGACATAACGTATAGCACTGAACAGAAAAACGCACTCTACTCACTTATTCGCCCAAAATTAGAATGAAAAATCAAAAGTTTAATCTGCTCCCTTATACTAAAAAAAGCGAGCCTAGTTCAGGTCAATATAGATTATTTACTCCGGTGTGTTTTTCCTGAGGGCTGTATCATACCATTTCCCTAACTTATATTTTATTACTTTGTTGCGGCGGTATACTTGAGGCGGAGTTTGTATGCACCTTTCTCGGTAAGATCCATTGATTGCCAGACTGATTTATTACTAATTGCCTGTCTTCAACCGGTGACAGCGATTTAGGACATTTGTATTCATGTTTTAGACGAAGACGTTAGTCTCTCTCTTTACCTGCTTGTCCTTGCTTGCTACCATGTCTTGAGACACGTTCATTTCAGCCAATAAATGAGAAATATCTCCTGATAAAAGGTTATGAAGCCTACGCTACAGTGAGTAACCTGAAACAACCAATTTCAGGAAAGTTTGAAAGTGATTCCAGGTATCAGACTCGTCCTACGTTGTATTCGCATGTGTATGCAGATAGTTACGCTAATTACGATATGGGGTACAAAGTGTACCCCAGCTGCTTTCTTTGCTTATAAAAGCAAATTTTTACATACAAATAAGTAGGTGAATTGCTTAAAATATATGAAGTTTTCCAAGAAAGGCTTTCAAGAAATTTCGTTTCATAATTATGAATTGTTTTATGAATATCACAAAAATTGTGTTTTTGGGGTACAAAATGTACCCCATGTCGTGCCAGAAAGGTTAAAGCTATTCAAATTATTCAGGATCTCAGAAACATCCTTTAAAATGCTTCCATAAATTCAACTTTCTAAGCACTCTTAAGTTATTTTATCTTACATGATAAGGGAGTAGAGCGATATAAGAAGGAGCCCATGTTAATGTCTCATCGACATCATTATTTTTGAGTCTTTTATGTGAAATATAGAATCACTCATAATAACTATGCATTTCTATCGCCTTCTATGATGGAAATGCAAGTACATATATACCTAGTCTGAACATTTCTGTATTTTTCCCCTAATGTTTTGCTTAACAAACAAGGATGAAAATAAACATGACAGCTTTGTTGCAAACAAAATGCAGTAATGTTAATCCTAGCTTAAGATAGTGATTAATACTCTTAATGAGTTGTTACAGTTGTTGTTGTTTTTCAACATAATTACCAAGTATTCTATTCTCATGGGACACAGGCTTTGCACTTTTATGTCCGGCACTTTAAAAATGAAGTACGTACTGTTCGCCTTCATCGTTCTTCTGCCCATAAAGCTTTGCATTCTCTAGTTCTACATCACTTAAGGAGCTGAATTTATAACAGGCTTAGTGTTATACTCGCTTATATTTATCCTAACAAAGTTCGAGGTACTTCTAGTTTGCTTTGCATTATTACTTTGTTCCATTCTATTCTCTTGTCTAGGAATACTAAATTTCTCGCTCAGTGATTGTCCTATTCGCTAGTTGTGTAAAAACTTCCTACCATTCCCATGACGTCTTCCACTTCATACATTAGCACCTGTGAGGCTGTTCACTCTGATTTCATCGTCTTGAAAATTTCAAAATTAATGAAACAATGACTCTACGTTAAATCTTGTGCATATTCACATTGTTTCGTCATTCTTCCGGGAATTATGCTAGACAGGCTAATAATCGAAGCAGAAACAAAAGAACCAACCCTTGGAGTATCACAATGTTTTTTTTAATTAAAATTTATCAACACACATATGGGTAGTGCAGGCTGGTTTTCTATAAGCTGAATCAGCTTCTGCGTGCATATACCTAATAATAAAAAGTTCCAACAATAAATCTCTTGGGGAACAATGGATGACTGGGGCTGTGATTTATGATAATGATTTTCCCTATTGTCGCAAAAGCATCTCTGTAAAGAAGTAGGCTGGAGAGACTGTCCGCCGAAAATTGTACAGGATTTCGAGGTAGGGCTTAAAAAGTTCTTAGACAAGTTATTATTTATTTATTTATTATTGAATATGTCCACACACTTTAAATAAGTTTTTCTGCGCTTAGTTTTTAGGTGTCGAATGCCATTTTTTTTTATATATTATTAAGTCAAGCATAGGGGATTCCAGCATGGCAGAAATCAGATAAAGAAATCAAAACTATTAAACTGAACTTGCAATATGGGGCAACGGCCCAGGCGAGTATAGGGATTTATAACTATAAGCTCGCATATGACTTGAATATGTGTCCTCTACCACAAGAGAAAATTGCGAAACAAAAGTATGTAGGCAATTGCCAAAAGGGCTCTGTGTAGATTGCGCTCAGCGTTTGGTGGAAAGACGGCTCATGTAGCTATTTTCATTGCCCATTGACGTGCGGAATATAACAGAAAGCCTGTGGCTCCCATACAATTTTATGCGACGAAACTGGAACATCGATTTCGTCATCAATTCTCCGTGCGATTTTCTGATAAGTAGTCTCAAACTGAAGGAGGAGCCTTTTCAAATCTTTCTCCATCCACTATAAAAAATTTCACCAACGGTTCCTTCAGAAATGAGCCCTTGATGTGGAAATCAATGGAAATGACATTTCTTGATGGCTCTGAGTGGCTCCTTTATTTGGGGACTGCTGGACCTCTTTGGATTATTTCCGTATCCATAACTCAGGTATCATGGGGAGTGAAAAGACAGGTGTGCTAGCCAGGATCAGCTCTCGTTCTCCCCTCCTTGGACCAGACTCTGCTGTGGGCGCTGCCACCTCTATTCGTAAGAATCCACAGCAGTAATGTGGAACTTGTAAGTAACAATTTATTGAATGGGAAGATAGGAATATTATTGACTTTCGATTCGGTCTCAGAGCCCGCTTGTGTCCTCATCTAACAAAAATCAATTTTGTTGAGATCATATTCAGTTCACATTGCAAGCATAAGTCAGACGTCATATGAATCTCGTAGTTGCTTTTAGGATGTTCGCGGGAATATCTGAGGATATTGTTTGGGATTTTCTAGGATTGAAGCTTTTATTTTTATGGGTAGGTATTTATTACGAAAAAACAAACTCATTTAAACTCAAAGAACCATTTACTTGAAAAGTATATCTTAATTGAAAGCAGTTCTTCAATAATTTCAATTTAGCTTTTAACTACTCAACGCAGACCTAAACTGGGCTCTCAAAAAAGGACGCATAGAAGCACAGCAAGTGACAAACTATCGGTTTCACTTGGGAATCACGAGGATCAGAGAACGTGCTGAATAAAAGCGTAGTTTAGAAGTTTCTGGATGCATGAAAAATGACTTTCCTATGTTTGTCCTGTACATCCCGTATGTATTTGTCTGTAAAATGCTGGAAATATGTCGTTGCTGGTAAGATTTTACAAATACTCCCATCTAGTTGTGGGATATTTCCAGGGAATAAGTCATGAGAAATTTATGATAACTCCTAGAAATAAGGTTTTAAATATTATACATGGTGCTTCATAATTGGTGCACCTCGCTTAAGGGTTTGATAGCTGAGGTGGTGACAAGCAAAAAATTTTAAGGTAAAGTGGGGGGTAAGACGCGTCGTTTCGGCGATAGGGTGTTTAAGATTTTTAGTACTTCTTCCACTTCACACGCTGTAACTTTCTTGAAATACACCCTATTAAGGTGGGCTTCATCTCATACTGCCAATGGGAATCTCACCTACTATAATGCTGTTTCACGCAAAATTAGCAAAATTAATGAAATTATGAATCATATAAACGGGAATATCTCAAAAACGGTTACATTTACATGCGTATTATTAAATTAAAGGTAACATTCCGGCGTTACTAAATCTTGTGTTTACTTTGCATCCATAGCAAAGCTGAGACGGTTTGCTATCATCTGAGATGAATCCCACCTTGTTAGGGTGTATATCAAGAAAGTTACAGGGTATAAGGTGGAAGAAGTACTAAAAATATTAAACCCCTTAAGATCTTTCGTTCTACTGTCTGTAAATAAATCTTCAGATTAGATAAAATTGAAATTGTTAGGACTGGATATCCCCTAATTGAACTACTAATGCAACGGCGAAAAATTTGTTAAATTCTCCATGGCTACAGTAGGATGGTTGCTGTTAATTGAGTAAGTAATTCCTAGACAGGCCAGCAACTATCTGCAATTTGATTAAGTTAAGTTAAGTTCATTGTCAAAAAGGTGAACAATGAAGTAAACTACACCATTCAGATAGGCCATAAACTAAGCCGTGTACATAATTATAGGTTAAGGCTTTATCAGCAAGTGCTCACGTTAGTATATTTATTAATAGTTCCAATACTATATAAGTCATAATTATTATCGAATTTGACAGTGCAGACCAAACTAATCCTGTTGTGGTAAACCCTGTTAATACCAGAGAGACGCCTGAAGAAACACTTTATAAAATCCATTTTAAAATAACCAGGTTGGATTCATCACGGGGGATCATATCGGAGGCTTATAATATACATAAATTTATGGATACTAATTACTTATGTAAAACCACCAGAATTCGACAATATGACGAACATTCCGAAAAAATTTACTATAAGCTCTCGGACCTTGAGGCAAGCTCCAGAAATTTCTTATTAAAGAAATTACGATAATAAAATCAAATATTGACCAAATTTCGAAACCCCGCGAGAAGCTACGCGTAGCACAGAATCTTTTAAAGGATGTCTTGGTAAATTTAGAAAATGAAATAAATAACACCATCCACGAATTATCCACAGACATATTAGAAAAAAGATTTCATTCAAAGGTGAATGAAATTGTTTTGATAATGATAACTAAAGTGAAAGAAATACAAGAAATCTTAGAAGAGTTCTTCATCATTATAAATTCCTTTCAGGTGCAAAAACTTCACCCCTTGTTATTAAAACCGGAACAACTATTGGAAATTTATGGACTTAGTCAAAGGGGAGAAGCGTTCGATAACCAAACGATTATTAATGCAATTATGGATCTAGAATGGATTTAACTAGATGGAAAAATATTATTGAAAATCCCAATTCGTTCTCCTAGTGTCTACAGCCTCCAAGCTGTTCAAACATCCCCTTTTCTACTGAACCGAATACCCAATACGAACACAAAGAATAAGCAAAAATTAATTCCTCCAAATACTACTTCGGGAGTTTGAAATGAACAGTTGTATAATAACGAAAATTCCACAGTCTGCTAATACCATAATAAAGCTGAATCAACCTTATAGTTGGGTGTTTGTTTTTCATAATCAACAAATATTACTAAGTCAAGCTGGCATATTGACCCTCAATGCTTCTTGTACTTTTGTTCTTCAATGCTTTGAATTACCAGTTAAATGCTATATACGTACAAAATGCTCAAACTATCAGCATTATAAAGTCAGCTCTGAATTTCTTAATGTAGCCAACCAAAAGGAGAAACCCGATCTGTATTTGAATAAAAGTTTAGTAAAACACACCAAAGTAGAACAATTCAAAGAAACGCAACAAAAAATAGCTGAAAATTTTGATTAAATTGATACACAATTGAAACATGCAGAGATAATGGGAAGAGACCAGCATCAAAATAACCACATTTTTAACAACACGGGAATATTAGCCCTATTTCTCCTAATAATATAGTAGTAGATACTTATTAAAAGAAAGTTGGGAGAAAAAGTCCAAAATTACCCAAATTCCCCACCAGCTGTCGCTATCACTCAATCGGCAATACAAATATACCCTCAGCTTTGCTAGTTAAAGGTAGCATTGCAGAAACAAATGAGCTCGAGAAATTCAAAACAGGGTGCAGAAACAATTAAAATAATTTCGTGTAAAAATTAGACAT
Source organism: Dioctria rufipes (assembly GCA_963924295.1). NCBI lineage: Eukaryota > Metazoa > Arthropoda > Insecta > Diptera > Asilidae > Dioctria > Dioctria rufipes. The sequence goes on along the minus strand of OZ002744.1, from coordinate 55,003,237 downwards.
TAAGAATTCCTTCCTACCATCATACTATCAGTAGTAGTAAAAATAAAAAAACATTGTTCTTAACATAAATAATAGTAAAACGTTCTTTTATGAAATAATTGTATATAGAATTTTAGAAATTGTCACTTAATTCGCCAATAGTTAACCATTTAAATTAACTACACGATAAATGTGTCGACTCATAATGAACCTTATTTTATAGGAATACCGTTGAAAATCTCCGTGGCGGGAGTGAAACTCTTTGGAATAGCCAATTAGATGCCTATATGGCCCCCAAAATCCTCACTCAAAATTCAAAATATAATGAAATTATACCATGAACTCATAGGGAAAAGTTTCGAATATATAAATGACTATCAGAACCAGCTTAACACAAGCTCGATGCATGATCACGTTTAATAAATAAACGGTCAACAATACATGCGTTTCATCACTTAGTCGGTGTTAGTATTAGTATGTTACACTAAACATAAACCAAACACCAGATGAAATTATGCTCAACTGTGTTATTAACAGTAATACATATGCGATTAACAGGTTCATACTTGCTAAAGTTAGACCTTGAGGGGTTAACATGCGACAAAAGTAGCCTTCTTAAATTGTGCCTACTATCACGGTAAGAGATTTTGTTAAGTAAAAATGGAGAATCAATATTCTCGTTTAAGAGTTGATGCACAAACGTTATATCGGCAACCATACGACGTTTCTCAAGCGAGTGCATATTTAAAAGCTTCAAGCGATCCTCATAGGGTGGAAGAATTTATGAATTATTCCAGGGTAGGTGCCTGAGAGCAAGTTGTAAGAAGTTCCCCTGAACAGACTTGATACGGTCGATGTGTGTACCGTAAAATGGAGACCAGACCTGGCTAGCATATTCAAGAAGGGGTCTCACAAAGTAAGTGTACAAATGCAATGTAATGGTGCGATTCGAGAGCTCTCGAGACCAACGTTTTATAAAGCCCAGCATAGAACTACTCCTTGATACCATGAAGTTTATATGGGAGACGAAATTGAATCTTTGGTCACATTTGACACCCAAGTCACAAACAGAACTAACATAGTAACATAAGTATTGGTTTTAGATTCCTGTGGAAAGTCATAACCTCACATTTGTCGAAATTGAGTACCAAATTATTGCTTTTGCACCAGTCGTAAAATTTGTGGAGGTCACCCTGTACAAGTTCACAATCGTTAAAAGATTTAATCTGAGCGAAAAGTTTAATAACGTCAGCATAAATCAAGGCTTTGCAATGCTTCATAAAAGATACAATGTCGTCAATAGATGGAATAAAGAGCAACGGGCCCAGTTGACTTCCTTGAGGTACGCCGGACGAAGCTTTCAAGACTCTAGAGAAGGAATAGCGGAAATTGATTTGGTATGTTCTGTTATCTAAATATGACTCCGTGCATTTTAGGAATGTTAGCGTAAACCCATACTTTTCCATTTTAAACAATATCACGGAGTGAGATAACTTGTCGAAAGCTTTACTAAAGTCAGTATAGACACAATCTGTATGGAAGCCTTTTGCAAACCCGACATTAGTATCCGAGCTGAATTCTAATAAGTTGGTGGTTGTAGACCTGCCCGAAATAAACCCATGTTGGTTTGAAGAAAGCAAATTCTTACAGGAAAATGATAGCTGAGAGTAAATGTTTGATTCAAATAATTTGGGCATGCAAGATAATTTCGCAATAGGCCCATAGTTAGTAATATCATTTTTACTACCTGTTTTGTGGATAGGTATGATGAAAGAATTTTTCCACAGCTGCGGAAAACAACCACTATCGAGCGATTTTTGGAAAATAATTCTCTGCGGGACTACTAGGGAGAGGCAACATTACTTCAGAAAGGCTGGAGGAATCCCAATGGGACCCGTTGTAATTGTAGGGATAGTGAATGAAACTTTATGAGGGTCGTTCATATAATTAAAGTTGCTATTACGAGGTTGGAAATTTGAAGAGGAAAATGCATTTTCAAAAAATGAAGCAAACATATTGCAAATTTCAGACGAAACGTCACTAGCAGAATCTTTGTACCTCACTGTATTGGGGTAGTTGTCGGTTTTTTTTCATATTAATAAACCTAAAAAAGTTACATGGGTACGATATCGGCGAGTCATATTACTGTAGAGCTCGACTCGGCAGTAAGAGGGTTCAAATATATCCATTCAGTAAGGAGCCTTGGATAAGGCTTTACTTCAGCATGAGAAATCCCAACTATTCTGAATACAACACTCTGAGCAAATACATAAGGATTCGTAACGACTTTAAATAAATAAATAAAATAAATAACTATACCTTCGGACGTGTGTAACATGGAACTCCTACTTAGAGCTCTCCAACCCTGCTGTTCAAATTAACTAAAACCCCTCATTGAAACACGTGACTTTTCCATACACCAAAATCTTCAACCTAACTCATTTCAAAATAAACTCGACAAAGTATATATATGTTATCACATAACATAGCACGGAATCTATCTTCTCAATTACTCAGCACTACAGCTGAAGATATTCTATTCAAGTATCAAATAATTGTGGATCCTTCTACCTACACAGTAAAAAATTTGCACAAATTCAAGTATCAAATAATTGTGGATCCTTCTACCTACACAGTAAAAAATTTGCACAAATTCTTGCCACAAAGCTTAGGTATTTTTCGATAAGATTAGGGAATATTCCCTAAAATGCAAGGAACATACATTTTTTCCCCCTAAATTTTAAGGAGTATTCCCTACAGTTGAGGGAATAGTCCTAATATTTTTTATAGTGTAGAACGATGGTATATGTTTAGCAAAATTTTTAATAAAAAATATTTTCTTCAATTTCTTATGTAGGAGACCCTATCAAATCTTATGCATTTCAGCAAGGGATATCCCTACTACCCCAACAGTTGCGAAAGAGTTAAATATATCGAACTTTAAAGGATGTTTTAAAATATAAAAAAAAAAAAATGGGTACCTTAATGTGGTTTTTCTATATTTCGATCTGGCTGAGACTGTCATCTCAAGTCGTCTGCAACACTGCGGAGTCTGCTCAGATGGCGATCATGTCAGGAATGTACTTCTTGGTCTCTCCCAGTCACTTCTTATTACTTGGGTGCACACATGTTTACCACCACAAGCTCCCTACTGTCAAAATGTCTAATTATATTCTTATCTACAACATTGTTTTGTAATATAGAGCTCAAAAGGGTATCTTAAGCTAAGTATATAGCAAAAGAATCAATTTTGCGAATCGGTACATAGGAAAATATCCATGGAGCAAGTTTACAAATCTAATATCTAAAACCCCAGAAACACCTTCAAACCCTACAATAACAGATGTCGCCATGAATTAAACACAGAACTGATGTGGGGATGAACACTTGTAAGACATACCAGAATCAATTACCTATTAAAAAAAAACTTCCTGCGTATAAATATGTGGGGCATTAATTGCAAACTACCGAAATACACAAAAAGATATAATAATAAGTATATATTAGATTAGAATTTCGAATAATCTAAACATGAATCAACCTATAATTAACAGCTTTTTAGCGGAATACATAGCAGAATTCAACAAAAATATCTAAGAACTTAGCCCAATAATAGAAACGAAAGATGTGAAATTCAAATTTCACACCTTTTTTCGCGGGGTGACGGAAATGTTGTGTATGGAATTGATTGAATAAGTTGCACGATATCAGTACTTAGTACAAATTCAGTTTCAGCAATTAATGAGAATTCCAAAAGAATGATATCCTACATGTCTTTTAGTGGCCAACTAGTAGGCTAAAACCGCAAAAAACCCCGACCCTCCGACTGATGATACTTGAGAATGCGTGATAATAATATGCTAGGATTTCCTTTTTTGAAAAGAAGACCGTGCGAGAAACTGAAACGAAGTTAAAGCAGCGGTCTGACTGCACTGTAGTTATTCACTAATTCGATACACAAATAGGGACATATAAATCGTTCTTTTAGAAATAAAAAAACATTTTTGTCTAGTAATTATTACACTAAGTGTAAGAATAAGTAAGCAGTGTTGCCTGTATATGTGTATACTGCTGCCTTATAGGTAATTAGTTACCTAACTATATAGTGATTACAACAAAAGAAAGGAAGAGAGGATTCAACAAACGCTGAGTACTAAAGTGCAAAATTACAGTGCAAATTTTGTAAATTATTGTAATAAACTTGAAAATTCCTTAAAATCTGTTGATTGAGAAAATGTATTGTTTTAATATACTAGCCTTGTGTTTAGTGTGAAAAAAGAAATAAAAGAAATATTTAATTAAAATTCAGGATATCAGGTGCTAATTGTTCTTATAAATTTGTGATTCGGTTACATGACAAAAGAAGTGGAGGTTACTCTCCAGAGATAACGCAAGAACTAATCGGACAGATATCAAGCTACTATCAGCTAATGACTTTCGGCATCACCCATCAGTTCAAGCTCTTCTCGGCTAATCGTTGTACACATACGCAATTGTTAATCACCTGAAGTATCAACTCCAACCTCAAATTACACTTATTTTTTCCCGGACGGGAATCGAACCTACACTTGTTAGAATCAGTCAATGATGGATAAAGAAAAATTTTAAGAACTTTTATTTTTAACGATTCTAAATCAAATTAATAAATACAAGAAGAAAAAACAACCGCCTCGTCCGGGGTTTGAAACCGGGATCTTCCGCTTGCCGGGCGACTGCTCTTACCACTGAGCTAACGAGACAGATGATTTTCCCTCTTGCATTTATCAATTTGTTACTAGCCTACTAAGCCACGATTTGCTTTCAGCTGGCATTAACCAGTAACGATGAAAGCGCACAAATAAATTGTAAATTCAATTTTTATTTATTTTTTCCCGGACGGGAATCGAATCATCTACCCAACTAGAAAGACTTTTTTCAAGCTGGCCACACGTTCTTTCTCCAAGCAAAAATCGGTTAACCTTTGAAAGATCTAAACGATTGCTGCATATTTATTATTCTCCTAGAATTAAGCATGAAATATACAAGGAAGATGCTGATAATCTGATTAATTAATTTTTATTAATCTAAATAAATGTTTTTAATTTAAATTACTAATTATAACTAAGTTACGCATATAATTCTAAATACATCTTATTTATTTTGTATTCTCTTTATACTTACTATTATCAATCATTATTCTCAGCTTCAATAAATTATGTCGGTTATTATCTGAATCATTATTTTTGGTACACTTATAATCTATTTCCTAACTAACAATGTATAATAAACCCCAGTGGCGTGGCATGCCTATCTAAGCCGGGTGTTCAGAATCGAACAATAATGGGAAATTAACATATAAGTTCGCTCCAATAAAAACTACAATTAACACCAAACTGTGGTGCACTCATATTTTTAAAAGCAACGAAATATGCTTAAGGCGGATCTCTTTAGAAGAACGAATTTTAAATTAAGGAAATAGTAATATATGAAAACGAAAGGGCGAAGCTTATGTTACTTTTCAAGAACGGTTAAAGAAACTATTGTGAACATTTCATACATTACTGTAATCACAATTCATTTATAAATAAATTCCATACTACCTACTTTTCTCACAAAAGTCCTGTGTGACTTCCTCGTAAAATGTTTCTTTTTGTTTTAATTCTTTGAGGAGATGCTTTTCAACTGAAATAAGACCTAAGCTCGACAGTCTTTCTTTCCCATAGAGTTCCTTAAATAAGTTTTTATTCGCTTCAATGCTGAAAATGATCTTTCAGCACTAGCTGTGCTAGCAGGAATTGTTAATATTAAGCAAGCAAGCTTATAGACTTCAGAAAAAGTTGATTGAAGCTCATTTTGCGTAATATGTTTTAAAATTTCGCTGACTGACAAATTTCTGAAACCATTAGAATTATAGATCACAATTAACTCATTGTTCAATTTTGAAAAATCAAAAAACTGTCGAATTCTTAATAGAATTAAAGGCATTGGATGGAAAACTTTGTGAATAGCTAACAAATTTCTTGTTATTCAGCAATTCAATAAACACAAGCTCCTTCATACTTTTAAATCTAATATCCATTTGGGTAGAAACGGTGTCTATTATCTCCAAAAATAAAATTTTTTATTGCGCATTTGGTTGATCTGCATTTTGTAAGCGTCGTCGTTGTTGAGGTGGACCAACCAATGCTACGGTTTCGTCGAAAACTATTGAAAAATTACCTCTCATACTTCGAATATGTGACACTGTTTCATGATTTTTTTCATTGCAATAACAAATATCCATGATTTTACTCTGGAGGATGTTAAATAAAATATCAGTGAAAGCAAATATTTTCGCAAAAGTAATGAGAAGAAACTGATTATCAAATTTATTTAAGAAGTGCAGAAACCCTCCGGAAAATAAAATGGTTTCTTTGTCCCATTTTTCTGGTTCGGATTTTCTCAAAAAACTCGATAATGTCTTTTCTGTACTGACAAACAGTGTTCAAAATTCTGGAATTTGATGACCAACGTGTTGGAGCAAGTTGTGGTAATTTTATTCTAACATGTTCATAGAAAGCCTGAATTCTCTTTGTAGAATGTGCAAAAAATGATGCAATGCTAGACATAGAAGAAAAGTTTACAAGGTAAAATAAACTCTACAGACTTCGATAAAACTAAATTTAAGCGATGAGCAGAGCAATGAATGAAACGTGCATTAGGGTAAACTTCCCTTACCTTAGCTTGTGTGCCATTCAAATTTCCTGCCATTACCGCAGCCCTATCATAATCCTGAGCTACCAATTTGTGGCCGAAATTAAAACAATTTGAAGAAGCCAAATTAAGAACATGATTTGAAATTGCATTAGCAGATCTATCTTTGTTAAAATCAGTGAAAAATAAAAATCTTTCCTGTACATATCCATGCCCATCCACTAATCGAATAATAGTGGACAGTTGCGACTGACTAGACACATCAGATATCTCATCTAATAGAATTGCCACATACGAGGAGCTCTTAATTTCACTTTTAATATGATCCAATATTACTTGATTTATGGATAAAATCAAATCATTTTGAATATCGGACGTGATACCTTTAAATAGGGAATCACTACGCAAATGATTATACAGAGTCTCATCGTATGTGGAAATAATATTCAATAATTCAATATAATTTCCACGATTTACAGACTGCACTGACTCATTATGGCCCCGAAAAGATAACTCCTGAATGTCCAGAAAACATACAGCGTCGATGAGACGTTTTAAAATTTTTCTATTTTTGGCCATGTCCTCGTTGTGACGATTTATACAAATCTTCTTTTGTTGATCCAACATTACATCAATTCTAACTTGACCAAATGTTTTAAAAGCTAGCATACAATTCATATGTGCCAAGCTCTTTACATGCTTCGTAACACTAGCACTCAAATGATTTAAGTCAGAAGAGCCACCTTGTGACCTAACCGATTTATCTTTATCTGAGGCTAAAAGAAACAAGGCCAACAAGAGAGTTTTTTAAGTTGTTCGCAACCTGTAATCCATTCAATTATTCAATTTTATCATAAATTGATACAGGAAAGCGACGAACAACGACCGACTTCGCCATTTTAACCTCTGACGTTAAACCTTTCATATCAGGTTTAGGTCGCCCGTTTTTAATTATTGACGTTTTTTCTTCAGTTGTGCGCCTTGAAAAAGGTGTTTTTAATAAGCTCGTAATAACACTGCCAGAATCCATTATATAATTTACTGAGTGAATTAATAAAAATAATTTAAATTATGTATATTAAAGTCTCACAGAAAACCACTATGACCGAAAATCCACACGAAATACATACGAATGAAATAAACATTCGGGCGAACTTTTAAATATCTATAAATTCCCCACAAATTCAACACGAAAATTTCTCCTCAATACAGAAAATAGCGAATCTATGGCACGTAACAGCATTATTTGTTTGGTTGTATACCGTGCTCAGCGGCAACACTGTACGCAATTCAAAGGCATGAGGGCTGGGGAACTTACAAGTTAGACAGAATGAATATTTCTGCTCCCTGTATTCTCGCATATTTGTATAGAAATTATAGAAATAGAAAGGCAAAAAAATGTAATGTAAAGGCAGAAAAAATTTATACAGAGAGAATTTTTTTTTTTTATTTTATCTGGAGGAAATATACAGGTTGGGTCTTGGGTGTTCAGTGAACACCTTGAAACCTTTGACGCCTCGCCACTGATAAACCCATTTGAATCTTTTTCAAAATTTTAATTCTCTACATTGTCTACGTTTATAAAATATAGTGTAGAAAAGGGATTAAGTAGGCTAGTAACAAATTGATAAATGCAAGAGGGAAAATCATCTGTCTCGTTAGCTCAGTGGTAAGAGCAGTCGCCCGGCAAGCGGAAGATCCCGGTTTCAAACCCCGGACGAGGCGGTTGTTTTTTCTTCTTGTATTTATTAATTTGATTTATAATCGTTAAAAATAAAAGTTCTTAAAATTTTTCTTTATCCATCAAATTACACGTCAAATCTCTCACTTTTCATACAATGAGATATCCGGTGTGACTCTGGGGCACAAGGTCCAGGGTGCACGTCAAACTAACAGCAAATAACCACTCCTCAAGCAATCAGTAACTATCTAAGTTACACGTCAAGTCTCAGCTGTCTGTCTCCCTACAGATTACAGCGCGTTCCTAGTTGAAAGAACTCATTAAAAGTTCATTTTTGAACATAAATTAACAGTGTTAAACATAAGTTCTGTATGGAAACACCAAGAAAGGGTAACCCGCTATATTTCATTCTTCAGATTCTATTTACCAGTCCTATGAAAACATCATGTACCAAATTTCAGCTCTCTACGTTAACGTGCTCATAGGCAGTGCCCAAATATATAGTGAAAACGACATTTTTATATGGTAAACGTACGAAGGAGTCGCCCTATTGTTCCCATTTTAGAAAAAATCGAAATAACTTTTAATATTATGCATAAGTGTCCAACTCATTTTGCTCTACCAACATTATTTCTATGCGTTACCATCAGAATGACAAACTTGGTATACTGTATTATTTCATCAAGTGTATGAACATACGGTGTTGCCAATATAAATGCAATATCAAATTATTTACGACGCATAATATTGTTTATTTGTTAATATTTAAATTTCCACGCTGAACTAAAGTTGGAAGATATTGCTTGCTTCATGAGACTCTAGGCTTAATTCTGAATTAGATTTAGTGCATGAAAAATTGTGCAGAACATAAGGTAAATATTTCAACAAACAATAAAAATAAAATATTTCTAAAATTTTGTTTTCTATTCGCAAAACGTAAGTAGCAAACTCCATACACATTTTACCTATTTACTTACTTATTTGCTAAAAATTCTAATTTCTTTTAAATACAAAAAAATATTTATTTATCTTCATGCTTGGCAGATTCAGCATAATTCAATATAAAAAAAAATGTAATTTATTTTTTCTCAAAATTTAAAACAGGAAAATTTCATCCGCCTTGATTAAGAGCATCATCACCTTCTTACAGAAACATGAAATTTATGTTAAATAAAATTAACAGGCAAGAAAAGTTCTCCCCACTTGTCACAAGACAACAAATCAAAAGAACACCCCTAAATGAACTAAACCGTCGACAAAATACCTAATCCATCGTCTCTGTCGTCTTAAGTAAATTCCTCAAATAAGAAAACCATTATTCAAGTAGGTGCTCGGTTCCCGTTACTTCCACCCAAAATAGCTGCATAACTTCCGAATCTGCCAACTTAATTACATTTTCATTAACCTAGCACAATATATGTGACCAGGTTTTGCACTTCCTTTTGATGCAGTAGCTCGATTTATGGTCAACAGAAAAAGTGTTTTATGAGCTACTTTATTACGGCATTAAGAAGTCGGAGGACAACAATTTTGCTTCTGTCCGCAAAGTATGTAGTTAAGACGGAAACCAAGAATTGGGCTGTGTAGAGCCCTAAAAAATCGAGCGCCTTAATCCGCTTTCAGAAATTCCTTTTTCGATAGATTCAAGAATACATATGCCCCTGAGGGCCCTAGGTTTCCACAAATAATTAGGACAAGACCCACTTAAACTGGTTAGCATCAGCATATGTGAATGTATTGTAACGAGGCAAAATTTTCTTTATAAAGGAAAGGGCAACAAACATGGAGGAGTGGGTCAAGTAGTGCCATAAATTCTGAAATCCAAGAGTCAAAAGGAATTTGTGAGCACTGCGGGTGTAGTGTAAAAAGTGCTAAGTCAAAGATTCGAACGGCCTGTGGGTTTCCTTCAGCTCCTCATCTTCTCCATTACAATGAACACGAGAAATAAAAGTTCACAATGACTGCTCTATCTGACTTCCAATGTCGTTTTGATTCTAGGGATGGGTAAGCAGATATTCCCTTAGGATAAACTTGGATCTATTAGAATTGAGTTAGCAACACCTTATGACTATGTGTTTTGAGTATCCTTTGAATGAATTTGAAATGCAACAACTTACTTCGTATCAAGAAAAAGAACTTGTTAAAGGTGTTTCAAGCAAAGGACTATATTGTGTCATTTGCTATACGTAGGGTAAAATTACTAATAATTGTATTAACTTTAATCATATTATACGGCCATTCGACACGAAACCGGTCAAAAGGTTCTTATTTTGGACCCGACCACCTGATTTGAATGAAGCTTTCACAATTTGTAGGGAATACCAAAATAGCTCACCCATATTTTTTTTCACTAGCACCTAAGTCCCCCCCCCCCCCTTGGGAGTTATAATTTTCGTAATTTTACGATGAAACGTCTTTTTCAAAAAATCATATTTCGAGAACGGAGCAACCAATTTTTCTAATTCAAATGCCAAATGAAGTTTAATACTATACATTTTTTATAAGAAAATATAGCAGCACTGAATGAACTAATAATAGTAATTTAAAAAAAGTATTAATCAATGGAAGGGACATCTAGCACATTTTTTTTCTATTTTAATTTTAAAGCTAGAAACCTTGTCTATCCATGTAAAAAAATACGATGGTGTTCGGCTTCGTTCTTGAGATATGAATTTTCAAAGTCACCATATAACAAAAGTAATATCACTTGAATATTAAATTTATCGGAACTGCTATTAGCTACATCCTGCTCATCCGAAGTTATCTCGATGAGATGTTCTGCCATAAACACTTAATGGTAGTACTCAGAGGAACAGAACTGATAGCCCAGCTCACCGCGTTAAGGTGGCAGTCCGCGGGGAGAAAACCTATTAAAAAAACGTGTTTTTTTCCCAATATTCCCAATATTAGCGCTAGCAATAATTAAAACATTGCTCACGCAAATGTTAATTATTAAAGAAAAATGCATATCCATGAATCCGAGCGTAATTAATGAAGTGCGATATTTAAGTAGTTTATGCAGACCTTTGTATGTATGTTAGCAAATGCAAGATTTAACAGTTCGGTAAACGATTTAAATCAGGGGTGTGCAACCTTTCAACTTCCCTGGGCCGCATTGGAAGTAGACGAGTTATATTGGGCCACACATAAAATATACGAACCCTAAAGATAGTTAATGAATAAAAACGAGGAATATACATATACATATTTAGTTAAAAATTTTAAGTAATTTAAGCTTCATTAATTCATAAATTTTTTATTATAAAATTTAAGAAATAGCAACAGGAAATTGATGTGATATTTGACATTGTTTTTGAGACAATAATGCTTCGATATTTTGCGATCGGAGTTGATGCAACTCTCAGTGAGTTCTCAAGGTGCTCATAAGTTATTTTGATCCAATATTTATTCTTTGTGTGCTTCATCTTAGAAAATAGCTGCTCACAAATTTAGTTGCTTCCAAATAGCGATGTCATGAGTTGTGAAGCAAGGGGTACTTTTTTCTGGGAAGATAATTCTTATAAAAGTCCAGTAAAGAGAAATTATTAAATATTTCTTAAAGTTGAACATCAGATTACGGCTCTAGCCATTTTATTTGAAAATTTCCTGGTAAGCTTATGTCGACTAAAAATGGAGTCGCAAATATCTAAAAAAATTGATGATTTTTTGGAAATCTTGAAATCTTTTCTCAGATTCCTGTATCAAATCGAAAATCAAGTTTGCATATTTTTCGTTACTCTCAGGACAGTGTTTAGCCAACGTTTCAAAATACATAAAATTATTTGCTTGGATTTGTGACTACCATAGTTTCAGTTTCATTTCGAAAGCCGCTACAGTTTGAGGCATAGTTGTACTTCACTTTGAAGACGCAAATTTAGCTCAAATGAGCTGTCAAGTCTATGTACTAAAAAAAGCAAAATCTGTGAGCCTGTTTTTATCATCAAGTTCTGGCACAGATTTTATTCTTGATTTCATTTCGCAAAACATAAAATCTTTTCAACATTTTACCCCGACTTAACCATCTTACTTCCGAAAAATAAATAATGTCCACAATGTCTTCAGTGTCAATTTGACTAAGTACAATTGCACATTGAAAACTTTCTATTGCCACATAGCGCAATTGTACATTTATTATGTCGAGAAGTAACTACTCCCATGGAAATGTTATATAGATAAAGAAAATGTTTTATAAAATTAATTGAGAAAGTATTTAAGTAGATGAGTTTTGTTGGGCCGCATTCAAAGCCGTCCTGGGCCACATGCGGCCCGCGGGCCGCGGGTTGGACACGCCTGATTTTAATATATAAGTGCACTGAGGCAGAACTGGGTCATATTGTGCCAAAATTCAGTTTTAACACTACTTAAAAGTTTTTGTTTAGAGTGAACTTTTTTTTTTTAAGCAGAAGACTAAAACAATTCCAACTGTCGAGTTACAAACGAAATGTACACTCCTTTTCAAAGCTAAGTGTAAAGGAATTTGCAATTTTCCGTTTTCTCGAAAACTTGTGATAAATCGTTTTCAGTAAATGAAGTCACACTCAAGACGGCTCTAACGCACTAGATAAGTTGTCTAGTCTAAACAGCATTTGAGCTGTGCAGATGAAATTTCCAGAAATATTGGCAAAAATTACAGATTTTATTCTTCTTGAGAAAACGGAATGATTTAAATTCGTTTATAGCTTTGAGAAACAGTGTAATTAAACTTAATGCCCAATCAAAGTGACAAGGTTTGCGTTTTCTTGTTAAAACCTGTTCTTCCATTCCTTCACTAATAATGATGAAGTGGTTGCTGACGCCCTACATACAGCTAATATTTTGGCTGCACGATTCAAATTCTCAATTTCCCCTCATATTTTCTTTATATCCTTCCTGCCCTTCTGTGCTTTGCATCTTAAGGTATCTCCTGTGAAGTATATAATAAAACCTTCAGAAAAAACCGATTTGTTTTATTCGACAAGAAACTATGCCACATTCAGAGTATTCCGAAAATTTTAAAGGAGCAATCCCTCTAGTTATCGACCAATTAAAAACACTGCGAAGAATTTTGAATATATGGTTAACTCAGAATTATTGAATCAAATTATCAACGATCGCCAGTATGGTTGCGCTCCGGACGCTCATCTGGAGACTTGGGACGTTGGAACTGTACTCGGGTTGTATTTGATTGCATTCCCGTCTGAACCTCATCCTTTGTATGCCGGTGTACCCCTGGATTCTGCTATCTAGTTGTGACTTAGGTGCCAAATGCCGCGAATCACAAACATGCACCTATAAAAAAGTGAAAGGCATCATTGCGGCAGCTTTCCAGTGAGACGATATAGCAAGCTAGAAGGCTCACTTTTGGACAATATCCAATAAAGCTAAGGCTGTGCAACCAGATCCGTCACAAATATAGGAATTTTATTCTATTCTACACATTTGGATACTTTGGCAACGGAGAAGAATTGATCTCTCCGGCTTAACTTACTGGAAATATTAAAGCCAAGAATGAATAAAAACGGTACATGGTAAATCAGTGCTCCAGTAAAGTAAATAGGAGTGGAAAAATTTTGATTTTGTTATAAAGAAACGAAACAGTTTTGGGTCTTAGATATATTAAATTCGACGCGAATCGCTTTGTCCCAAGTGAGGATGTTGTTATGTTCGTTTTCAATGATCTAACCCTGCAATCTCGTTTTACAGATTTGGCATTTTCTCTGGAGTCCGCAAGAGTATAAAAGGAGTAAGCTAAATCAAGGGTACCGTCAGCAAAAATATGGAAAGAAATCAAAGTAAGGGGAGGCACATCATTAATGAAAATTAAGAAGTAATATGTAAAATAATAGAGTCCTGCGGCAAACCGACATTTAGAGGGCGAGGTTCTGATGAAACGCAATCTAGTACAACCGGTATTAGGCACCCGCATAAACAACTTTCAATCCATAATAGAAGAGGACGACCAAGTGTTTTAAATTTAGCTAAAAACTGGATGCCAGACTCCAACAAAAATCTTTGAAATATCAAGGGCAACGACTTGAGACTCACCAAAAATTTTGAAGATTACGGTTCCAACCTTCCGTGCAAGTTTCCAGATGAGCGTCCCGTCCGGAAGCCATATTAGCAATTGTCGATAAGTTGATTGGTTACAAGATACTTCATTAATTTTAATTACAGATTCAAAAACGTTTAAAAGAATCGATGTGTTTGCAATCGGACGACGATTTGAGGAATCATTACCATCTTCTTTCATGGGAACAGCCTGTATGTCCACTTATTTTCAAGCAATTGGAAATTTTCCTGTCGAATAAGGTAAGTAGAATAGTTTGCGCAGGGGCTTAGCGAATGGTGGGGTACAGCCTTTAATTAACAGGGACGTGAAACCATCAGGACCAGCGGCTTTGGAGATGTTGTACACATCCAGCAACCAGAATAGTAATTTTATCCAGGGAGTCAATAGCCACTTAATCATTGATCAGTAGTGAAGCTATAGAGGGACTGATGAAGATGTTTCTAATGGTTTTGACCGGGGACTGGAAAACTTTGTTGCCCCTGCCGCGTGTCAAGATTCTTTGGTTAATATTCTCGTTAAAAAGAAATTTTTCTATCTGAATAATGAACTCGCAGGTGTTCAATGCATTCTTGTAGACTAGTTTCAGTCCGGAACATGTATGCAATAGTTCGGTGTGAAAAGCAGACTTCTCTGCATTTATTGCTTGATTGCACATATCGTTAAATCAAGAGCGATTTTGCTGTTGTTGCGATCTGCTCTAAGAATACGAAAGGTATTCATGCATGCAAAGACTTATATTCTTCCTAAATTTTAATATGCATTCATCACCATCCCTTGAAGCAAAACAGACCGATAAATCAAATTTTTCAAGATACGGTTTGGGACTTTTCCAATTAGCAGTTTTATAATGACATATAGAAGCTTACTTGTATGTAGGTGGAGAGGTAAAGGACAGAGGCTTGAGATGGTAAATTGATATGTGATTATACGGTGGTCTAAATTACCAAGAGTGGAATCGAGTGAGACGGAATATTTGTGGGAGAGAGATGTTACCTACAAATTTAGTAAATTAGGTCATCTCAAGCTGCATCAGGAGGTCGTGTGGGTGCATCCACCAACTGTTAGAAATAAAAATATTCACAACTAATTGACCCACAAGGGTAGCGGTCGAGGAAGGTCTGAGCCATGGTAGTCGTAATTGTTTACGATGCGATGGCTACTATTTGGGATTCTCCAGTACAACAGAAAAATTGAAAAAAAAAATGTTTTCTTCATTATTTCATCCATTATTGTATATGGTAATAATGGATGGAAAAAACCATTAAAACATATCAAAATTTCAACATGGGATCTTATCATTATTATAACTCGGAAAATTTCTGGAAATTTATGGAGTTCTATAGAATCCAAAATGCTGTTGAATCAACTTTCACAAATAATTGCTCACTAACTTCCATGAAATTTTCAAAACATTACGAACTTTGGTGATACTTTCACGATTTTTTACACCCTGATCCCGATCACAATTTTTTTACTGATAATATTAGGTAAAAAATTAGAAAAATTAATAAAATGAAAAATCCGTTTTCCAGGATATGCAAGGGTAAATGAGAAAATCCTTATCATTGATGTACTATTACTTTCAACTCAGCCATATTTCGCTATGATAGCATGAATAGCCAAATATATATGAATTTTTAAAGACCAGAACAGATTTTTTTTCAAAATTTTAAAAATTCTATAACTCGCGATAAACGCAATTTATAAGGAAAATTTTTATTTTTGTTTTCACAAGCACTCCAAGAATGTAACAATTCAAAAAAAAAAAAAAAAATTGTGACGGTTTCCCATTTTCCTAAGAAAAGATATGATAGAATACAACGAAATTTAGGATAATTTCCTTCTGATAATAATTTAAAAAAATCTTCTCCTGTTTCAGTAAAATATCTTGTACAAAATTTCCAAAATCGAAATGTCGTTCTTTAAATTCCTCGATTATATCTTCAATATATTCTACATGAGATGAAAATGATTTTCCCTCAAAATTTTCCATTTCCTCAAAATGTTCCTTGCAACTAGGGAAAAAAGTAAAGTCGCTATTGATAAATGTTGATTTGAATAGATGCAACTTTCTTTTAAAACCTTTGAAATGACCATATAGGCTTGTAATATTTTGACCTTTACCCTGCTGTTTTAAGTTCAACTCGTTCAAGTGACTAGTCCTGTCAGTTAAAAATGCAAGGTCTGATAAAAATATGGGATCCTGCATTTGATCCTCAAGTTATTCTGTATCAGACTTCACTTCATTTTTAAGAAATAGGGGTATTTCTTTCCGAAAAGCAAAAAAACGTGTTAAGCTTTTTCCGGCACTCAACCAACGGATATCTGAATGGAGAGCTAACTCACCATATGCAGCATCCATGTAATTCAAGAAATTACAAAATCTACGATGTGTCAGAGATCTATTACCACCTCTTATAATATTTTTACAGCTACCTTCATAGCATTGGCTTGAGGTAAATTTTTTCCACAGAGTACTTCTTGGTGTATTATGCAATGAAGTGTTGGGCAGTTAATATGGTTTTGCTTTAATAGTCCACAAAAGCGGATTTGTGTTCCCGTCAAGCTAAACCGTTGACGAATTATTTTGAAAAATAAAAAAATTTCTTTGTACCTTTAATCCAAGCTGAAGGATCCCGCAAGGTCGAAAACTTGGATTTTTCATGGGTTCCCGCAACTAAATAACATACAGGGTGTACCGGAAGGGTACCGATTTGTTACAATGCAGGAACACTTTCCGAATCCTCCATACTTTACAACGGAATTATGAACAGCTTCAAAAATGTCGCTACCATTTGTAGTCCCATGTAGAGATTCTAGACTAAGGAGCTCTTCGTTTACAGTGAACTCTTCTTGAATAGTTCGAACAAATATTAAAAGTTGACTAATGTCAGTCGAATCAGTGATCTCATCCAAACAGAAGGAAAAGTATTTACATTTTTCCATTAAATTCAATACCTTTTTGGAAACATATTGGTCCATAAGATCTACTCTCCTTGCTACAGTTCGATGAGATAAAGGCACGGTGTTGAATTTTTCGGCTGTCCTCGGCTCATGAAATTGTATAGCCATTTCAATTGCACATTTCTTTATCATGCCATCGCTATATCGTTTCTTAGCTTTCGTTAACTCCAATGCTAGTGAGTAAGATGCGGCGAAGCTAAATCTTTCTATGGTGGTAATTTTTGTAAAAAATGTGGTCTAGTGCAACAATTTTTTTATATTCTGCAATAATCGTAGTTCTGGATTCTCGAACATACACGTCAAATGTTTTGCTATGAAGTGATGTGTAGTGCCTTTTCACATTATATTCCTTTCATACAGACAAAACTTGCATGCAGATTAGGCAATGAATCTTTTCTTATTGCTTATAATAAAATAGTCCGATTCCCATCGGATCTGGTACATTCGATTTTCATTTTCAATTTTTCGTCTCTTCTCAGACATGGTTTTCTAAAAATAAATCAAAAAAAATATTGTCGGCATTCATAATATCCATAAAATGAAATATATTACATATGGGTTTTTATGAAATTTGATTTGCAAAAACAAATGTTTTGGTTAGTTAAATGTGCAAGCAGTATATTTTTTTATATTTAATTTCTTACTATACAAATATTAATATAATTACAAATACTTGAATCGAATTTACATTTACACAATGAAAAAACACAATTCTAATTGACAACTGGAATTAAAAGGGCTACGGACTTACTGACGCTATTTGATACCAGTAAGTGAAGATAAATGACCGGCCATGCAAAAAATAAAATTAAATCTACCTACGCTATGCTTTATAGTAGAACAGATATATAAAATGGTGGTGCAATATTCATTTTATTGTAAAAATACTATGATGACGTTGATAAATAATTGTCCGAATTGTAATTAGTACTTTAGTATTATCGGTAAATAAATAGAGTAAAGAGGCAATGAATTAATTACGTACCTAGAGATTTGTTGACAGCAACGTTCACAACATGCGTCTTTTAATAAAAAATAACAACTTTTACTCTTAAGCTAGACCCTAGCGTATTGCATCACTCGTGAAATGAAGCTGTCAGTTTAAGTTTAGAACTGACGACACGAAAGTTCAATCCACAGCCGTTGTCGCCAACATTTTACGACCGTTCATTGGTTTTCGGAGAAAAAAATTTTGAAGTTTGGACGCTTGTCTTTCCTTGCATCTTCGTGACAAGCAGATGACGTCAGCGTGTATTGTTTGATGGCAAATAATATCACAAATAAGTAAGTATACAGATAACGAATCGAATGAGAAAATTGAAAACCAGAAGTCAGATACGTACATGTTGCGAGTCAATTAAAAAAATTTGCAACGTCTCGC
The DNA here is from genome assembly GCA_963924295.1 of Dioctria rufipes. Lineage (NCBI taxonomy): Eukaryota > Metazoa > Arthropoda > Insecta > Diptera > Asilidae > Dioctria > Dioctria rufipes. Next base: position 54,984,511 of record OZ002744.1, on the reverse strand, counting down.
TCGAAAATAAAATTGACGTTGCCTCGACCTGATATAGGAAGGCCGTAATTCTTTCTTAAAAATTTGCTGGAAATTTTTTTCTTAGAAATTTACTGGAAATGTGTTCCTTAGAAGTTTTATGCATTATTGAAGGCTGACAACTGCAAAAGAAATGAATGCTTATTGGCAATTGGAGGCCGATAAAGGCACAACTGAAAGTATTGTATCTGAAAATAACTCTAATCGGCCAACAAAGTGAATAAAAATTCTTTTGGAACATTTTCTGTAAATTTCTAAACAAACCATCTTATTGCATAATTACGCGACTACGCTCATAAAAATTGTAGGCCTCCAAAAGCGCGTATAAGTTCTAAGAAGAAAAGTTCAATACATTTCTAAGAAAGAATTGAGGGCTTTCCAACATCAGATCGAAGTCTGGTTGATTTTATATTGGACCGAAGCATTGCATTTCTCTGGTAAAAGATAGAAACTTGGGTGTGTGCCTGAACATTAGGAACATTTCTTAGCTTCAATGGAGAACAATCTTACTACAAGATATTCAAATTTAATATATCAGATCAAAAGCAATATATATTTCTGAGTATATTTCTTTTTGAATGACTCAAATCCGTCAAAAAATGACAAAGTTATTGAAGTTTAAAAAAACGGAAATTAAAAACGGCGAATCTGGTGATGACGTCACGGTACACAACACGCACGATGCCAGTTTGCACAATATAATATTTATAAGACGATATTTTATGAATATTTTATGAAATAAATACAAAACAAATCCAATCCCCCCCAGCAGCAACTACACTCGCGCTGCGTTAGACCGCGAATTGTATTGTGTATAGTGACGTCATCATGCTAGAGCGCGTTTTTGAGAATGCGGCGCTAAAATAGCTATAACTTCGTCATTTTTTATCCGATTTCAATAATTCTTTCACTGAATTAATTGTTTATTTTGTGATTATGATTCTGCATAATTAACTAAAATAGTCATTGTTCTCCATTTTCATCGTAGCTAACTAACTTGGCTACCAGAAATGTTGATAAGGTTTTCATTTTTCTGATACGCATTCTTCATCTGTATATGTACTTATCTGTATGATAATATTTAAGGTTTATAAAATAATAACATGATTATTGGAAAATGTTTCGGGGCCGCATAAAGTGCCCTTGCCGCCGCATGCGGCCCAAGATCCACGATTTGGACAGCTCTGCCCTAGATGAATGCCCATATTGAATTTTGTATGGTATACCCATCTGCGCAAGTTTGATTTATGAAGTGGTTTTTTGCATATATGTCTAGAATGGCTCGTCGGACAGAAAAAATGGTCATAACCATTTTTATAGAATTTCTTAATCTAAAGAACTTTTCTGTACAATTAAAAATCTTGGACTGATCGTTTTTACAGTATACGTAAGAACGCAAAATTTTTATATGGCAACATAAGAAAGAGGTTGCTCGATTTAGTCCCTCCTTGAAGCTTTATTTACTATTAATATGAAAACAATGTTGGCGAAATTTCAGCCCTCTTCGTCGACACGTTTGCAGCACTGTTCAAATATGTATTGAAAACAAACTTTTTGTATGGCAACGCTACAACAGCGTTACCCTGATTTGTCCCATTTTCGAACTTAAATTTACTTTTGGTTAAAAAGCCCGTTTGCAGTTTGCATTAAAATAATCTCAAAATATTTACAAAAAAAATCGTGAAATTTCAAAAATTGTACTCTTCTGGCATCACTAGTTACCGTAAATTGTTGCTGTAAATGATTCAAATATATGGGTGTCCCATATACTTAATACAATGAGGGCAACGTGACAAGTTACCAACAAAATGCTTGGGAATATCTCTACATTAGTTGCCAACATTATTGATATTTCTGTGTGGACAGTGAACAATTCATGCTCTGTGCTTTTGGTTATTTTTATAAAAGCATAACGAATTAAAAGATAATAGTAAATAAGCTATTTATGAAAAAATTGTATGAAATTAATTTCTTTAATTTATTTGAGAAATTATGGGCTTTGAGGAGGAATTATTGAAGAAAACGAGGGGAAAAGTTATGCTGTGCGATAAGCGTCATCCCATGTATAGCAATCTCATCTTTCTCTTCAATTTTCTTTTTAATTTTTTTTTAAGCTTTCAATTTCAAGTAAGCCATAAAAACTATACTAAAGTTGTTTCTAAACTTTGTCCTTGTTACCATTACTTTTACAATAAATAAAACAGTAACCGCTGTCAAAAACATTTATCGCGACGCGTTCACTGTACTTTAAATGCGACATTGTCGTCAACTACGTTGCCAACATTTTTGTATCACTCTTACTGTCTTTTGGCTTTATGGTAGGCTGACCAAAATGTAGCGATTGCCCCACCCACCACCTAACCATGGATTCGGCTTGCAAACTACATAAGATTCGAGTGGTATGGATGGAACGGCATTAGAATCAACTTGCCGTAGCACACCTGACATCTCAGTGAGGCTGAAATCCCTACAGCGTCTTTGCAACAAAAATCCAATGTTAAAAGTTGAACAAATTTAACTTGTTGGACTCTCCCCCAAGAGTTTAAATATGTACATTGCTATAGTACGCTGAATGCAGCGTAGCATTCCGCAATTGATTTACTTCTCCTGACAGAAATTTCATTGATAAATCCTGATGTAAGTAGGGGTGGGGGTGTCGGTCTTGCTCTCAATTTATTTGAAAGTTGCCAGGAGCTAATAGTTTCGTAAATAACTTTTATCCACTCATTAACCCTTTACTAAATAATTTTGCTCATAAGGGCGACGTTTGTGACGAAAATGTGAAAATTTAGGAATAGTTATAAATTAGTTAACGTGGATGGATTTACATGACGTTTTTTTGATTTAGAAGAGTGCCTGGGAAACTTCCCGATGTGGAATTTTTTTTGTACGTTTGTGAGGAGTCTTGGGTGGGGGTGGAACTATCCGCTTAACATTAGAGCACACTCACCCGGACTTGGTTCATGGAAGCTCGAGTTGGGACATGCATGTGGTTTTCCTCAGTCAAACAGAGTGAAAAATAAAATAGTGTTAATAATTAGAAAAGAGGAACTTTATTGCAGTTATTTAAAATAAAAAATGTCTTTAAAACTTTCTTATATACAAACTAGAACATAAACAAAATTTATCAATATAAATCATTTTGAAATTCAATCAACCTTACTAAAAGGGAAACGAACTGGTCCATAGGCATTATTTTAATGATTTTTATTATTTTTTTTTTAGAGTCGGGCATATAACTTTGATAATCAGTCTATGTGGGTAATAAAATTCTAAGATCTATCAGAAAAAAATGTTCTTATTCCGGTACCAAGAGAATTATTCGTACTACATGAGGTCCCTAGTCGTAGGCCATAAACAGCCCTGTAGTTATCGTATGGTCAGCTCCTCTAAATATCACTATTTTGCATGTCTCTAGCAGAAAAATTTGGTCTTGCTTTGAGCAATTAGTTTAAGTATGTAGTTTTTGTACATTTGTACCGGAATAAGAAGTATTCCTTTTTTATTGCGTTTAACTACCCATAGCGGAGAAAAGAGTGATAAAAAATAAAATATAAAATAAAAAATAAAAGCATTTAGAAAAATATATTAACAATACTATAACCTTTTGAAAATTGCTACAATCACACTGTGGGGCTGTTTGTACTACAGTCCCCCTAACCTGAACTTTACACAGGTATGTAAAAAGCACACCAAGCCATAGCAAATTACTTATTGCGTAGATTGGTTATTAAATTAAGTTTATCTAGGAGTTCAAGATGATATCTCAACCGCACGTTATTATATGCAGCAAAATAAACACTGTGAGGCATATTCCCCCACGCGTGTGCTCTAGTGTTAAGGTTGTCAAATTTGTTCCGTGTGTGATATCAAAGTAAAGCTCTTGCTAAGTTCTATTAAATGGCATATTTTCTTTTATTCTGTAAGAAACATTATAACAGACTCTTTCACCCGAATATCGTTAAAATGCGTGATTTCGAATATGTGGCGCATTTGGTTGGCGCGGGGGGTAATTTTTCCTTTAAAAGCTTTAGCATCCTGTTTTCATATACCTCTAATGGGAGCATTTTAATTTTCGATGTTCAACCGTTATATGGATATTGATATATAAAACTTTTTTACATGGAAGTACTTGAATTAAAGTGCGATAGCCTTCCAAACTTCTGACCACAGAGAAAAGATAACTACTCCCACAATATTCAGAATAGAACGTAGCTGCGAAATGGTATGCATATATCAGATAGATTATGTAGGGTTATAAAAGTTTTTTGCGATAATGTAATGACTAAAAAGTTGAAAATAAAATATATTGTAACAACTTTTAAAATAAGTAACTTTGATAAATAAATAAATTATATAAAAATATATTTCTTTTCCTCAGTGATATACCAAAAAAAAAATTTCATTGCAAAATAAGAAATGCTAGAACTCAGATTAAATATTAAAATTGAATGTAGCCAATAACACTATTTAAAAATTAAATTATCTCCTTTGACTTTAAATATTTTGATGTTTTTTTACTTTAACATATTTTTGCAAGAATAAGATACTGACTGTCTACAATATTATGTACGTTTTCATTTAATTGCGAGATAGTGCAGAATTTTTGCTTTTATTTAAAGATTCCGGCGGACGATTATACCTTTGTACAATAATATGTATTGAATATGCATGGTAATTGGTAAGAATGAATTAGATGGTTAAATATTTTATTTACGTTTCTTACATTACGTTGTAAAATAAAGTATTGAGTGAATTTCATATGTTTGCTTAATTATGCGGTATGCAGTAGTTGCTATAAATGACTTAAATGAAAGATTTGATTGCCCGTGTTGTCGTGCATCGCTGATTTATTTAACGTTGATAATGGCTTCCTTCTATTTCCAAACCAAGAATAATGATGAATATTTACAATATTAGGTATTATTGACATAATTGACTTTGATACTTGTATAATGATTTATAGTAGCAATAAGAAAATCGAAGCTATAATTTACACAAAATGTATTGATTCCGTTCTTCTGAATCTCACGAACCGCCACTGATATAAACACTTTTTAGAGCCACAAAAAAATTAGTTGTATCTCAATCGACAGCTATTGTTTACTTTCTGCAAATTCTCATTAAAGTAAAATTTAAGACATCCAGAACTATTCCTCTGGAAACATTTTTATTAACTATTTATAAATACATAAATGCAGACCCTAGGCAAAAATAAAACAAAATAAAACATTGAATTCCGTCGGAAGTGTTTCAAAACCGTATAGCCTGCAGTACACTCGCTTCAGCTCATTGCTACAATACATCCAAATTTATAATTGCGCAAAATAAATTTCCGTGCAAACACTTGTAACCATCAATTTACTTCTCACTGCTGTTTCCAGGAGCCACCCACTTTTCAAGACAGTACTTTTTCGTACCAATGCACCCTCATTTCTGTTCCTTTAAATTCACCCAGAATATAACCACAAAAAGAGTCTATCCTTGCGCTAGAACCATATCAAGGGATAGAAGTGCTGCAGCACTTCACACACATCTAGATTTCACCCGTATCAGGCATCCGTTCTCGAAACTATAACCCGAAGATCTTTCCTACGGTGTGTTGAGTTAATGATGTTGTAATTAAATTCATTAGGAAAGTGCTTCTTACTCCAGCAATACCAACATTATTTATAACAACTCAGTGTACCTGGATAAAAGTGGGTTTGTTTCAGGTATACCCTTATGAGAAAGTAAAGAATTTGTAGAGCTGAATCAATTAAGAGGGAAACCCTCTATAATACCAGTGTTAAATTTCTCTGAAAATTTCAAGCGGGTCAAAAACATTCTGATGTTGTGCAACATATCGAATTGTTTGCTCTTACATTACGAAGTTTTAGTAATTATTCAATTTTATGCAGGAAATATTTATTATTTGTCACCCCGAACAGGTGCTAATGTAGGAGAGATATTACCTGTGTGGCAAAGTGAAAGCATTTTTGTGCACATAGAAATAATTTTTGTAATTTTGGAAGAACCCCTTTCCTATGATTAATAAAAAGAAATTTTGCTTGTTCTAAACTTTTTGCTAAATTAGAAGAAACAAAATAATATATTATTAGCGCCCAGTTCTGTAGGCACAAGGATTAATGCATTTATATATACATACTTTTATAGGTATACCTTTTTTTTTTTAAATTTTATTATATTTGCCCAGGACAATCTTTCTGTACCAATTCACGCCTGAAAGACAACCCTTTTCATGTTTAGATAGCAATTAATCCTATAAAGAAATGAGCCCCAAATTTGTCTGCAGCCGACTAGTTCAGGTTAAGTAAAAACACATGTTGACATATGTTTAAATTGTTGTTGCAAAATTGAAGGTTATTTTTTTGTTCAGAGATTCTCCATTGTTAATATGGATTTGGTTATAATTCCATCACAAATGAGATGCTTGATAAGGCGAAAATATCATATCTTCATAAAAGTAAGTGTTGTCTTGACCTAATTATAAAAATGTTCTTTCGAAAAGTACGAAGTCCGAAATAAGAATTAAGTTTATTTTAACACAAAACTTGTAAATAAGTATACAGTATATGGCCAGCTCATTATACCACTCACAAAATTGAGCTTCTTCAAGTCATTACAAATTCCTTGTTTCAATAAAATATTTATACTATTATGCAAATAGAGGTACGAGTTTTTTAATGCAATAGTCTTCACTCTACAGTACTGAGTCATTTGAATTTTAGGGTCTTTATTCTTTAGTATATATACTTTTCAGCACTTTGTATTGTTAACAATTTTAAAACATCTGCACAAATAATAGAAAAAATATTAAGATTTTGTAAGTTTGAGATTGGAAATTCTTACATGTTGTAAAAAACAAAACAGATAATTATGTTTTTAAAAAAATTTCTTTTGGCTCTTGAATGCAAAGGGTTCATATTCTTAAATATTGAAAATTTTCAAATTTTTTAGAGAATGCAAAAGAAAAAAAGATTTAACTGCAGAAATTTGCAGCGATCCTAGCATTAATAAAATGTGGAAGGTAAATTGATTGAAGCTCTGTAAGATTCTTTCCTTTGTGTAAGAAATCTTTTCAAAAATCTATTTGTCTTGCTTGCCTCATTTGGCGACAATTTTCACAAATTTGTTCGTCTCAATTTCAATCGTCCTTATCAAAGTGAAAAAATTTCTATTTGGAAATTTATTTGTTTTTCCACTAGCATGTAATTACTTTTCCCGAAGTGAATAAATGAAGAAACTAATATTTTGTAAAATATTTTAATATATTCAATGTTCGAACCAAACTGATTCGAATATATTTTTATAAATATTAAAATTTCTGAAAAGAAAACATAATAAAAACATAGCATGCAAATTTTATAAAATGAAATCTAATCTAATCACTCTCAATCAAAACACAGATACACAACCAAACAAAGCCATGTATTTGTCTTATATACAACATATTGTATAAATACAATACAATATTATAGCCTCTTCGAACAGATTAAGTCAAAATCATTATCATACGATTGACCCGTTAGATTCGTGATAAGAACAATCCTGAAAACTGAACATATTAAAAATTATCATGCTAAAATTGAGATCTGAAAATAAAATAAATTTAATCTAACCAACAATGTTCCCTAAAAATGGGTACGATATATAATAAAAGCATTTCATGTAGCATTCAATACATGCCACAAATATAATCAGATCAAGCCGATCAATTTGCAATTCTACATCATCATTACAAAACGGGAATTTATTTTTCTTCACGGGCTGCTGCATCGAAATTTTTTATCACAGCAGCATCTGCTGCCGTCTGTTTCTTGTTGCTATGCATTTTGTTCGTTGCTAGGTAAGTTTTATCACTAGTACCGTAAGTGCACAGATGTTCTGCCAATTCTTGTGATCATGCGCCTTTGTTACTCCATCATTGGTGTCATGTGCAAGCAACGGCTATAAAAACCACAAGCTGACTGATCTCGATCTCTTTTTGCACTTGGCATCGCTTGGGATAGGTTGGGTAGGTAGGGACTAATATTTTATATCGGGTATCGACTGATATAGAACTTTTGTTAACAAATCATTTTATTTTGGGTATTGACCGAAGTAATCACTTACTAACATACACTTTATTTCGGGTTTTGACTGCAAATAAAGAATCTTACTTCGGGTTTTGACTGAAGTCAAGATAACATTTTAAGTCGGGCATTGACTGATTTAAAGAGCATTATTTCGGGGATTGACTGAAATAATCATTTACTAACAAACACTTTATTTCGGGTTTTGACTGAAATAAAGAATCTTACTTCGGGTCTTGACTGAAGTCAAGATAACACTTTAAGTCGGGCATTGACTGATTTAAAGACCATTATTTCGGGGATTGACTGAAATAATCATTTACTAACAAACACTTTATGTCGGGTTTTGACTGAAATAAAGAATCTTACTTCGGGTCTTGACTGAAGTTAAGACAAGATTTTAATTCGGGTATTGACTGATTTAAAGCATATTGTATCTCGGGTCTTGACTGAGATTAAAATTACTAACATTAACACTTTATTCCTGGTCTAGACGGGAATAAAGAATTGTTCTAATAAAATATTAGAACAAAGGGTCTTAACATTAGCTTAAATCCAACCACCTCAAGTGCCAAGTTTAGATCGGTGAGTACCAGCCACTTGTAACATTTTATTATTTATTTATATATCTATTTTATAACAAATTTACTCATATATATATATATATTTACATACTATATACTTCGTGTGCATATTTATCAAATATATCAATTCAACTTACTCTATATTTATTTTATAAACATATAGCCTTTTTAACGATTTTATACTGCAATTTTTTGGCAATACGTGTTTTCTCTGACCCAAACTTACATATTGAGTTTTATCCCAATACAACTAATTGTGCATTACAAATCTGTGTTATTAAGTGTATTTTCTAATGTATGTGGATCTTTGACCTAATTCCTTATATACATAATCTTATCTTACTATAATTAGTGGGCAACATTAAGAAATAAGTGTCTATTATTGAACGTTAAAAGAAGTGGACAGTGTTTTTAATTATAAGAGGATAAACCACTGATCTTAATCCATAATTATCAGTGCATTCATTGCAGTCTTCAGTAAATTCAAATTTGCGTGTGCGTTCTAACTACGAGCAGTACATTCAAAACGTATTTCAGTCAATAAAATACGAAAAATTGAAAACAAATTTGCTGGAAATGACATTGCCACATCATGACGTAGAAACACAAAAAATTTCTCTCGAATCGGGCATATCTTGTTATCTTTGTATCATGGTGTTAAAGTTTCATTTAGAAATTGATTTTTCACAGTCAGCACAAATACTAAGCTGACAAAAATAAATAAATATCAAATTCTTTTATTTTGTTGTTAAAAAGAAAATCGAACAAAACCAAAATAAATTATGTAGACACCGTTACATCAACCTCCCCCTCAGCGAGAGCATCTATCTTGGTATCATCGGGTGAATTTTCATTTATATTTAGAATTTGATCATACCTTTTTTAGTAATAGCATTTCGTGTTACTGGTTTGTGCACATTCAAATTCAAGTTTTAGACGAGCAATAGTGATACAGGTCCAACTTCCGCTGAAGTCAACAATAATAACATTCTTATCGTTTGTTTTAATTACTTCGGAAGGTTCTTCATACCGACAGTTAACTGATGGTTTTGACTACATGAATTCAAAATATTTTAGGTCCTTAGCTACTGGTGGAAGTGAATTTATGTTAGGGCAATTATACCATATGAACTTTTGAACATTATTATCTTTAGACATAAGCTTTTATTGTTTACTCTACACTTTAGTTCTATAATCTGACACTGTGTGATTTAAGTTGCTTCTTCTCTCGTAAGTAGCATTTCTATCAACAAAAGGCTAAGGGCCCAGGGACGGAAAATCCGAAAAATTCGTGAAAGGTATCAAAAATTCTTGGAAATCTAGTTTACGTTGTGTGCTAAAAATATCTTCGGCTATTGGACAATTTAGCAAGTAGTGCGCATCGAATCCTAGTGTAGGGAAAATTATGACACGTGGAAAACACATGTGGAGGCATTGCTGATTTAAATTGACTTATGGGAATACGAACCGGAGAAAATAAGAAACCTACTAAAAATAATTGTGGCTCCAAGGAAGCTCAAATGCAGAAGTCACATGAACTGGAGTGGGATAAACACAACAAGAAGGCGCAAGCTCATCTAATTCTGCCCACCGATCATTAGTTTTAGGCGAAGTGCGTGGCTGAAAAACATCTCATGAAATTTGGGTGATATTTCAAAGTATTTTCGAATTTAAAATATCAGCGAGGAAGGAAAACTTACTGAAAATGTTAAAAAAAAATTCTCAAGCTGATGACATAAACGGTCATATGTTTTCATTCTTTGCTATCGTCGACAAACTGACAGAGATTAGGCTAGAAATCAACGAATATTTACTCTCTATTCAACTCTTATATAGTCCCGCCGATAATTTTGGCAGTTATAGGAGTTGAGTCAGGTGATGAGCTGCCAAAGTCAGAAATTCGGAAAGTAATTCAGATTTACGCATTATATCTCCAGTTTTTGTCGATGGTTGTAGTTCGTTCATAGCAGCTGTGATAGTTATGCTTTTAGCTCTATTCTTGGGAGCAGCTCTGGTTGTTTTGTTTCCTCTACTATTAACTCCCACATTTGAGGTTGATCTGTGAGTATTAAATTTGTTTTCCATGTGTGTCCTTTGCACTTTTTCTGGCATGGTACTGATTTTGGAAACGGACAGACAATTTCTTTATTACGCTGAAATTCCTAGTGATTCCAATTGCAATTGAACAAAAAATGTACATTCAATTGTTTATTGAGATTTTTTCTCAAATGTGTTAAGTCTTACTATGTAATGTAATGTTTCAAAAATAATTTTTCAGTGCTGTGGTAGTTTATTATGTATTTAATTCCCTCTTGATCATGGATAAACAAGAATTTTAAGAACTTTTATTTTTAACGATTCTAAATCAAATTAATAAATACAAGAAGAAAAAACAACCGCCTCATCCGGGGTTTGAAACCTGGTTAATGCCAGCTGAAAGCAAATCGTGGCTTAGTAGGCTAGTAACAAATTGATAAATGCAAGAGGGAAAATCATCTGTCTCGTTAGCTCAATGGTAAGAGCAGTCGCCCGGCAAGCGGAAGGTCCCGGTTTCAAACCCCGAACGAGGCGGTTGTTTTTTCTTCTTGTATTTATTAATTTGATTTAGAATCGTTAAAAATAAAAGTTCTTATAATTCTTCTTTATCCATCCCTCTTGATCAACCTGAAAATATCATTTAAAAAGTTCTTCGGAAAATTATATGTTTGTAATGATCAATTTTACCTTTGAACACTTTCATCAATTACATCGACAATATGATGATCAGTGCTAATGACACTTAATACTGATCAGACGTGTGATTTTATTGTCGACAATAGTTTTCCTATGGGGCTCAGCATTGGCAAGTGAGACGGGAAACATTTTGAATGACAGCTTCGTGTATAGAATATGTAATAGTGGTTGCAAGTAGTTTTTACAGCGCTTTTTTAACTGCTCACTTGCGGCACTGCCGTCGGATTAATATAACAGAATACCCTTAATACAAGCAAATAGCTAATAAGTACACCTTTTATAAAAAACACATGGAAAAAGTTCTGATTTGAAGGAATTAAATTTGCGATTTGAGTAGGTATATGAACTGACAGTAATTGTTGCCACTGTATGCATATATACAATTTTGTGTTTACCTTATGCTTATTAGAAATGACTTTTAGATTAGCACTGATACTGGTTTCAAAGGAATTTTAATATATTGAATTTATTTATTATTAATAGGTATAATATTTTTATTCATGCAAAGCAATTTATCTGGAATAATCATGTTGTACCTTTTATGTAGTTTTTGAATACTGCCTTATTTATACTTAAAATTCAACAAAGGTAGATGTAATTTATTTATTTATTTAATTTAATTAATTAAGTGCACCGTATCAGAGTTGCCAGTATAGTACAAATATACCATTTTGATACATGCTAATTTATTTAGTACGTTGGTATGAAATTTTTAAGGTTTGAAAACACCCCCCAACTATCCTGGACTTAATAGTGAAGGAGTTTTAGTCTTGAGAGCGGCTTGACTATCCGACAGGATATTAATGGTTGAGCCATTTATGGCTCTTTCAATGCAGGTATTGGCGCATTCTTGTATGGCTAAAACCTCTACCTAGAAAACGGTATCGGTAGAGTCTGGGCCTTTGATATATGGCTCCAGATGCTTGGTCCGATAACACCATTCGTTTTGGAACCGTTTGTATACCATACATCGATCCTTGTTAGAAGGACGACTTAATGGAACGTCATTGTTGTCGGTCTCACAAGACCAGGTCGAAGGTCTTAAAAAATCTACCTTGGGTGTGATTATATCAGATATTACCGTAATTCATAACTAATTTCTTGGAGCTGAAATTAATCAGAAGTGTTAACAGATTTTCAAACCGCATTAATTATTTTCCTGCTAGAATTTGCATGCGATCCTCCTTCTTTTTAGATTTTAAGGATAATAATCTATTCATTTTACGTGTGTAAAATCCGATTAAGACTTTTGCAATAATTTCCTTATAATTTGGTGTTTATGTTCAGATCAAAAGTGATAAGTCATAATTTTGGTAAATATATTCAAAAAACGTTCCGATATTTGGATTTTCGATGAATTGTATAAATGCTAAATATAATTTGCCATTGATGGAGCTTTATATGCTTTCAATTCTATAAGGTAGTCATCAATTTTTTTTTCATTCTCATTAGTTCGAAGCATAATGCTTTACAAGTAGAACAGCTGTAAGTATTACCTATTTTATTTGCTACATAGCCTGCAAAGTAGACTACGGCGTGACAATTTAATGGGGATGTTTTTCTGTTATTGTTAAATTAACCAGTCCCTTTATTTGCCCTTCCGGGAATTCCTTGTTATCGCCATTCTCCGTATCATTAATAAGTTCCTTTATAAGTATGTCGACTTCATTATTTTGAAAGTCCTCAGAAACCTCTTCAAACACGGAGATGTCTTCTTCCGGTAGAGCTGAGTTTGACGGCTCACGTAAAAGAGTTTCTTCAGTAGCAATGTTAAAGCAAATACTCATAGTGGGAAAGAAATTTTGGAAAACAATTTATCTAAGATTTCTCGATAATCTGAGGGCTAAAGGATTCCGTTCATAGCTACCTTTACATCTGCGTAATATAAAAATGATATTTTCTAGAGGATATTGGTTACTGTGTCATATTATGATGTAACTTTGAGAATTATGTACGTTTACCATCAAAACAATATAGTCTTTTCATTCGACCTAAATGTCTCCACTTATGAATGAATGAATGTCGAACCTATATTCCCGAAAGGTTTCTGAAACATCCTGATGATCTTTATAATCCACACTGAGAAAAATTGTACAATAAATTCAATTGTACAATAGTAATAGATGGAAGAAAAAAGAACCTAAAAGGTGTAAAAATTTTCAGTTATTACAAATGTAGTAAAAATAGCTCTTCTTCAGTACAATTTATTACAACTGAAATAGAATCCAGTACTGGTCTATTTTACTATATTTAATAAGTTATTCTATTACATTAGTCACAATAGATTCAAACACATTGTGCAATGAAAAACACTACGTCCCAATATTTTCAACTACACTGTAATAAAAGTACTGCTTTATCCGTGCAAGTGAGTTAGTTGGAATAAAAAGTGGTTTTGCTTATTACGGGAAATTTTAGTAATTTGGTAATTGTTTCTTCTGTGTGAAATTGATTTGTTCCTTCATGGAAAAGTTAAACGTGATGAACAGTAAAGGTGTTGATGAAAATGGTGATTTGATCAGTGTAAATGATGCTGAAAGTAGTGAAATTTACGCTGATTAGCTTAACTTTTCGGCATTTGACGATTATGGTTCTTCAGTTAACCAAAAAAGCCAGGCAATAGTTTTTATTGCTGAAGATTCAATATCCGAAAATATTTCGCAATTATTAATTAAGTGGAATTTGGCTCAGTTGAATAATTTTTTTAAAGGTGATTATTTAAATTTGGCCATCCAATTACGACCAAAACTGAAAGTTATTACAGATAAAAGAATCGGTGCAGAATGCATGAAATACATGACCGAGAAAGACATTGAGATGTTGATACCAGACGAGTTCTTCGCAGAAAAAATTAAATTCAGAGCAAAGCTGGCAAAGAGGAGAGTTGAAAAAGTTGGAAAACCTCAAAATATGGGTTACAGTTAAATTTATATATACTGAAATTTTAGGGCTACTTCATAGTTTTATCGGCGAAACAATTTCAGCGACACCCTCATTTAATGACTGAGTGTTAGAGTGGGTGAAGAAAATTGAAAATGCATCTCAATCGTCAACACAAGCTTCCAAAGAGCTTTCGCCGACCTGCTCCCATCAAAGTGTAGTCTCTGCTGAAAATGCCGTAAGAATAATAAAGTGGGTTTATTTGTGATCATAAAAGAATTTCTCAGAATATTGATGATATCTTGGCGTCATCACCCAAGGGCAGCGATATTGAAAACTATTATGCTACGATTAATCACTTCAATACATCTGTACGTAAGCAACTAATAGGATGTATAGTGGATTACTTCATTTTTAAGAAAATTCACATGGGTACAAAGGAATGTAATATAATTGCCAACAAAATTGTAGGTCGCTTCTCAAATGAATCAAAGATTTCACACATATTATTTGAATGCGGATACCATAATTATAATGATTTTCTTAAAAGGAAAGTTATTTCATTCCCTCTGACAGACAAAGTCGAGCAAGAGGTGCATTAATAATAATAATAAAAAATGGAAAAAACAAATTAATATAAAATTAGAACTATATATACATATGTGAATATATAAAATTGTGTTTTGTTTATATTTAAGAAAAATGAATTCAATAATAAAATATCTATATATCAGTTAAAATGTTGTTTTTAATTAACCTATGAAAAAAAAAAAGGAGATCTGTTTTACTACACTGTAATTAAATTTATCACGAATCATCCTACTTATTACAAATAGTAAGATCAATTACATTACACGTCAATAAAATTTATTACTTAGTAATTAAATCAATTGATTTTACGTGTGTTCGTTATTTATTTCTTCAATAATAAATTTAACAGTAGTGTAATAAAAATTTCTACTACGTCTTAATAAGTGGGATAATATTATTTATTGCACTGTAATGGGATGAAAATTAATTACAAAAACAATGGATTGTATTTCAATTTTAGTTAAATTTATTACAAATCTCTCTCAGTGCAATAATGCACATCTTTGGGGATTTGCGGAAAACCTTTTGGCACTGTTAATACAATCAAAATGATCATTTCCAATAGAAACTTGCCTACTAAGTACTTGTGTATCAAGCTTCACACTCCTTCTATCAAAACTATCGGGATAAATATGTTTTTCCGTCAGCTAAAAACACGCTTTTATAGTATCGTTCTCTTCTTCTCGAAAAATTGGCTCAATGATTTTCAAAGAAGTTTTTTTCTCTTCGCATTCAATGTCGGCTTTTATTAAACAGTTCCTGATACTTTTTACTAAGTGTACAGGATCATGCAATAAAGCTAACCTTCTATTCCCAATTTCTAGGTAAGGTTTATTTACTGTACATCCCAATTCTGCATAGGCTTCTTGATTAACTGAACCTTGATCACAGAAAACAACGATTACATTCAAATCAATATAATTTCTTTAAGTTTTAGTGCAGTAATAACTCCTAAATAATAAGCAAGCGATTGTTTCCAATTTAAGTTTAGACCTCGTGCCATGAATAAAAGTGCTGAAGGTGCTACAGTGTCTTTACGATCGCCATTACCGAAATCAGTGAATCCATAAATAAGATCTTCACGTGAACTATACTCTAATTCATTTTTAATAGCCATCTCTTCAAATAATTAGACACATTTATTTTCTGAAGTGCTCCATTTCTCACGTTTGTGTTCCAGTAAATTAATAATGCTTTGATTTATACCCGGTGAAAAAATAATTTCACCTTGACAGCGCATTATTGTGGAAGTGGGTGGCATCGAAAACCCCATTGATTGCATTGTCTTATAACATGTTGGAGATTTAAAGTATGTCTTTAAAAACACGTCTTTTTGATCAGAGAACCGTGCTGTTTCCGGACCAAAATTATGGCATAATTGAGAGCTCAGAAAAGTCTTCACATATTTTGTTTCATTTTTAAGCAACTCATTAATATTTACATTTTCGCATGAAGGAGACGCTTTAAATGAGCAACTTGCAGTTTTAAGTTCTTTGGTTTCATTTGAACTGCAAAATTATAGTTGGTGATGGAACCGTATTTTCACGTGGTTCTAAAAACTGAGATTGGGATGGAGTAGTTCTGTTAGGTACGATTTGTATGTTATAATAACTTATAAATATTTTGACATTTTCACTGTGATTGACCACTAAGTCTGGTGAAGGGAAGAATAAGTCTCCATTATATCAGGAAGAATAATTGAATAATCCTGCATTGTTGAATCATAAGTTCTTTTTCATACTGCCCTAGATTTGTAAGAAACTTCTATCTTCCATAAGAGATAAATATTATATTCACGGCACTTACAAAACGATGAATCTGAAGTCAGGAGTATAGCAGTCGCTATTAAGCTTGATCTTGATCCTTTATATCTTTTATATCTTCCGAGCAGAAGTATCTGTCACATATGAGAACATGTTTAATGTTTTCAATATTTGCCTGGTGCTTTATTCCGCCACAGTGGAGAGTCCACATATCACGCCTTTTATCACAAGGCAGTAAAACAAAACTGATTTGGGAGGGTGCATGATTGGTAATTTTGCATTTAATAAAAAAGCAACGCCGGCACATTCTGACCGGTTCAAAAAAAATTAAACAAATTTCGATTATAATTGAAAATACAAAACCAAAATTAAACTCAGCAGATGCAACAGTTTTGAAAATGCAAAAGATCTGAAAGCATGAAGACAACTAGGAGAGGAGGCTGGCAGAAAATACAATACAATACAATAAAAATACAATACAATATTTATTCATGAATAACATCTTCAGCTTACTTTGGTTAGTACAAGGGTTATACTTGTTATATTAAATATATACACATTTATAAAGCGTTTTACGAATCGTTTATATAGTACGTATAAAAATTTCGCTGTTTGGCTATAGGAGATTTAAGCGGAATATTCCAAATTATTATTATTATTACTGAAAATAATAAATTATGGACTTAAAATTCTTTTCGCAAAATTATTGAATTAATGCTTATATGTTTATTCAAAGAATTATTCGCTTTTAACAAGAACTAAGGTCATTGAGTTTAAAACTGTACAACCAGGGCCATCTAGCGAGCTGTTAACAAATTGTACTTGCAAACAATAACAGCCACAGCCACTCCCACGAACGATATCCTAAATTTCTCGAGTTTTAAGGGTTCAAGCAGTACCCATAATTCAAAATGAATTTTGTAATTGCGCAGAGTCATTGATTCTTTCCCTCGTAAGAATAATTTAAAACGATCAGCATTTACGGTTGCATTAGCAATTATTTTTTGATGTAAAAGATTCCATTATTCATAGCGGCGAAAAACTTCGTCCCCATATTAGAGCATGCTTGCAGTCTCCGAAGGAGAAAATTAAAGCCGCACTCATTTATAAAATTTATTGCTCAGTTTTCTGTGGAACTAAGTACGTAAACTCCCTGGTATAACGTTATGCAAGTTATCATACAATTGCTATTGATAACTAACGAATGTTATCGTTTTTTATGATAATGTTTTATATTTCAATGTTCGAAACCATCGACTTATATGATTTGGACCAAGGGTACCGAAATATTGTTGTAAGTTCTGCGAAATGCAATAGGACTATTCTTGATGCATAGTCAAACGAATCAGTGAGCGGACTATTATCCTTAAAGTCGTATAGTCGTTTTCGCAGTCCACATTGAGAAAGGACATTTAGAGCAATTTTGCTGGATTTGGATATTCATTCCTGATTGGGACACAGATGGTCACACTGATTCAAATCTTTACAAAAGTAGAAGTTTATTTTATTAAATATTCCCTCAAGTGCAGATTAATTTGAAAAATATTCCATTTTTAGCATACTCCGCTTTACTGAATTGGCAGATAAACTGTGGAGAGCTTATAATTAGAAGGATAAGTGTAATGACCCACGCTAGCTTTTATGTTTCTTCCAAAAAAAATCAATGAAAAATCTTTTTGCAGATAAATATAAATCATAAAAAAAAAAAATCGAACACTTGATTAATTGCCCAAATACGGTGAAAGTTTTATCATCTCATTCAAATAGCACCCTCATACAAGTGCAAATTATATAAAAAGATTGAGTGATAGTAGACTGTGCAAGCAATTTTTCTTTATATATACATTAAGTCCGACAAGGATTACAAGAGGCTTCTGGGGGATGGAAATCATCCCACAATTTATATTTAGATGAGCTATGAATGCATTTCATCCACCAAGCGTTTGATTTTAAAAAGCCCCCATAGACAGTAGATAAAATTCTTCGTTGATAAATTTTCGTGATATCATCATTAAGACAAGCAATTTTCAGTTAAAAGGACGTGTACGGTTTTCTCTTTAAACAGTTTTATTGGATCCATTCATATAATGCAAGTGTGTTAGTATATACATACCACACAATATCCTTGAGGACATCAAATCCTGTAAATCTTATTAAGTATACAAACCAAAGCTAGTTTCTATGTATTTCTAGTAGCGACACTAAGCAAACAATCGTACTGCCAGGACTCAACTAAATAGATATGTACCTACATACAGTTGTCATACATATATACAAAGCAAATTTCCCACAAAAGCCTCATAGCATTTTTATCCCTCAAATTCTACTTATGCAGATACGAATGGGATTTAACATTCTCTCAATAAACTTTGCTATCGGACATAGGGATCAGATATGTTATTTGGGTGCCGGTTTAGTTCGAATGTAGTAGGTTAAGGGCGCTTGTATCTTTTGTACCTTGCTATTGACTCGAACTGTAATGAATAAATAAATAGCAGAGTTTTGGGTATGTTACATGTGCTTTGGGTCACCGAATGGTGCTCCAAATTCAGAATTGCGGAGCAGAATTTTAAGAAGAAGATTTCAAATATTGTAAATCATTTCAAAGCTTAAGTACTTATTCCACAATTCCTCGTCGTAATTAAACACTCATTGGGCAGTGTTTGTTAAACACTTTCTTTTTCTCCTCAATAGGGTGAAGAATTAGATGGAAGCGCTTTAATTTTATGTGAATGTTAGTAGTAAGTGCATAGTACGTGAATATATTTAAAAATGGATAAATGATCCGATCAAAATTCGCAGTTTAGGGTATACTGACATTTTGCAGAAGTTATCACCATCCAAACTCACAACATTGAATACACGTTTACTAATTTTTCGTATTCGGTTTGGATGTCACCTGTTTAATTTTCGCGCTGTTTCAACTTTGAATATTTTACTTCCAACTTCAGCGAGAATTAATTTAAGAACGTTTCTGCCATGCATGCTATCGTTAACCAAGGAAATGGAATTTATTTGCAGGGACATTGACGATAACTCTGCCGGAATTATCTGTGGGTGTAATGTTTTGTTTTTTCCATTATGGTACATTTTCATCATCAATATGTTTTAAATGTCTCAAACATTTATGCAACTTATCCATTCGATGCAGGATGAAAATATGTTGGATACCCTTTTATTCGCAAGATTAAACAAATTAACCAGAAGTTAGCAGCGTTCGATTTGCGGGTACTATAAGCTCTCAAAATAATTCAAATATTCTTTAGGGTAAGTACGGCGTACATTCGAATATTCTTGATGGAATTTCAGCTACGAGTGGAAACTCTCAAAATCCGCATCAACACATGTATAGGTATGATACGTAGATTCATATTTATTATGAACACTGCTGCTATTCTAAAGACAGGCGATACTACACTTTACATGCCAATCCATACTCTGATGTTTGGTTGACCATTAGCAGTGAGGACAACTTAGCTAACTCTGTCTTTAAAACACCCAATTGACCTGAATAAACTAACTTTTTTTTACACATAAGAACTTTCGCATAAAGTATCCGTAATCCTTTTCGAATCGCTGGAAACTTATGAATTCCCTTGTTAAGCTCCAGCAGTAGTTCCATACCCTGTTAATAATTTTCAACAAAAATAAAATCGAAACCTATAAAAAAGTAGGAAAAGCAATTAATATTTTCATGCTGATGTCGGCAGAGTTATATTGAACACTACAAAGCACTATACGATTGATTTGCGTTGCAGCACCAGTTGATATGGCGGTTGACCGATTATTGGTGAAGTGTTCGAAACGACTTCGTGACACAGACTAGCTCGTTTTTAATTTACTAAAGCCTTCAAAATTAAGAACCAGATGAATTGAATTTGTTGGTACGCTTCGTCAGCTAATTCAGTTAGAAAGTTTACTAATAATATTAATGTGTTGAAATTCGGCCTTTTTGCAACTACAATTTATTAACGATTGTTTGGCTTCATGCCATTTGACTGAACAAATATTTGTTAGAAACATCCCAATGAACATTTTTGCAGTTACTTAGTTCCAGGAATTAGATTTTTATTTTATATGGGTTGTATAACAGCTACACGAAAACTAAAATGTTTTATAGAGGTACCGCTTTTTCCTGTCGAATTCCAGTGCTAAATTGTTTTATAAGGTAGCACTGAGAACTCTTTATGAACGTCTTATAAAACAGTTTTGATCCGGAAACTAATTTATTCTAAATATAAATATTTTGTAATAATTGGAAACAAATCTTTTAAATGCATTTTAAAATGTAAGACCAAAATAAAAAAAAGCCTTCAATTTAATTTGTTCGTTTTTAATTTCAATTTCTCGATTCAAACAGCTCCATTGCTTCCTCAAGAAAAATTAAAAAACAATTGATTAACAAAAATAACAAACATCCCTGTCATTGCAAAATCCACTATCTAGTCTTCTTTTTTTCTTCTCAGAACAAGCCCAAGTAGTTACGGCCTACTTACATGTTATTGAAGCTGAAATGAAGAAAGGAAGATTAGTATAATTCAAGTCTGTTATCGGGGTTATGATCCTTATTGCCGCGTGTCCACTGATTTTGAGTTTCCACATATAATACTAACACATAGCACTGACGTTACCGGAAAACCCTGTCGTAACAACGTGTATTACAATCGTTACTGGAAGACCCTGTCGTAACTCGTAACAACGTGCATTAAACCATTACCGGTAAACCCTGACGTAAATAATGCATTCTTTCCATGATAAAAGGAGAACACCATCCCATTACCACCAGAAGTCTGTGACACCAGCACCGTGATACGTGGAGAACACCATCCTCCGTACCAGGCTAACTAAATCGTAACAGTGGGTTCGCGTCAACTAGCCAACCATTTACTCAAATAGTAACGTACATAAACGTACGCTATTCGTTAACTTCGATAACTGGCACGTTAGTACATTCGTCCCCGTTTAATATTTTGCAAATTAAATTTTGATGCCAATTAAAAGTTTAAGTACTTACAAAAACAATTTAGCTTCCGGAGGAATTTAGCTGTCAAAGAATTTGTAAAGATATTAAAAAATTAAATTAGAGCACTTATAAAACCATTTGGTTTCCCTTTACATTAAAGATAACCATACGTCGTGTACATGTTTGAGTGGACATATTTTGGATTATGTATGTACTAGGGGTATGAATGCCATAATATATCTTAATATTGTAATTCTATGTGGGTAAATTAAAAACATTAAGGTTTACTTATATTTTTATTAGAAAAAAAATGAAAAGAGCAAAACGTGGTACTTCTTTCTATAAAAAACTTAAACATTTAGGAATCTCTCCGTTATTCTTATAATTTACTAACATATCTCTTTCCTGAATACGAACAATCAAATAGTTCATCTGTGGCCAAATAATTGTCCTTCACAGCAGCTGTTAGTATGCCGAAAATAGCTGGAATTTCTTTGTAAGTTGTAGTTTTAAAGTTTGATTTTATATCAGGCTTTTGAATCTTCAGCTGGATTTCAGCGTTGGTCCATTTTGTTACCTCCTCCACAATGTCGTCAGTAATAAATGTACTGAAGTATTCTAAAGGCTCATAAAGGCATTCATCTGAGTGGGACTTCTAGATGTCCGTACAATATTAGAAGCTGATTCGCTGCCACTTCTCCTTACTTTAGTAGCCGTCCAACGATGACCGTTTTTGCCTCTGAAGTTTTGACGCTGTGGCATGAAAATATAACTACTGGAGGGAGCACGGGTCTCAGGATCCGGCGGGTACAGATTCCAGACAGTTTTGTTTTTGGATATATATGTAGGACGGATTGCTCAAATATGTGGCACGCGAGTATGCAAAAGGTTCTTCGTCACTATCACTCTCTGCGGAAAATTGGTTTTCCTGAGATAAAAATTCAACGAATATATATTAATTCAAATCACTAACTTAGAAATATTGTTACCTCATCAATAGGAAGAACAACACCAACTTCCTGAATATATTCAACACAATCATCTTCTTCCGAAGCCACCGACATATTAGGTCTGTCTGTTTACTCGAAAGTTTTTACTTGGTGTAAAAATTTTTACGCATTTTTACTCACAAACCGTCTGTTTACTTTTAACTAATAAAAACGAGTAAATTTTTACGTTTCCCCTCTTGCACAAAGTTGCACATTTGTACTCATGATCAAGAGCATGTGTAACTTTGATATGCAATCAGCTGACTGTCAAAAGTATTAAATTTGAGGTTAAGCCGTTTGTTGGGTTATCGAAAGAATGTAAAATGATAATCTAAAGAGTCGAAATTAAAAAAAAATATTAAAGAGGGTGGGTTTCTTAAAACGTATTTCAAATTAATTATTTGTTTTCTGTTTCAGACGGAAAGGTAGCAGCCAAATTTTTGACACATGACAAGCTAAACAAAATTTACTCGAAAAGTGTCTGGTAACTTTTCTTGATTTATCCCCTCTACCGCATAAAAGTTTTTACTTGATTTTTACTCAAAAGTAAACAGACAGACCTATTATCATCTTCTGAACTATCAGCAACCTCGTCAATGTCCAGTTCATCACAATAACATAATGCTAATTGTCTGTCTGCATCCACATTCAAATTAAATTTACGTTTAGCCATTTCTAAGAGCACAGATTTACACAAACCGCACAATACAGCGATTAGCAAAACAATAAACATCCACTTCAGTGAGGTTACACAGAAAGTCTTTTCCTTAAGTTAATTTATTATTATTATTTTCACTAAGAGTGGATGTGTCAAATCGAGCTCCGCAGAATTTAACAAAAGTAACGGGAATAAGTGAAAATAAAGCTCCAAAGAGTTAAGTGAAGTGTTATCGGCGATACAACTTCTGAGGAAGTATCGTTTTTTGTGAATTTTTTTTATCCAAAAAAGTGTAAAAACATTGAAAGAAATTGTGTAAAGACGAAAATTTGGATGACATTTGTGTATTTTAATTTAATTTCGGTGGTTGCTATAGCAACATTTCAAGCGTAAAAATTTTTTAGTTCGGAAATTGTGTGAAAAATTAAGACGTTCGTAAAATAATAAATCTAAACGTTAAAAATTAAACGTAATAAAAATTAAATTCATTATAAAGCATTAATTACTTTGAAACAAAATTAAAAGTAATAAACCTGCTCTGCCTCACTCAAAATGAGTGAGAGCAGCATCTATTCTGGAGGGGCTGATGATCCCCTCAAGCAAAATGGAAGGAAGAAGTAGAGTAACAAGTCTTCTTCTTCTTCTAAAAAAACCAAGGGCCCAAAGAAAAGACCATTAAGGGCCCTAATCAAGAGGCCACAAAACAGGAGGTTCAACCAACTTCCGTGGAGAGGACTACAGCCAAGGCAGCTGATACTGTCCCAGAAGTACCTGGAACGTCAGCTGCTACAATGGCTGATATCCGAGTAGTACCTGTAACAATAGCACAATATCCGCAATTATCGGAAGTAGTCGCCTCTGCGCCAAAGCCCACTGTGCCACCACTGTCTTCAGCGATGCCAACTGGGCAGAGCAAGAAGCCAGCAGAACCAGCAGGACCAGCAGCCGCACCACTATACTCGTTAGTTCCAGGGATATCTTATGCACAGGTAAGTGGCAATTCCTAGAGTCAGGCAGCGATTGAAATTTTAGGAAAGGGCATCACTCCTCGTCCAAATTTAAAAAGAAAACAAGTTTGTTTTTCTGAAAATAATAATTTATTTCAATTAATAATGTTGTTACGATTTAAAAATAATATAAAGTTTATTCGTTTTATTGGATAAAGCATAGCTATAAGATTTTACTTCAAGCTTAAGTCTAGAAAACTCAACTAAACATGATTCGTTCGGGTTTTCAGTGATTTCGAAAGAATTATGAAATTCGTTAAAGGAAACGAATAAGCATAATTGTCGAGAGAAAAAACAAGTTCTTTTCTGAAATGTGAAGAAAAACTTTCTATCCAAGAAACTGATAACACCATATCGAGTTTTATACCTGATGTAAAGAGCAGGTAGTATTTGTGAACTTCTTCCTTTGATATTTATTCCATTCTGTTGCAATTGTACTCTGAGAGTCCATATAAGAGAGGCAGAAGTCGAAGGATATCTAACAATGAATTACAGTAAAGGACGTTTAAGCATTCTAATATAAATCAGCTTACTATATCCTTTGTGATTAAATTTCACCTATAATTTAACGTAGACTTCAATTTTTGTTGTAGGTACTAAATCCAACTCTTCAGAAATAGCAGCTGTTTTCAAGAATTCGAGATCACTTTGTAAAACCACATCATCATCATAAGAGCTGCTTTCGATTATACGGTTATCTACGTCTGTAGCGTGTAAATTTCCTATTCATCGAAAGTATCATCAAATTTTCTTTTTCAGACTCTATCGTTTTTTAATTTAATTTGCAAAAATGCGGTATGCGATGAATTGTACAAAAGTTCCTAAAATATATATACAGGGTGGCCCGTAAGTCGACGTCAAGCCAGAACCGGGTGATAGACCAAATCATAACAGTTACCAGAAAAATATAAAAAAAATCTAAGTCATGTATTTTTCAAATTATAGGCATTTCTTTTGTTTTCGAGAAAATGTACACTTGTTATAGTTTTTTAGCTCCTGTTGCTACAAATCTTTACTTTTTTCAATATTATTTTTCTTATGTAATCCCGAATAGGGTTTATGTAACCTACTGCTTTAAGTTCTAAGCCAACTGCTCCAGCTTGGAGGAAAATGTCACATTTTGACGAACCAAGAATATAAAATTAATAATTCGTTGAACTTTAACTGACTGTACTGAAAAAAAAAAAGTATACTACGCCAGTCTGGCAAGTAACTTTAAAAGTTGACGCATTTAATAAGGATTCTAAAATAGTACAACATTTGCTACAATATTTCTTAGAATACGGAAAAAAAATTTTTTTTTTAAAAAAACCCAGTTTCGAAAGAAAATGTTCATCTACTAAAAATGAATCTAGTGTACCCAAAGCTTGCCTTAAGAGCGTAACTTTAAGATTCTAGCTTGAGTGAGACGAAGAGTCATTCCATGAAGTGTGAGTGAGCAAGATAGTGATGCTAGCTCGTCAAATCATCGAGTTTTTACAAATGTATATCGTCTGCCAAACGATGCTACAAAGACAACGGGAAGATCTGCGATTCTTCGAGAAAATTTTGTGGTCGGATGAATCGACATTTAAAAACGACGGTTACATGAACCTACACAACTTACACGAGTGGCACGTAGAGAATTTAATGAGACAAATAGATCCCAATATCGTTTTAAAATAAACATGTGGACCGGAATTTTAAACGGAAAAGTCATAGGACCCTTTGAGTTGCCAGAGGTCTTTAATGCTGAAGTTTATTTAGATTTTTTGCAAAACCATTTACCTAATTTACTGGAAGACATACCACTAAGTATTTACAGAGAGATGTAGTATCAGCATGACGGCTGCCCAGCGTACTATGCCCTTTCAGGTAGAGAATATCTCAATGAAGAATATCCGGACAGATGGATAGGGCGGTCTGGTACGATCTCGTGGCCAGCCTGTTCACCTGATCTAAATCCATTAGATTTTTTTTACTGGGGAGCAGTAAAAGAGAAAGTTTAAAGAAGTCAATTGAAAATTTAGCTGAGTTTCGGCAAAGAATTACGGAAGCAGTTGAATTTGTCAACAACGGAAGAATTGCCCGTCTGATAACCCGATCTTTCTTAAGAAGATGTCGAGCTTGAATTGAAACTGCCTTCCAGTTTGAATATCTTTTGTAAATAATAAATCTTATTATCCAAATAATTGGTGTTTAATTTTAAAATTAAGGCAAATTTGTCCTAAATTTAACAAAAAGTTAGCATCCCTAACTTGAAAGCGTCACTATCTGTCTCACTCACACTTCATGGAATGACTCTCCGTCTTACTCAAACTAGAATCTTAAAGTTACGCTCTTAAGGCAAGCTTTGGGTACACTAGAATCAATTTAAGTAGGTGAAAAGAAATTTTTCGAAACTGGGTTTCTTGAAGAAAAAAAAGTTTTTTTTTCCGTAATCTAAGAAATAATGTAGCAAGTGTTGTACCATTTTAGAATCCTTATTAAATGCGTCAACTTTTAAAATTACTTGCCAGGCTGGCGTAGTATACTTTTTTTTTCAGTACAGTCAGTTAAAGTTCAACGAATTATTAATTTTATATTCTTGGTTCGTCAAAATGTGACATTGTATTCCAAGCTGGAGCAGTTGGCTAAGAGCTTAAAGCAACAGATTACATAAGCACTATTCGGAATTACATAAGAAAAATAAAATTGAAAAAAAGTAAAGATTTGTAGCAACAGGAGCTAATAAACCATCACAAGGTGTACATTTTCCCGAAAACAAAAGCAATGCCTATAATTTGAAAAATAGATGACTTAGATTTTTTTTATATTTTTCTGGTAACTGTTCCGATTTGGTCTATCACCCGGTTCCGGCTTGACGTCGACTTACGGGACAACACCCTGTATATACTTTTCTTTTTCATTGAGAAAATTTAAAAATCTATAATTTTGTCTGAAGCAAGCACTTACAAAATCACTTTCTTTTTCTTTGTCCGTGCTCTTAAGGCAAGGAAATAATTCAATTCATGCCTGTGAAACTGAAAATTTTTCCTCTTTAGAAAGTTTTGATCCAAAGATGCTTTGGATATAAATTGCCAATTATTTTATCACCTGCTTTCTGTATCGATCTGTTAAATTTTGCGTTTTCTCATAATATTGCAGTATTTCGGAACCACGCAATTATTTATTTACAAAATTCTTCAATTCCTGTAATAAAAAGTTTAAGTTGGAAAAGTAGGTTATTTACTAGTCCTTACATTTGAATTAACAATTAAATTCGATCCAATAATTTTTTTCATTCTTTTTAAATTGCAAACTTCTTGCAATGATGATTAGGTTTCTGTTTGAGTGCTGACATTTTTAAACAATTTTTGTAAAATTCCGTTATATTGCTCTAAGTATATCGTCTTTACTATAAGGAAAAAGCTCGGATGGTGTCCAAATAACCGAGGTACTCGAAGAAACTGTCTTCTGATAATTTAGCATCATTGCTATTTAAAAAGCAAATAAAACTATCCAAATAAATAGGAGTAGAGCTATTTTTTAAAGCTACATACAGACATTAAAATAATAATATAGTGTTGAACAAATTTTGAAATATGTATATATCTTTACAAATATGAACTGTTTTCTCCATTATAGTTCTTAGTTTTAACTATTTTCAGTAATCTGTCAGGATATTAAACTTTCCACAAACATTTTAAGTATCCAAGAATTTTGGATAGCGTCAGTGAACTGTGTATGTATTATATTCAAAAGAAATACTCACTGGAACTATTTTTTATTATGATAATTACCAATCACTCAGATTTCACCGGTTTAACTTTACATCACTTCATATCACTCTGACCATTGAATACAAAATGAACGTTCGTAACTACAAAATCTTTTTCAAAGAACTTGGAAACACATCATTCTATACTCCAATTCAACCCTTCAACTATATTCTTCTGAGTTCAGACAATCACATTGCAATATATTCTAGTGTAATTTTCATATAAAATAATGTTACATTTAACGGTACCACACTTGATAAATAAACGTTTTCATTTTATACCTATTTAAGTAGAAATGATACTTTTATTATTTTGATCGAAAACTGAATCAAATGTATCAGTATTACTTGGAACTAAAAATTCTATTTAGTTTTTGTTATTTTTCTATTAGAAAGTGAAAGAGTTAGAGGACAGACTTTCAAAAATTTTTCGCATTAATCGCCTCCCGTATAACTAAACTGAAATTTGTGCCAAAATTATTTTTATGATAAACTTTTGTTTATTAAATTGACTACATTTATGGTATTAATCTATTTAATAACTTGACAAGTATCAAAATCAATAAAAAGAATTGAATTCACGATGGTGATAAATTTATATGTATGAAAAATTGTAAAAATTATTTGAGAATTTCTAACCGTGTAGGTACCATGTGAATACTTACAAATATATAATACTTAAATTCCGCCTATTCACTACCTTCATTGATTAAACATAAGGGTACTTAATAACACAGCTTTAGTCTTATAAAATATACTTAAATGAAAAATAAACAAACAAAGCCTCGTGATCTTGTTTTCTTTTTGTTTAAATCTAAACTTCCTGGAATCTTTTTAAAGTCGAACAAAAAAATTCACAGAGCAATTTTCCGTATTGCATTCTCCGAGTAAAGTAACTTTTGCAATATATCAACCTATTTATGCTTTTTACTTTTATATCTTCTATATTGAGATTGAGACATGTGGTTCCTTTGAGTTTCTTTAAAAGATATGTCGAGAAAGCACCTGGGACTTCTTGAAAATAATTGAAAAAGGGAGGAACACGAGACAAAGAAAAGTTGTCCTGATTTTGTAGAAAAGTTTTGTCAATCGAATTGAACAAAAAAAAAAAAAATGGAGCAAATTCCTGGATTAAATATTTTAAAATTGAGCGTAATAAGATTACCTGAATACCGAAGGGAAAAAAGATAGTAACAATAGAATCTGATGATGACGGTGATGTTAATGTTAAGTTGTGAAATAATTCATCTGATATGACTATAAAAAATCGTTGTAATTTCTCAGGAATTTTGTTTAATACCCAGTTAACCAAATTTTGAAATTATATACAATCTTACGAAGGCTGCTCGATATTTTGTAGCTCTATTATCTTGGTAAAATAAGAAATATTAAAATTTGCGAGATAATTGCAACAACTGGAAAAACTCACCTCAATAAAACGGAACACACTTTCCATCGAAATTTAACTGCATTAACGTAACGTCCTCGTCGTTTTGGAATCTTCATCCAAAGTGTCTTTTCATTGGACCAAATAGGAAAATTCCAATGGCTTGGCGATGCTCGTAAATACATTTTGGTGTTTGGAGCTTGTGTTTAGCCAAAACCCTCGAGATTATTTCCCAAGCCAGGAAACAGAAATCTATATGTGTGCGTGCGAGTCCGTTCCCTACAATGTTCTATATTGATACTTATGGAGAAATGACAACATTGATCTTATATAAGCTATAGATCCAAAACTACTATCTATACAGTAAAATTGCCTACTCGTAATTCAATGTTTCGTTCCTTGACTTCCCAAAGGCGACTACGTTACTTAAAAATATAATCAAATAGCTTTGATTTAAAAGTAAGCTTACCGTTTTACACTCAATAACTCTCAGCTGAGCTATAGTTACGACAGTGTATACGCATCCGTAGTCCGAACCTGTAGGCAGAGTAATTCGCTTTCCTCAGACCACGGCATAGCATACATATACTATTATTACTTAGTTGAGAGTTTTTGTTTGATAAATTGTAGCCATTTTGTTAAGATAATTTTGTTAGGAAAGGTATATAAATTTTATTTCGATTCGGAAGAGAAGAAAGCAAGCTTAGGATTATCAGAACACCATTTTGCTATGGATAGTAGTTGAAGGCGGAGAAGCTATTCAAATAAAACTTTTGTAAGTTTTACGTAAATTATAAAAAATAAATATCTTAGAATGTTAGTAGGTACTCAGTACCCAGCTTGTTTTGTTTTTGATCGGGTCTATGATGTAAGGCTTATATTATTCTGTTATTCTAATAAATATTACCATGACTTTTGCAAATGCTTATCATCAGTTTTATTCACTTTATAAAGATTTTCTTTTATGTACATATGTAGGTGAAGGTGTCATTTGGAAGAATTAAATTTTCAATTTACCGAATTAAGCAATTTGTAACAAATTATTAAGTTTTCAGTGATGACTTTTCTCGAATTATGGGTTTTATGATAAGAGAACAAGTTTGCTGTAGACAAGACCTTGTGTATCCAGCGACGTTGCCGTATGACGGAAATGGAATTAATCACCTAATTTGACGACAGTGGAATTAATCACCTAATTCATTCTTGCTTTTGATAACCAGTATTTATATGAACAATTGAGTGACCTCTATCATCGAACTTCTGTGGTAGGCGATTAGAGATAACGATACTACTTAGACCATTTTAATCGCTGGGTCGATAATTTTGGTTTTTGTTTCTATATTTTCAAAGCAAAAATCATATGGCGTCTAGTGCTCAAATATTGTCCCATACCATCATCTCAGGTAGCTTTGCACGTTATATGGAGCACGTAATAAGATGGGTTATTTCCATCAAATAGGCAACAGATGTGTAACATGACCATCACCATTTTTTTTAATTTTGGATACTTGATGGGTTTGTGAAAAAAAGATATTAATTAAAATTTTTTTTCTACAGTGCGAAATGCAAAAATGTTCACCTGGTCTTCTTTAAAAATTCATATATTTTTCTATTTATGATTACATACATGTTATTAACAGTGATATATGGCTCATTTGAAAAAAAATGATTTCAGGCTATCTAAGAAAAGTAGAATCTTAAAAATATACGCAAAAAGCACATCAATAATAAGGATTTTATCTTGAATATCCTCGAAAAGATACTTTTGATTTTATTAATTTTTTTATATTTTATACCTTATTTTATCCACTGAAACATATTAAAACTTTAACTTGGGATCTCAACGGGATTAAGGAGTAAAAAATCAAGAAAGTTTAACAAAAATTTATTCATATCTACCCGTATGTGATCTAGCATCTAAAGGACCATGCTTAGACAACCAAAAAATTGTATTGGTAGGGGAAAATCTTTACGGTTATCGAGATAATAGGATTTAAAAATATTTTGGTATGTTTTGTATTAGCGTTACAGCATATGATGATGATTTAAAATGTCGTAGATTGATAATCGTTAGACTTCTCCAATTGTTTACAAATTTTACACCTACTGCTCTATGTTATGAAGGTATGCTTCAACAAATTTAAAATATCGAATTTTTAACTCGGTTTTTTTAATTACTATATATATCAAAACGCACGTCATCAACACCAATTTTTCATATGAGATTTGAGAAGCCCAAAATTTTCCCTTTAAAACTAGCTATCACACTGTGTATCTAAAACGTAGCCCTTTCTGTGTTTTTGCAGTTTTTCTTTATCCAGATACGGTTTTCTAAATTAGTGACTAGGTACTTTTTGTTGTATATTTTATCAGTGGTAGAATTTCAAACCGCACGCATTATCATCTTTGGTAAGACTTAAGTGTGCATTGTTTTCAAAAATTTAAAAAACCATTTAAAGTTCAAAATTTAACAAAACTTGCAAATATGAAAATTTCAGAAACATATAGACAATTGTGCAATATTCTTCACAACACTAAGTGTGGAATTTTTTCACTTTTTATCAAGAGTTCGTTTACGAGTTCTTAAGTACAATCAATTACTCACTTCCATCATCCACATACCACCAAAGACAATGAATTGAAACGACAACTAAACGTTCGCGACACCTCTTCCTTTTAGTTTAACAATGTACAAAGGGCTTTTATTTCCACTTGAAGAACTCATTCCTTAGATACCCTCATATAGCCTTACCCGCCTAAAGTATTCCTCTATGAGAAGGTGATTATATAAGAGATTGCAGGAAAAAGCGTCTTTATGAGTGTGAGGCAAGTGGGCATGATTTTAAAAAGAGTTTTTATTTCCATGCTTTGCTGTAAGTTGTCGCATTAAAAGCAAATATTTTTGTATGTTGTTTTATATATATTTTAGGCAAAACATTATAAGTTATAGTTAATATAATGTCGACTTATTACAACTAAATGATTTTATAGGAATAAGCAATAACTAAATGAATTTCTAAAACTTTGGTACAGATCCCCCACTACGTACTACAATCTATCGGTAACAAGTACATTGATTTGTGTGAAATGCGTTTGTTCGTTTTTTAAATAAAGTAATATATATGTTGTAAGTATATTAAGGGTTCAAAAAGTATGTTAAAATTGTGATGTTGTTGGATAATACCGAATCTGGCTTGAATTCTCTCTCTGTTTATCTTTTTTACATACATATATTTTTGGACATTAGCAACCATTGCAAGAATTTTCGAAAATAATAAATATAATTTTAACAATGGATTAAATAAAAATTGCAATATTTTAAGTATACTGGAAAAACGTGTAATGCCAGTTTGTTCTTGGACTGAGAAATTACCTCAGAAATTAATTATAACCATTTTTACTGTCTCTTCAACGTTCTAGAAACTTATGCGTAAATCCATTAATCACGTTAAGCGCCACAATAGAAAAAAATATATTTCTTTCGGCTACCTCCAAATATTTTCGACAAAAATTAATTTGACTTTTATGTAAGTATGCTGTCAAGGTACAAAAAAATCATGAGCCTTCTCAATATTTGTCCTAGTGGGAAGCACACCGGAGTTATCCATTCTTTTATATCTCCTCAGTGCAAAAATACGGATGCTACGAGCTTGACAATACCATGTGTGCATTATTGTGTGTGTATCCGAGAGGATGCACACGGTCTTATTGGAAATCTCATTTTCAAACTAATTTTTCAATTTTTTAAATAATGCGCTATGAAAAATCAACCAGGAAATTAGTTAATTTGGGGAATTGAATTTGTTTAAAGAGCACAATTAGTTAGTGGATTGTTCTAATAGTTGGTTTTAAAAACTAGAATAAATAACGACTAGTTTAGATAATATTTCAATTTTTCCGAAATTTGTCAAAATGTAAAAATTAGTTAATATAATAAAAATATTAGTTGACAAGCAAAACATTCTCCGATCACAATTCCGACAGATTAGCAAAGCTAACTAAACTATTCAATAATGAATTCATAAATGTTATGACAAAGCAAGCTAAGATAAATCAACTAACGTCTATAAGTTTTGTTTTAGTGTTTGTATTAATTCCATGTTATTTATTTTATTGCTTCTAAGTCGTCGATTAAGGATTCCGAAGAAGACCTCAATGGGATTGAAATTTCTATCATCTCCATGACAGTCTGTGACCTTGCAATATCGTGCATTAAGTCGTTCAGCTTTTAGTCGTCGTACACTACCTACGCATTTCATCGGAGTTAATTAAATTTGAACTCGTCACTGAATAGTACTGTTTTACACTTACCAATGGACCAAGTCAAATATGCTCTTGCAAAGTTAAACCTCTAAATTGGAATTAATGTATAGCAGGAGGTCACAGTATTAAAGACGACTTTTTTATACAAGTGTTTCGTATATAGCATTAACTTCTTGGTGGTCTGTAACTATTTAACTTGTTCTGCAAAGCGTGCTTCCGGACTGTACTAACAACTATAATTAAATTTAACGTTTTTAAAATTTCGCTTGACGTAACAAGCGGTTGTTTTGTAATTAGAGCACTAATTCTCCCGCCAGCGTGCCTTGTAGTTCTTCGCGGTAATGAACGGAAATGCAGCATGTTAATATTTTCAGTCGTTTTATACTTCTTAATTAGTCGGAAGATTATGGATTTTTTATTATTATTTTTATCTTTTTTAGCGACTGAAATTTAGGAAACTACGTTACAATATTCTTCAATTATTATTGACTTGAAACTCTTCTGAAACTTATCACATGTCATACTGAAAAAGAAAAGATCAAGCTATATTTCACATAGCAAGAGAGTTAGAGAGGCACTAGTGAGAACCACTATGATAAAATTTCTACAAAAAAAAGTAAAAGTACAATTAAATGGAGTAGAATTAATTCAAAAACAGAGTCCCAGGCCCACAGAAATTATTTGCGTGAACCTTTGATCTCAAGATTATGCAAAATTTTAGTGGGCTTTTCATCTAACTGTATTCTCCGTCTGAATTTAAAGTACTGTTCTCTTAAAATAAGCTAACTAACAGTTCTGTGAGAATTAAATTGCATGTGGTGAGTTATTGTCAGATGTTAAGTACACAAGACCGGCTAATATCAGAGAAAAGTACTTTTGCAATTAAAAACCAGACGAAAAATCCTGAACAGAAATTTTATTCAATATAATAAACTCACAGAATTAATGAAGTAGCTATCAGGCGCGGATCTAGCATAAAAAAAAAACAAAAAAAAAACATCCAATGCCGTAAGTCGGTTCGCATAGCCAGCAGAACTGCAGTACTTGGAACTCGGAAAATCCGCATTAAACGGTGTGGATGAAGTGTAATTTTTTAGTATTCTTTTTTTTACAAAAACTAATTTTTTTAATAGAATAGGGTGCAAACTGCAGGAGTCATTCAAGCCCAACTTTTCTCAGTTTTACACACTGGCATATATGGACTGCTCGATATGCTATTTCATGCGGGTACAATTTTTTGTGTCAAAAATAGTTCATAGGTACGTCGGTGCCAACATTGAAAAATCCATTGGCGGGAAGTTGAAAAGTGAAACCTCTCGAATTTCTATTAACCCGAATAATTAATTTAAAAACATTTATTTCGACAAACCCACTTATTTATTTATTGTTTACAGCCATTACTCAGTTCGCACGTTACATAGAAAAGTGACCCAACTCAAAAAATGCAACTTTTCGGGAGAGCGAAAAAACGAAAAGCTGTACATAGAATTAATTCTAGCTTAACGTAGTAATTGTTTGCTCAAAATAGTCTGAACTCTTAAATTTGTTAGTAAATATATTTCTGAAGATTTATATAAAAGAAATTTAAAGTTTTTGTTACCGCAGTTGGCGAGGTTAGCTGTTATCCCGCATCCTCTTAAGTTGTGTCGCTTTTCTTTTTTGCGAAATAAATATTTTTACAAGTTTTTTTTAAGTGGCGCAACTCAAAATACGATTTTTAAGAATTGAATTCCGTACTTTGAACTTTGTGGAAAAATGTCATAACTCATAATAAAATTTGTAAGAAATAAATGCTGTTTTGTGGAAAAGTGACACAATTTAAAATAATACTGTTAAAATGTCGAAAACATATTTACGTTTGTTATGCAGATCGTCACAACTCAAAAAGTGACACTGACACACTGTTCTATGAAGAATATCTCTGTTCTTAAGTAACAAAAAAGTGGCACTATCGCTATCTAGCGGCAAAAACAATCAGATAGAAATAAGTCAATTTCATGGTGTAATTAACTCAAAAACGACAAATTGTGAGCTAGGTCACATTTCTATGTGACTTGCGAATTAGTAGTTGGTGCTTAGATCGAAAGAGGATGCTATATAGAAATGAGCCCACTTTCTGAAGTGTATTTCTATATAGTCAGTCCATATTTTAAATGTCAGTGGTTTTATATAAGAACGCTGCAAATATTTTAGAATGTTAGGAGTGTTACATGCCAAAATTACCTGAAAAGGGGCTTATCTCTCTTTAAGGCGAAGAAATTGCCATCAGCAATTGATTCAAATTCCTCAGTTAAAAACAAAAAGTGTTTCCCATAGAACGACTTGGGACAAATAAAAGTTTTGAATTTCAACCCAAGTCGTTTCAATAGAAAAAATCCCCGCGACAAATCATACCTTCAGTAAGATTTGTCGAAAATAAAAATACGATATGTATGTACATATATACCTACATACATATCGGGCGCATAAAATTTACTCGGTGAAGATTTAAACGATCAAGTCTTCACCAAAAAGCCTCCTTTCAGCAAATTGTCGCGAGCGCAATACATTGTGGGTGCAACAATGTATGCACGATAGCAAGACGATGGTTTGATATTTATGAAAATATCAAATTTTATTTCAACCATCGTCCGCCGCGGTAGGCTGAACACTAATTGTAAACAGGTAAAGAAAATAGAAGTTGAGATAAGAAAAAATAAAATAAACGTTTTGTAAAAATAACCATAAGAGGAAGTTTGTGAAAGAAAAAGTTTGTGAACAAAGCAAAAGTAAAACAATATATATATAAATAAAATAAAAGTGTGCGAGTTGTCTTAATCATAGCTTCCTGAAACGGCGTAGAGTGATTGCCTTCGGCTAAGGTAAGCCCCGAAATATAACAGGAGTTAGGACTAACTTAAGTTAGTCTGATGTGGTAGCGAGGGAGTTTGTTTCGTGGCTTGGGAAGTGTTTCTCTGAGGTCCGAAACCCAAATTCCGAGAAAAACCTATACACATACATCACATGCATACAATAGCATTCATTGAAATAAATTTTTATTTTTTTAAGTTTTGGAATAAATTTTTTTTTAAGTTGAATTATATAAATAACAAAAGTATAAAATAAAAAATATGTTTTTTCAAATAACTCAATTAATTAAATATTTTTTCTTCAAATTTAGGGGGGGGGTCATGACCCCCCCCCCTGGATCCACCACTGGTAGCTATATTTAATTTATAAAAACACTTTCAAGTTACGAAATTGCACGAACAGCAGTTTTTAGTTCATAAAAAGTTTTACCTTTCAGTTTATAGAGAATAAGTTCGAATAAAATAATAAACAAATAATAAATTCTATGAATGTTTTAATAATGGTGTATCATCGTTACACTGAACATAAGAAATTGCCATAGTATTTTCTCTTTATTTAGTTTGTTAAAAAAATCTAAAATTTTAATTTTATCTGTTTTATTAATTTCGTTTTCTCTTTATATAAATTCATTCTCTATACCTGAGTATGAGCATAACAATTATCCATTTCTTAACAATAATTGATATTGTTAAAAAAATCGTGTAATTCGTGAAAGTGTTTTTAATTTTATTCAGTTTTGTTATTTACTAGTTATTTTTGTATACTAGTATTTTCGAAATTATACTCTTTCTTTATGGTTGTTATTTGTTTTTATTTTGTTTCAATACATTTAAAAAAAAGTCTTATTGAACATTTTATTTCCTCTATTTGAAGTTTTGACTACTTGGACTAATTTCTGGCAATTCCAAATAGCTGTATGGTGCGCAGGTTTTCAAATTATCATATTCCAAGACATGGATCAAAGCCATCTCTCTGTTTTTACCTCACATAAGCTCCTCATCCCTATTCTCATCATTTATATGTTTCTAACATTTTTATAACAATTATTTTCTCCTACCAACCCTTAAGTTAGATTTACTGTAACAGAAACTTGCAAAATTTTTGTTTCTGAATAAATGAAAACCAAACAGAGTAAATAAATAAATCGTCATAAGAGATACACATGTGCATATTGTCAGTATATACACGTATACATATTAACAGTATATATATAACAAAACTAACCCCCTTCTATGGCACTATTTCTTGGTCGAATCAAGTAACTCCTTACTGCCCCGTAACATAACTGAACGATGTTCTTTATTGACATTTGAAGGGCCCGAAGGGCAGCCCTACAAATTGTTGCTTGGTTATATTTTCTCTGCCACGAACGTCCTTCTTGACTCCTTAAGTGTACAAGGCTTATAATATATGTATGTACATTGTACATACGAGTGTCAATAATTATTTCGTGCTGTGTGTAAACAAGCTACGCTCCCAACAAATATAAATCAGGGCGTTTAGGGTGGAATAGTACGAAGGAGATTCGTCAACCCACCACGCTTTGCTTAATTATTTTCTCCCAAATTCGTATTTCAAGGAAAGCTTCTTTTAGGACAAGGTCTTTTGTTTCAAATTAATTAAATCTTGAACGACCTCAGGATCAAAGGGATTTTCTAATTAGGCTATTAAATACCAGGAGACTTTTAGTGCGTGAGTAGTGGCTAATATTGAGCACTTGCCGTTTGAGCAAACTTTATACTTTTACCCTGGAGTTTTCCAAAATTCTACATTGTACAATACCAACTAGTTTGTAGTACACTTGCACTATCGTTAAAAAGTGCAAAAAATGTCTGCTTGTCTTTTATATGCCTGATTAGGATTTCCTGATTACAAGTAAATTCCATGAATTATTATTCGCATAATTCAATTTAAACTGTTTGTTATAAATTAAACCTTTGCGGTACACTGGCAGTGCTGAGGTCTAGGCAAATTTATCGCCCGCAATTCACCGCCAGCAATTAATCGCTAGCAGTTTATCGCCGCGTCAGATTATCGCGTAAACAATTTATAGCCTACAATTGATCGCTAGCATATTTTATCGCCTGGCCATACATATGATTTATATATAGTAAATAATAATATAATTTAATAAATAACTTGCAACTAAGGTTTGTCTGTATGTGTTATTTAAGAATTAAGTACAGCTACAACTGCAAGTTATATCCTAGGTATAGGCAAGATAACCTAATAATAAGGTAGGAAATGAAAAGAACGATCCGAAATATAAGAAGTCGAAATTTTGATGGCCTAGCTCTTCCAACGCAAACGAATATAAAACATCAAGCAATGTAGAATTGTTTCTACAATTTGATTCTGGACCTGAGGATAATCGCATGTTAATTTTCAATACGAAAAAATTTGCTGTTGCTAGCGCGAAGTGAGCAATGGTATGCCGATGGGACTTTCAAAACTCTTTCCTTACTTTTTTATCAACTGTATACGATACATGGATTCAAGGACAACATATCGCTTCCATTAGTTTATGCATTATTGCCTAACAAGTCTGTATCCCTACTGGAGCAGCTGAAAGTATTGGAACTGGCTATGTCTCCGCAATCAATAACGATAGATTTTGAGATGGCGATGATGAATGATTGCAGAAAAGTTTACCTGACGCCTCGCAACGAGGTTGTTTCTTGCACTTTTCGCAATGTATTTTTCGTTCCATTCAGAATAATGGATTAAAACAACGTTATGAAACTGATGTTAATTTTGCTTTAAATATGAGAATTTTGGCAGTAATTGTGTTTGCTCCAACTCCTATTATTACGATCGTTTTTGAACATTTGTGTGAAAATCGCAAGGAATTGTTGATTATTTTGAGGTTACATGGATTGGACGCCCAACGTCTGACATCTTCGGCGATTACCATAGTTTTCCCATGCAATGTGGAACGTACACCAGCTTGTTCTTGAAGGATTACCAAGAACGAATAATTTTGTTGAAGGCTGGCATATAGGATTTGAGGAACAAGTCGCTGCTTCTCATCTCAACATTTGGAAATTTATCGAGTGTATTAAAAAGGAACAAAGTATTATCGAACTGCGCATTGAACAATATCTAAGTTGAAGTGATACGGGCAACAACAAAAAGAAGTATCGCGAATATGAAGAACAAATTAAAAGGCTTTTTAGTGCATATGATGAGCGCCTAATCTATCTTATTAATAATATGAATACTGTGTTGTGAAATTTATATAGATTCTTAGAAATTAATTAAGTCTGAAGATCGCATATATATTCATTATTTTTGAGTTTTTACAGTGTACTACGTCTTACTTAATGTTATAATTAATTTAGTAACCAATAATTATTATTTAAAAAATGGATTTTTTAAATTTATGTGATATATGTAACTGATATAATATATAATCTACCTATTCAATAACATATTTCCATACATGTGTTTTTCATTTCCGTACTACACCCTTATAGTTTATATTCCCTCATAGTAAATTATTATATATTATATATAAATGATACAATACAATATATCCTGGTTATAAAGAGCGGGACCATTTTAT
Organism: Dioctria rufipes; assembly: GCA_963924295.1. Taxonomy (NCBI): domain Eukaryota; kingdom Metazoa; phylum Arthropoda; class Insecta; order Diptera; family Asilidae; genus Dioctria; species Dioctria rufipes. Next base: position 54,944,446 of record OZ002744.1, on the reverse strand, counting down.
TTACGATAATATTGTTAATTATCTGAGAGGTATAGCGCATAATCTATCTTATTAATAATTAAATATGTTTCACATGTTTGGTCTTTATTCGTAAAGGTTTTAAAGAGTTTTTTTCCTACCTTATTATTAGGTTATCTTTGCCTATACCTAGGGTATAACTTGCATTTTTAGCTGTACTTAATTCTTAAATAACACGTACAGATAAACCATAGTTACAAGTTATTTATTAAATTATATTATAATTTACTATATATAAATTATATGTAAGGACAGGCGATAAAATATGCAAGCAATCAATTGTAGGCTATAAATTGTTTACGCGATAAACTGACGCGGCGCTAAACTGCTAGCGATTAATTGCTGGCGATCAATAGCGGGCGATAAATTTTCAGGACCCCGACAGTGCTGAGTGCATGTAAAATCAAAATTTACTATTGATTTTTGTCAAATTTGTTCTACATATTTCGATTCGTTATTCCTCTTTCTTTCACTTATGTGTTGGGATTGGAATATAAATTTTGTTGTTGTTTCTTTAATATTTGTTTTGTTAAATGATTTGGGTCTGGAGAAATAATTTCCATTAACTATTTCGAATGCATTGATCTTCTAAAGAATCCCTGTCGAACCACGTGAAACCACTTTTCCCTACTAATTTTAGAAAGAAATGCCAAAATTCTTTTTTTTTGTCATTTGGGAGTAAAAAGATAAGTTCGCGACAGTTTCACGGTATATTTCGATATATGTCTAGACCGAAAATGTTATAAGGTGTCATATTTTTAGGATCTTTTTCCCAGGGAAAACTAGAGATTTGAAGTATACCTTGTACGAACTTTCATGCAGAACAAAATTCTTATTTTTATCTGTAATTCTTAAATAGTTGAAACATTTGGGCTACATTTTACGTTTGTTTGCTATTACCTGTACCATCACGCAATATAGTCTTGCATATACCTTTTTTATTCACCCTGTATAGATAATTATCACAAAGCCACCAATGCTAAAGGCATTCTATTGTGGCATATCACGTATTTTTTCTCTATTTTACACGGGATATATATACACTACGCATATTGTATATTTTATCAATGTAATAAAATCTACTTTGGTTAATTTTTTCTTAGTTTTGTTACGACCGCTTGAGGTGTAACAGAGCTAGCTTAGTTGCAGGGTTGGCTCTTGTTTATTTGACATAATTCAAGAAGTAAGCTTCTGTTCACATTAAAAAGTTCAAAAAGAAAACAAGAAAATAAATATGCCACATGATATAAAAACTTAAAAAAAAAGTACTATTTAAACCACCACAGACAAAATTTATCAAAAAATACTAATTAAGTGATTTATATATATAAAACAAATAATAAACTTAAAACGCTTTTTCCGATAAAATACACAAAAATAAAATAAAAAAAAAATTATGTCTTTTGCTTCTATAATTCTTTGAGGTTTTTCCCCAAACTTATCCAGACCATTAGCGAGATTCCCTTTTTTTTCTTGCCGTAGAACAATTTTTGTTACATTTTCTTACTTCCGGAGAAAAAAACTGCAAATGGGTGAGCAAAGTTGTTGAATTTATCGATCGTCTAGTTCAATACTGGAACAAGTCCGAAAATTTAGTTTCAAGTTAAGAAACTTAATAAGTAGATTACAATATTCATTATTCGAAGCTGTATTTGACAAGTTCTGATTTGCTAATGAAAACAGGAAACAAATCTTATTCCAGTAGGTATAGAATCAAAATTGTGTTGAAGAAAAAAAAATTAAAAGCCATGAGGTGCACCACTTGAATATCAATTATCTCCAAACAGTTAATTTTTATTTGTTCTAGTGATTTTTATTTTATTTTATTTATTTTCCCCCGGACGGGAATCGAACCCAAACTTGTTAGAATCAGTCAAAGATGGAGAATAGAAGAATTTTAAAAACTTTTATTTTTAATGATTCTAAATTAAATAAAAAATATAAGAGGAAAAAACAACCGACTCGTCTGGTGTTTGAAACCTGGTCTTTCCGCTTGCCGGGCGATTGCTCTTAACACTGAGCTAACGAGACAGACGATTTTCTATCTTACATTTCTTAAGTAGTAACTAACCTACCAGCTGGCATTAACCAGTAATGATGAAAGCGCACAAATAAATTGTAAATTCAATTTTATTTATTTTTCCCCGGTCGGGAATCGAACCCACATCCATTCATTTTTGACCGATTCTAACAAGTGTGGGTTCGATTCCCGTTTGGGAAAAAATAAAGAAAATTGAATTTACAGTTTATTTGTGCGCTTTCATCGTTACTGGTTTACGCCAACTGAAAGCAAAGATGGCTTGGTAGGCTTGGTAGGTGTCAAACCACCCCTGTTGAAGCAGTTGTTTTTTTTTCTTGTATTTATGATTTTATTTAGAAACGTTAATAATTAAAGTTCCTAAAATACTCCAATCAATTTAGATGATTTTTTTTGTATAAACCATTCAATGGTTCCTATTAAATTCCATAATAGCATTATTCTGTTTTATTATCAACAAAGTCCTCATTGGATACTCATTTAGACGGTTTCATTCAATCAGTTGGTTTTTTGCGAGTGGCACTGTAAAATGTTTCATTCTCGAAAACATTAAGATAACTGTTATTTATTACCTAACCAGTAAAATTTCCCCACGTTGTACTGTCATTATACCCTAATATTACATTCACGCATTTTAACTGAAATCCTCTACAAAATGGAAATTATTGAAAATACCACCATCACAAGTATTTGAATCATGAAATTGAAACATTCTAGAAATCTGTTAAGCAAATCCAGCTCCCGGATTTATCACTGTTAGGGCTTATAAGACTCGAAAGATTAGTATGGAGGGCTCCCCTTATCCTCATCCATGACAAGTAAAATCTTTGGTACAATGTTGAAGCCAATTGCCCTTTAAGCTTTAGATACTGCGAAGAATATAATTCCAATGAAATTGAATTTTCAGCTGAATTGTATGTACATAAGTGCCCTGAAAAATCGTATCATTTCGATGTAGGCAGACTTTGGACAAGTGAGGATTGCGTTGAGATTTTCTGTAATATCTATGGGAAGCTGGCTATACTGATTTTATTGATATTGTATGAATTTCTTTATTTGACCCATTAAATGTGTTGGGCGATTACGCGAAGTATATTTAACTTCATTTTGAGGTTAACATTATGTTAGTAATTGCGTACAAGGCGTAAACGGAATAAAGAAATGGGTGAATGAGTATGACTTTTTGAGAGGCTACGTTCGTGTGTGGTTTCGAATATACAATATATTTGCGATATTTTTTCACTTAACTGCAAGTGCTAGCTACAGGGTAATTTAAGGACATTATACATTAAAATAGAGCAAAATTTATAGCGCAATATTAAAAATATCTCAGAATTAAAGTTTATTAAGACATAAAATCATTAAATTTCAATAAAACACAGTTGTTGATTTGGTCTCCGATCTTCCGTCGTATATTTCAAAACAAACAGGTCTCCAGGTTGTTTGAATATAGTCCTTAAGTATCCAGTTAGTATTGAAATCTTTTTTCATTGCTCATATTCCAAACATCAATTTGAAACAAATTTCTTAAAATCACTTACCGGTTCCTACCCTGGTAGACAAATCATGATGAGCTCATCAATGAGCTCCTCATGAGCTATCAGTTGAACGTACTGATAAAACTTATTCGCGTTTGAATCAAAACCGGGAAAAAAAATATTTATTTACTTATTTACAGTTAGTATGCATGAGATATTGGATATCTTTTCGTTATTTAGTAACGTATCTTTGTCCATTTTACAATATTAGATGAGCGCTTCGATGACTACATAATGAGTGTCACGAAGATCTTATTAATTAGCATCACAATGAGTGTCACGTGAGCTTATAAACAAATATATGTGTGTATTAGATGCAAATCTCGGTCAGCCGATTGGCTAAATGGAGAGCTATTCGGAGCTAAAAATATTTTCCGACAGTAACAGTTTTTTCCCTAGCTAAATTTATAATTAAAATTGAACTAAGCAGCAAAATGTCTCCTTTTCTAAAAGCTGTTGATTTCAAAACTCAGCATTTATTGTAAGTAGAAAATTTGGTCTTTTTCCATGTAGTCGGGTACATTTCAAAAAAATTAAATCCAAACTTGGTCTTTTACAAAAAGGCGGGAAAACTGACAAAATGGTTTCCTACTTAGTACAATTTTATCAATCTTTCTGTGGCTTCACTACTGAGCAGACGTGTGTTAATCTTGCTAGTGCTTGGGAATGTTGTTCTTTTCTGAATATTATTTAGAACTTGGTGGCCATGGAGTCGGAACAATATCCAGTTTTATTTGGAAACAATCAAGCGAGAAAAAGGCTAAGGAGATGAAACTGTTCAATGCGTAAAATTGAAAAATAAGAGGTAAGACTGAGTATAACAACACTTTAGTAGCTTACGGATGCTTTTACATTCGGCCAAACAATTTTAATCAAACTGGGAAACCGAAAACTACTAAGATTTTGCCAAAAAGCATTCTGCGAAATATTAAATATTGGGAAAGATAAAGTTCAACGCGTCTATAAACCTCATTTGCGAACGGGACAAGCACTTGTTGAACGTCGTGGGAGTGACAGACTATCTTCAAAGTACGAAGGAAAGAAAGAATTCGTTATCCGATTTATAAAAAAGTTTAAAATTCTGTAAGTTCACTATTGCCGCAGTTGTGTTTCAAGGCGACAATATTTACCGGGGGACTTAACAGTAAATAAATTCTACTGAATGTGTAACAAAGAAATTATTCATACGGTTTTGAAAGTTGCAAGGAGTTTTTTAGATTTGTATTCAATACAAATTTCAATTTAAGTTTCACATCTCCTTGTTTACATGTTTGTTCAACATGCCTAAGACTTAGGGAAAGAAAATTCTTGATGACGGAAAGTATTGTTCACAAACGTCGTGCTAAGGCCGTCTATAGCCTTTTAAAGGACATACTGACGATGGCATTTAATTGCCAGAAAAATTGGGTTTTGCCGAAGGGGCAAGCTACTATCGCCGTCAATTCTATCTTCATAATTTCTGGGTAATTAAAGGATCTTCAAAGGAGGCTCTGACTAAAAAAAATGTTTTTCTTAACTGTTGCCAAGAACATGTACGACCGAACGGATGGAAAGACAGATCGGTGCACAGAGCCGAGTTAAGCTTTTTTAATATTTTTTGTCTGCATTTAATCCTGCTAGGAAGTACTGATTTGTGGTATTAAATTTTGCAAAAAAAAAAACAAAATATTAAATTTTGCAAAAAAAAAAAAAAAAAAAATTACTAAATTTTGCAAAAAAATGCAAGTGCTGGTTTTTATGTCATCTGTGTCCATGAAACTTTCGTGGAGCAGCATGACGAAACGTTGTACGGCAGGTGGGGCACCACTTGTCCAGCGCCGTAAGTCACTTAGTTTAGCCACCGTAGTGCGTGAGGTACTAGAAAAACCTTCCATTAAGTGGTGTAGATGATGTGTTCGTGTTTTTATGTGCTGTGTTTCATGCAGTTACATGTCCTGTTTAGTTTGTTAGTTTTGTTAGGGTCTTGCTGCCATCCTTATGGGGAGTTGCTGGCCTACGTAGCAGGACAGCCCGATAGGTCTTGATACAAATTTTTACTATGTTGTGAGATACTATGGTCCAACAAAAAAATTTGGAGTTTAATTAAGGGGAAATGGCCGTGTAGGCCCCTATTTGGCATTACTTAACCAGTTTCGCTCCAGCCACGGAGCTCATCAGAAGTTTTCTACGCTAGCAAACGTTCAGTTTGCTTGATTGTATACATCTTCAGTGTACAATGTTGAAACTATCCTATTACTATACGTCAGATTTTTATTTTCTAGCTGAACCCTATTTCAATTTTTGTATGTTTCCCGATCATATGATTGTTCATTACCCTGTGCAATGTCATTCTTGGCATTGCACATGATTTTGAACACGCACATATGTGGCTATTTTATACTCTTAGCGTGACTCTCTTCTTCGTGTCGTCGCTAAGGATGAATCTAAACTATTTCCTATTTAAATGGTCATTCATGAAATTATAACGAGGAACAAACATTTATTTGTCAAATTAGATATATATATAATTAAATAAGAAACGAATAAAATAGATTAAAAATGAACACAATATTACAAATAAGAAATATAAGAATAAAACAAAATTACATATATTATATATGTACTTTATTCCCATACCTACCCCTTTCCTTGTTTTAACTTTTATTACCTATGCTCCTATTATTTTTTCGGTTTCCTTCTATTTCCACTACTTCTCTTTACACTTATTTATTTATTTAAATTTAAAATTTTTTTTGCAAAATTTAATAAACATAGGGATTTCTACATAAAAAAAAAAGTATTTCCAATTTCCGATCAAATAATTGAATTACGTCATTTGAAGTATTTTATTTTTCCATTGGATTACAAAAACTTTTATTTTTGAAATAGCAATTTGGATTTTTTAGATCTTTCTTTAATTTTTGTAGTTTCCTTTTCATTCATCAGCCTATATATGGGTCCTAGACACTTGATGAAACTCAGCACTTGGCGAAAAGTCTAGGCACTTCATGAAATGTAGGCAGATGTGTAACAGTTTTCGCTTAATCACTTCTTACATGATGTGTCTGAAATTTTTAGTCACTTGTTGAAATGCTACAAGACTGTACGCCGATAGGGTAATACCAACCGATATAACCGAATGGTAGGAGAGTGAAATGAGCGGCGTAAAGGGAGATCGCGCTCATACCATAGAGAAAGTATCTAGTATATGTTCTCTGGCCCAGACCTGCGAGCCAGCCATACACAGACACTAGACACTAGCGTTGTTAAGCGCAAACTGCTAAACACCTGCCTATATTCCATGAAGTGACTAGACTTTTCGTGAAGAGCTGAGTTACATCAAGTGTCTACGACATATACATATATTGAATTGCTAGTAATTAAACCAGTCAATATCATAAGTCATAAATATTTAATTTTAAAACCAATTTTATATTGAACTCATCGGCATTAATTTACTTCTCCAAAATACATATTTTTTCTTTAACCAAGCTAGAAGTTTTCTTACTATTTTCTGTCTGAATACCACATTCAGCAGGAGCAGAGTAATATGCCCTAAACTATTGTGATGAGAATTTTTGCACACGATGCTTATCAAAAAATAGCTTTTAGTCTCAAGAGTCAACAGGGCAATACCCTGCTTGTGTTGGGCTGTACTGTGCTTTTATATTAAAGGAGCATATATATACAGTACATGCACATGCTTTAGAAAGTGGGTTCTTCTCATCAGATAAATATACAAGGTGGTTGGGTGTACTCTACAAAGTTTAATTACAAACCTTCCGGTCACACCGTAAATTATGGAGGCGGAATATTAAGTCCAATTCTGAGGTGCATTTTGCAGGACTTTGATTAAGAAACAAAGCTTCTAAATTTAAAAAAAATTATACCGATACACGATGGGACAAGACTTACAGTTTTATATAAGAAATAAATATAAGCTAAGGTGCCCGGGAATAAAACAATCTTCGTTTCAAATAAGGAGAGCTTGTGGTGGAAGTAGTGGTTACAGCTCATAACTCGAAAATAACTCTATGAAGGTATCATTTACTTCCCTATGTATAGTGGAAGAAGAATCATCCCGCAGGTAAAATTAGTGATTTCATAGGATACAATTGCGTTTATGGTGAAACGTTTCAGTTATATCTAAATTGATATCATTAAAGCATTTCATATTTGAATTGAAATTAATAAAGCTAATAATTAGTCCTCGATAAAACATTGAAGTTAAACTTTTTGGATATTTTAATGGTTTTCACATTGCGGAATACAATTTACTTCAAAATGCTTTTATAAAACGCATGCAGCATAATGTCCCAAGTTCAAGACTGTTTATAATGCCATAAGCGTAGATGTGAATGGTTGCGTTATGTGTTAGGATTAACATTGCCATTGGTAATAGTAGCCTATTAGAAAGTGGTGTTCTTCCAAAGTAGATCTTGGTTTCGGAAAATTGAGGCTATCACTGCTCTTTATCCTGCGTGATATCTACGGAAGCCCCACATTTGTGACCCATAACATAGTTTTTAGTATATAAATTAATGTAAAAGAAAACCGTTTAGTTTAATAGTTTTCTTTATCTACTTCGTTTTCAAGTTTTTAGTACGATTTCTCTGATAGGGATCTCGACTTTTGTACTTGCGCATATTATAATATATTTCAACCTTACGAAAATGGTGCGCAGTCTATGAGTCAGCGCCAATATTATTTTCTTTTAATTGATGTTGTAAACTTATCTAGCTCTGTGAGCTGCTGTGTATTTTCTGCCACGCAGTAGACGTACACGTCAGTCGATCGCAAATTCTTTTCGAATGTGTTTGTATCTTGCTATTGTAGATTGCGGTCCCACATACTGTACGCGTACGGTAAGGAAAATATCAATTTTGTTCCAAGCAAACAATTCAGAAAAAGAAAGGCTGCTATTAGGAATTAATTAGGAGTATTGTTAGCATGAATATTTGTTTTTATTATTTGTATAAATAGTTCTTAAGTAATAAAAAGTTTAAAAAATGAAACAATTAGTTTATCTTTTGAAAACTGTTATATATACATACTTGTGTTCCCGTAGACTGCATGCCACCGTTCGTATCTTGTCAGGTGTGCCACTTCCGGAAGATTAATACTTAGTATTTTAATTGTACTTAAATCAAATAATTTACATTTTACGTTGCTATTTATATAGAACGCAGGTATATTTCAGTACTGATGTATTGCCAGGCTCTTTACCTGTTGATATGTTACAGTCCAACTCCTCAATATATAACTCTTTTAAAGACCTTACTCGGCTAAAAGCCACATAAACTTGGCCCTCCTCAAACAGCCTGGATCCCAAATACACTACAGCATTTTCAACAGTACCACTGCATCTTATGGACGGTGGATCCACGAATAAATCAATGGCAATATACTTCTCTCGATCTACAATATCATTTAAAAATCGGCAGATCGTTCATCCTCACAATTTGGGCGGACAATACCCTACAGCATCAGGATTGAGCACAGTTTCCATATCCCTACTTGAGATGCATAACACTGTATGTGCAAAATCATGATTATAGAGGAGAGCTATTTTTGTGCAAAGTTTTGGTTACAATGAAATTCAAAAGCATATAATTTTAAAACCACACAAGATATTTACCAAATATTTTTATTAGCTGAAAACATATTTATTTAGGGACATATGTATGTGGGTTGGTTCGATTTAGAATTCTTTTATCTTTTTAACTAATTCACTGTGATGAAAAAAATGCATACACTTAATAGCGTAATTGGCGCCATAACTGGGACGACATACATCAATAAACAGAACAAAAGAAATTATTTCTAATAGCTTAATAGAAAAACAAAAAATAAACCATGCATCATTCAATAAACTCGATTGATCCAATAAAAGTAAGCAAAAGATCATCTTGTAATATAACTCGACGAAAGAGGCGTGGATACTATGGACCAGATGACTCATTCATATATTGCGAAAAGGAAAACCAGTCGGTAGTCAGTTACTTATTTCTGCAATATTTTAGACGTAATTGGTATGGCTTTTTATAGTACAATATTTTGAGTAACCAAAAGATCTTCCGAAATTATGCGGCTTCCCTTCCTAGAGTGATTCGCCCAAAATCTAATATTTCCATACATAAGACGGTGAATGATAATTGGATAGCAGCATGCACTCCAAGTCGGGATTAGTGATATGTCTTGAAAGGTGCAGTGGATCTTCAATAGAAAGGCTCTTCTAGGAATAAAGAAAGTTTCAGATGCCAGAAAATAGTGTTACTTGTGCCCTGTTAAAAAAAAGATAAGAAATAAAAAGTGAGATAAATTACAGTTTTTTATAAGGTTTATAAGGTGACAAATATTTAAGGAATTAAAGCAACGAAAATAAATTAAAAATCAAAATACTAAAGCACTTATGACAATAAGGGACGTTTTCTACATGTATGTGGGATTCGGGTTATTGGAATTAAAAATACCTGAAGTCAATCACTTTAACTTTTAACTATATTGAAGAGCTTTTACAAAAGTCTGTCTCCGCCGGTGCGGTCAATTCAGAAGAAGGAAAAAATGGACGTCGTCCTTTCGCTGTTCGGTCTTGTGTGTTGTACTGTCATATGGGTTTTATTGATATACGGGGATTTAAGCTGGTACGACTGGTTGCATTCGGCTATGCGCGATGTCAGATACTACATGTATATATGGCTAAGTATACCTACATATTAATAAAATGGGACACTAACATCTTCCTGTAATTGCCAGCAGATCGCAGACATCGAATCTCAATTGCAGGAGCATTCCATACCTGCATGCCGTAGACGAGAAACATTTTGTGCTAAATTTAGTTCGATGCCAAGGTATCTAGAGACCACTTACACGATTGGAAGACAAAGATCTTATACAATTAGCTAACCAATTAGGACTTAACTTAGTTATGATTCTAAACATCATCATTGCAGTTTGGAATTTAAGATAATTATTAAAAGTGCAGCCAAAAATACTCCTTGAAAATTCGGAAACATGGTCAAATTGTCGTAGTCCATAGATATATCTTGCGCATGAATTATAGGCTGTATTGAGCTTAACACGACTGGTACTACTGAGGTTCGAATACACAACTTCTGCTTAGCATTAAATATCATCCCAAGATTTCGAACCGATTCAGAATATGGCACAGGCGTACCATCAAGGATCAATGGTGGAAAATTCGAGTTATTAACATATTTTATAGATGATAATTGCCTAAGTCTTGCCAGTATTGAGCATAGGCTTGCTTTTCTTGGCCTGTTCAGCAATTTGTAAAAGGTCACTATTAAAACGTGCAATGGCTACATTAAATGCACTAATTCGCATTGGTAAATGTAACTGGACATCATCAACGTACAATTTAATAGAACAGAATCTTTGAACCTCAGATAAGTCACTTATATATAAACAAAAAGGTAAAGGGCCAAGTAATGATCCCTGAGGAACATCTGAATAGAGAGCTTTCTTACTAGAAAGCCGATCATCTGAGAAAAGGGTATAGGCGAGGTCCCAATTTGAAGGTTGACGAACAGCTTTTTCTATTTCGTGGACACATACGTTTCACGCAGTATATGCCAAATAAACCGGCAAAGTATGGTATACAAGTATGGTGGTTCTGTGATGCAGAAAGATCGTATCCAATTACAGGACAAATTTATTCAGGGAAAACGCATGTCCGTCAATTTTCGAGAACTTTTTCACATCGTTGTCACTTGCGCGTCTCTTGATTACCTTCCAGTTGTCCATGGTTGGTACCGTGAAGAAAAATAAGCCATTCCTGCCAGAAGAATTCAAACCAAACCACCAGCTGGAGCTAAACTGAACTGAGTTTGGGTTTCCAAAGGACGAGCCAATAACATTATGTTCATATGTCACCAAAAAGAGACCAGCGAAAGCAGTTGCCCTCATTTCAACAATGCACTACGACAAAGCAATTTCAGGTAGATAACAACCCCGGATATGCTATTGTCGTATTTTCTTTTTTAACTTTTATTGTTTTATTATAGAACATCTGCTTCATAAACCCGACATAGTAATGGACTATAATAAATACAAAGGAGGAGTTGCCAATATGGACAAAATGTTGACTAAATATTCTTCAAAAAGGAGGATTTTCCGCTGACCGCAAGCATTTTTCTCAACATGCTACATATCGCAGCTTTGGAAATTTATATTATAACAATGGCTAACTTGAATGGTGTTGAAAAAAAAAGGACAGATGTTTGCCGTAAGTATCTTTAGGAGCTAGCTATTGCCCTGGTAATACCAAATGTCATCGATAGGGCTAATAATAAGAGCATCTGGAACGGCAGTTTTAGCACTCAAAATGGTTTAGAGTCTATGCTGGAGCACCCGTTGATTTCTGGGGCGGAAGCGTTAGCTTCCGGTCAAGCTCTGAAGAGGGATGGCCAAGGACGAATAAAACAGTTAAAAACCTGTTTCTTCTGCGAAAAACGCCGTGCTCCTTGTAAGCGATACTATGCTTGCCAAAAGCTGATTTGTGCACAGCATTGACATATGTATGTAACGTAATGGGATACCATTTTACATTTACAATCAGTTAAGATAAGTAAAATGACGTTGTTTTATCGAAGTCACATTTATAGCTTAAAGCCATATGTAAATATCACTAGAAATTTGAAGATGCCTATCAAGACACGTCAAATATTTCAGATTCCATTTATAATAGCCCAAAGTGTGGGTGTAATGCAATTGCGTGGTTACATACAATTTCAGACCCCTTTCTCAAAGTCAATTAGTGCAACCTCTAATTGTAGACTATTACCATGGCAATTACACGAGACCGTCTGGGCTCTTGCACTTTCTTTACATAGCCATCTTGCAATTTGGAGTGCTCCATACCTATAGGATCCTTCCAATTCCGAACATCACGTAAAGAAATGCAATGTAGCAGTAGAAATACACACGAAGGCGAACGGAACTTAAGTGAACATGCTATTAAGGACACTCGAAGTGAAGGGTTCTTGGTGTTCGCTTATTATGGCTATTATTATTGCTGTTGCTTTTAAAGTCAAGATAGAAATCAAGAAAATATCGTTTAATTCTTGACTTTTGGAAAATTTAAAGCAATAGGTATGCAAATTTAAAAAATGTCGGCGGAAGCGTGTACAAATTTGTGCATACTATAAAACTTTATATTAAAAGAAAATTATTAAGCATAATTTCTATTGCGCCATATATAATAGCTTTGTGATATTCGAACTGGTCTTTCTTCCTTTTCTTTTATGAGGACGTTTTCCCAATTTTCTCAATTTTTATTATTATACTCATTATCATGCCGTTTGTAACATATAAATAATGATAGCATGGAAAATATATGGACAGGCCTGTTGATTTTTACACGATAGCTTGAAACTGATTTAAAGAGCTGAAATTATGTTTACGGTTTTTTAATAAAAATTATAGATCTAAGCTCCAATCGGATAACTCCTTGACAGGACTACCAACAAAAATTTTTGTTTTTCACTGCATGTTTTTATACTGCTTGAGAAGATATAGAGGTAGAGACTGAGATTTTGTGAATTGGTTTTTATGCAAAATCTCTGGATCTATGTATATCGTCAACATGTATTTGGAGACAAGAGAGTGAAAGCACGTTCGCAAAGCTATAGCTAAAATTTAATAACTTACTCTTTTGCAAGACTGTAGTTTCGCAAATGCATTAAATCGAATTATCGCTTTGTTCTAGAGAAGTGTCGGTCCGGAACAAACGAGTCCATTCTGAACGGGTCCATACAAGGAATGAAAGGCACTGGTCCGGAATTAGTGAAGTTGTCGCTCACTGCTCCTATGTTTAAACCAATTTATGCAAAAAAAACTTACAGATCTAAGCATATAACACTTCGCCTTTTATGGTTGCATATTTTAATATTTTGTAGGAACTTGTTTGATTTTACTTGTTCACACCTTAGAACTTATAAGAAACATAAAAATGCGATTATCATGTTAAATTTGTGTAGGTATATGGGTATGTGCACACGGAGACAGGGCTAGGGTAAGCGTGATGAGGCTAGACAGTTGACCGAGACGAGGTGAAGATACAACTCAAGGTGTAGTGTTCACAACAATACGTTCAGGTTTTACGTGAATAGCGAAGTGATAGCATAAAATATGTCATCAGATTCTGAAGATGAAATTTGTGTTTATCAAGTACTGCAACTATATTTCATTTTTCACACAAGTCTACTTTCCGCTGTTTTGCTTTGCCCCCGATAAATACGAAACCTCTGGAATTTGGCGAATTTTATCTTCTATATGAAGATTTATGGATTGATCCTGATCGATTTCTCCAATATATGAGAATGAATAAATAAACCAGTGGGGAAATATTTCAATATAAAGTAAACAAAAACTAGAAAAAACTGCCAAAATTTCTATTCAAAGGATATAAAATAAATTATTTTCTGTTTGTTTAATCCTTTCTGCAGTTTTCTTGTATATGGGGGTCACCAGTGGCGTAACTAAGGATGTATGCCTCCCTCCCCAACAAATTAACATACTTGCGCAGGAAAATCAAATTTTGTGTGTCAATTGTAAGGAAATATTTCTAAACTGTGGATGTATGATGTTCCCATGATTTTGAATGGGTGGACAGAATTAGTACCTTCTCTCCTTTTAACTTTTCTCAGGCCAGAAATTCAAACAATAAGGGCGAATTCCCACGATCTCCCAACAATGCCTTCACTCCACTCACTCCAAGCTATGTAGAGTTAAAAAAAAAAATTAACAGGTTTCGAGGGTGGCTACTACGATCAGTGTTGCCAAGATGTGGAATGGACAATTATTTGTTTAGATTTACTTCGCGCTCCATATTCATCATTAAACCCGTTAAAAAACCACTGGCAGCTCCAGCGTATGCTCACGAAAGCACATTAAAAGGAAAACCCGTGAGTATCTGAGAGTAACGCTTAGGCAAGCCGAAACAAGAGGGGAAAAGCTTCCCACAGAACTAGCCGGAAATATAAAATTACTTAACTGATCACCGCACCATAGGTAGTTGTTTTGGATAACTACTACCGTACAACATTGTTGGGAGCTTAAAGGAATTTCAAAACTTTTCAATGTGAAAAATTTGATCTTATACACATATTTTAATTTTTGTTCATTGCTTACGTATCTAATATTCTAAAGTTAAAGTAATAAATACTCTGATACATGCTACCAGCGTGTACGCCTAGCCTAAGAAAGTTAGCCAACAATTTCCCAGAAAAGGATTTACAGCATTTCAGAGTCAGGCGTAGCTGTTTTCTCCGTTTAAATAGAGAGAAGGCTTCTCGACTTTTTTATTCTTGTATCATCACTACTGTCTAGCCAGCGTTTTTGCAGCTTCTCGAAGCCTATGATGGTATGAACACCTCTAGATGGAACTGAAATAATTATATCATTGCAGTGCTAATATAATTTTTATTCAGAAACCGAATCTTAATTGAGTGAATCTAACTCTTTATAAATCCAGCTTAGTTATTTTATGTGGTTTCATGTTTTATCACTTCGTATGAAAATTTCATTTTTGTTGGGCTTCTTGGGCCCCTAGAAACTGTGGACCCTTCCGTGTGGCAGGGCCTGCGGGGGCGTTAGTTTCGCCAGTGGGGGTCACAATAACAATCGAGTGGAATTTGGGTAATTCATTTTGAATTACACATTTTCATTACTAATAGGTACTTATGAAAATATGTTCACGCTGCAGAATTTACACAATTAGAAACGTTATTATTAATCATGACAATACAGGAGTTTAAACAGGCAAGGTACAGGTTCGAGCTAAAGTGGCATCATGTTTCCACAAGTACATTTATACTCTTGTGTTAACTGAAAATTCACGTGGCTTTCATAGAAGGTTGTTATCTCAGGTAGGTTAGGTAAGGCCTTGCACATTTTATACGCCATTTTGTTATAATAATTGATAATGTTACTTATACCAATTTATCAATACTATAACACTACTAAATCACTTAGCGCCGAGCATGGCTTATGGAATCACAAAAGGATGAATCCACATATTACTAAAGCTACCTTCAATGTAATTGCTTCCAAAACAAAAGGCAAACCAAAACAATCACTTGAGACTTTCTAAAGTGTAGATAAAGGAATCTATTCCGCTGTCTTGGAACTTGATATGTTTGCTGTAGAGTAGACCGATGCTATCCATTTAAATTATAGGGGATTTCCTGTTTCTTCCTATAACATGGCGTAGTTAGTTTTCCTCAAAAGCAACTTTCCTAACCTAAAAGCAAAACTTTAGAATATTTTACAACAATTGAGCCAAAATGCTTTTCGCAATCTATTCTCCATGGGCCATAGCTCCGCAGCAGCGTCTTAAGCAGTTTAAAAACTAGAACCCATCGCCTTGACAAAAACGGAGTGGTTTTCAGACTTACGTAAAATAGCACAATACATATATGTAAGTATGTATATCAGTATGTTAGAGTCCTTCTCATCCCATTCGCTCCCGCAGTGCTATACACAAAGTTTCTCCATGCAACTGCACAGCGTTCCATTGCCTTACAATGTCAGTCTTTCGCATAATATACTCTAAACTAGCTTGCGGGCGCTATAATAAATTGGCGTTATTCTTCGGTGCAATTCTCATGTACAATATATTCATATCATAATAATCAGAAGCACTTTCCAAATAAGCTTTCTTTTACGGTACAAGTATGTACATACAATAGAAGAATCCATTTTGAACCAAACTTAAATTCACAAATTGTGTCCACTGTTAGAAAGGGCTATTTGAAAGTAAAATGTGGAGGTCGCCTTCTTTCTGGGACTACAGTTATCAAATGCAAAACCTTGGAAAAATTGGCGAAAGACTCTGTTAAACGGACAATTTTACCTCCAGGTACAGAAAAATTGTGTCATCTTGTAGCAGCCAAGCACCTACTTTATCTCCACCTACAGCGGTTGTATGTCAATTGCAACGATCTGTATCGAAAACAACCATAATAAGTGCATGGTATGTATGTTGCGCATATATTAGAGAATGCGGGACAAAAAAGGTCAATCCTGCACGATACTTTTCCAGGCTGCTGTTTTACGTTGTTATGCTCCAGGGCAAGGGCTCTAATAGTTTACATTCGAAAAAGACTCAATGTTAATAAGGTTATTTTAAGTATAAATATAGAATTTATTTACCCAATCGCGATGAGCTAAATTATAGATACTTATGGCAAGATTTTCTTTCATCGGGGCCGCGATCTCAATATAAATTATAGATATAGCTCACATTTGTTTATAAATATGTTTTTCATGCAAAACTACTGAACTGTTGCCTTTGTAGCAGATTCTTTCGCAGGAAAGTTTTTCAGTCATTTTGTGATAGTTGTGCGTGCATTAACGTTTCAGTTTAGCTGCGATTTTCAGTGGTCAATATACCTACTTATTATTAATTTAAGTTGAACAGTTTTTTTTTATTACCTAGATGAAATCAAATGGTACCTATACGGCGGCACATCTATGTTGAAGCATTTTGTATAAAAAAGCCGTCGCTGCATAAAAATAAATTGTATTTAAAAAAAAAAAAAAACAACCTTGTAGTAGGAAAATCAATTCTACCCCCAATTTCTGTCTAATGCTTTTGTATATACCTAATCATATTCTGAGTTCTGAAATTTGTATGAAATATCTGAATTTGTTACCTGTTCATGTTTAAGAGGTGTTACCTGAATAATTGATCCCGCGAAATTATTTTTATTTTAAGGACAGGACACGAATGCAAACATATGCACACATCCACAAGCTGGAACATCACATAGATCAGGTCAACTCAAGATTACGCACACACAAATACATGCACGCATCCACAAGCTGGAACATCCCATAGATCAGATCAACTCAAGATTACACATTATTTATCAGCAACACAACTTTATTAACTCATAATGCTCAAAAGAAACAAAAAAAAGAAAAAGAAGTAAAATACTAGTAGTCCATATACATTGGTTTTTACTCGAAGCACCTGTAGTAAAACAAAATAACAAATAAATAATCAAATCTGCATGGACTGTTTCTATCAAATTTTAAGCCCATGCTAGCCGACCTTAAGGTTCGATGTGGAAAGTAGCATGAATACCCGACAAGAAGTTGGTGATACACAGCCCTGCTCCCACGACAGTCGTTGACTTCAGTGAAACTTCGAGAACAAGTCGGACGTTGAGTGATAACCACCGAATAGATAAAAATTCTTTTTCGAAAAGTGAATCATTAAAACAATCCCTTAAAAACAAAAGTAATAAAAGTAATATTATATTAGAAGTCGTAATTAGTGAAAAACAAAAAGAAAAAAAAAACGAAAAACGTTCGGAATTGAAAAAAAAAAGGTTGAAAATGATACCCCTAGTTCTGCAACGTCTTAAATTCCTGAAAATAGTTAATTTAAAAATAATGCCTTTTAAGCATAAAATGGCGATTTGATATTAAAGCCTATTTGCTACTTGTACATACGTAATAAAACCGTTTGATCTTAGGATGGCTGCGATTGAAACAATTTATTTTATATCATTTGGTTTTCAGTAAAAGCTTTCTGATTGCTCCTGGATTGATATAATTCCATTTGCTATTAAATAAAACGATTTAGTTTTGTATAAATGAATTATAAAACTTAGTGCACTTATGACACTTGTATATATATGAATGTTTGTATATGTATTTGTAATCG
Source organism: Dioctria rufipes (assembly GCA_963924295.1). Taxonomy (NCBI): domain Eukaryota; kingdom Metazoa; phylum Arthropoda; class Insecta; order Diptera; family Asilidae; genus Dioctria; species Dioctria rufipes. The sequence goes on along the minus strand of OZ002744.1, from coordinate 54,926,175 downwards.
AACGTAAATCTTATATCTGACCTTTACCGTGCTTTTATACCATTTATAAGGCGTATATACCTACATGTATTTAAATACATACTTTTCGGAGAATTTTTAGTCTTTTTAACTTATAAAAGCAAAAGAAATTTGTTTGAATTTAATTTAGTTGCTAATAAAACCGTTGCTTTTTTTTCAAATTTATTTCATTTCAGTTAAAACCGTTCTAATTCTATTGATACTCAAATAATGTTACTTATTCTTACATAAATCTATTTAGTTTTATATGTATCCGCGATGAAACTTATTTCGACTTGTCGATTTCTTCTTGACGTCTAACCATTTACAGTCTAATTTATGATTTGTAATCTATCATCCTAAAACTGTCTCATCTCTTTAAAACAAGATCATCACTAAAGCACTCCCGTTTCCTTTTATGGGGTATTATTTTCCGATTAACCGTCACTAAGCATTCTTGGCATTACTTGCCAGTAAGTTAAGCTGGATAGATCACATTTTCTCTGTTGCCAAAGAAGCATAGAAATATCTTGAATTTGTTAAAAGGTGCCTCCACCAAAGAGGAATTTTATTTGTTAATGCAGCAATCATTAACACACAGAAAAACAGAATAAAATTCGATTTCAAAGAACCGTGCCAAATTTACATGGAAAAAAGAATTTAACTAATTTAAGCCAAGTAACATACCGATCTAATCAACAAAGACTATCAACACATACTAAGAAGATTGAGACTTTATAACGCAACATGATAAACAACTTCACACATCATTCATATATGGTAAATTATTATAAATTTTACTGATTTATTTCTTTAAATTGTGTATTTATTTATATCTTCAGTTCACGTGTTTAAAATATTTTTAATGTGCATTTCTGAAACGTGTTTCAATATTTTGAAAAAAATCTTTTAAGTGCTAGGTTTTTTAGGGTTTCGCATGCAAAGGGTGCCAACGGGACTCTATTATTAAGTCTCCGCTGTTCATCCGCCTATCTGTCAGCAGGCTGTACTCATGAACCGTAATAGGTAGATGCATCAAATTTTCAAAGAATGAGTAATACTATGGCTGCTATAACATCAAATAATGATAATAAAATAAAGTTATAAATTAAAGGTCCCCACACAATTAACTTCTGTTTTTAATCGATCTGAAATGTGGTAGATGGGTACACTAGAATCATTTTTAGTAGGTGAAAAGAAATTTTTCGAAACTGAATTTCTTGAAGAAAATTTTTTTTTTCCGTAATCTAAGAAATATTGTAGCAAGTCTTATATCATTTTAGAATCCTTATTAAATGCGTCAACTTTTGAAGTTACGTACCAAACTGGCGTAGTATATTTTTTTTTCATTACAGTCAGTTAAAGTTTAGTGAAATATTAATTTTCTATTCTTGGTTCGGCAAAATGTGACATTTTCTTCCAAGCTGGAGCAGTTGGCTTAGAATTTAAAACAAAAGGTTACATAAGTAGGTACTACTCAGGATTACATAAGAAAAATAAATTGAAAAAAAGTAACGATTTGTAGCAACAGGAGCTAAAAAACCATCATAGGGTGTACATTTTCTCGAAAACAAAAAAAATGTCTACAATTTAAAATACACATAACTTAGTTTTTTTTTTATATTTTTCAGGTAACTATTATGATTTGATCTATCACCCGATTCCGACTTGACGTCGACTTACGGGACACCCTGTATATGCGTATCTCCTGAAGAAGGGTACTAACTGAAGATTGCAGTTTTCCTTAAAACCATAGAAAAATTATTTCATTTTTTATATGTTGAAGCTGTCAGGTAAGGTTCTGTGATCAATATAGATTGGCACCATAAGTCTACTTCTTTCGGCAGGTTTCTGTATTTCCAATCTGCACATCACAGGTGCAAAAAATTAAATACGGACAAAAACTTCATTGAACAAGTTTCACAGCAAAAATGGGAGAATTACCCGAGTAATCCTTTTGAACAAGGAACAATGAACAAGGAACAGGAACTGCCATAATGTCTCTGTTGTTCCAAAAACGATATCAAAGTACCATCCTCAGCAAGCAACCATAGTAATTCACCGAAATATGCTTTCAACTTTCGCAGGTACTTAATAAAATTATTCAAAAACAAAAGACAAAATACTAAAAGAACTGGTGTCTGATATAGTGTATGGAATCTTGTGTGAGAAAAATCTGGTGCAAGAGGACAATTCGTCAAGAATCGTATAATCAATCATAGGTCCGATATCAACACAGGAAACTCCGGTAAATGGCTCTGGTAACTCATCATCTTACAAATAATCACAGGACTCAATTTGAAAACACCAACATATTATGTCTAGAAAAAAACTATCCCAAACGGCAATCTTTTGAGGCGCTACATATATGAATGATTCCAAACCCGATGAACAGACCAACAGACACTCATTGCATAAGCAAATTCAGCTCTCATAGACTTGATTTAATAAATGTGTACGTACATAACATAGTACGACACCGGTTTGAGGTTTCTCAGGTTTTGGTAATTCAGCGAAATCACTGGTTGCTATACGTTGACTTGGAATAATTCAATTAATTCTTCTAGCTAGTATTTTGTCACGGGTTAAATTTTCGTGCCTCTTACCCAATACCAAAAGTTAAAAGAATCTTAATCTCCGAAATATAGGCAACCACTTTCCTATCTGTGTCGTCCAATGCGTTACTAACTTCTATTTGAATAATGCTGTAAAGAAATTTATTTCATTACACAGAACGTTTATACCTCCGTAAGGACTCTTAGAAGTTCGACCCGGTCCAGCACACCAATTAGAAGCGAGGGCCGACGATAGAAAATTTATCACAATAAGGACTGCTAGTAGGACTCGAAAATGAAACTTGACAGTTATGCACCCAGTGTTCTACAAACACGCGCAACATAAGAACCCAAGCAACTATTACCAGAGGACCTTCCGAACCAGAGGAAAACTTCAACAACAAAAAATCTGCACTTGTGGTTTACCGTCGGATATGAAGTTATTTACCTCTTAGAAGGCAATATCACCCTAAATATCAATATTTTTTGCTTAATACTACAATTATTGTTAAATTTGACATTCCTCGTCGTATTTAGTAAGCATTTACGTATCAATTGCGATTAAGTTTAGATGTACCGTAGGTAGAGCTCTGGTAACTTCTCCCTATGAGATGTTAAACTTATACTTTGGTTTGAAATATAGCTGTTTTAAAATGTCTACCATATAAGTTGAACGAATATATTAACAGTCAAACACTAATTAGGGTAAGTAATACAAGGTTGTACTCGGAGAGCTACATGGCCGCTTCTGTAGAAATCGTCAACATTTTTCATGAAGAGCACCATTGTACAAAAGAAGAAATTCTCGGTGTCTGCCAAATGTGACTTTAGGGACTTTTGAATAAATAAAGTTTTGTATTTACTTATGTTCTAAAATTAAATAAATAAAGTGATGCCTGGTAATCCTAGCATCTTATTACACTATTTGCTTTGCTACTATATATATACATAGTTTTTATTAATTTGCTGAATTTTGTGATATACTTTTGGCATTGGTAAGGCAGGTAGAGAGATCGAATGAGTATCAATTGAAACGTTGAAATAAGTAAACTGAGCAAATTATTAGACACCAAAGTTTCGTGGATACAATTGAAAATTGTCAGTTGTCAGTTTCCTTCCTATTTGAGGCACTACGATTTACCTCATCCATTTTGGTCAGACGTTGATCTCAAACATGAATTTTGCTTCTTTTCGAACTGAAGTGATTTAATGATTTTGGATAATTCGACACGGTCCTAAAGATGCATTAGTCATCTTAGTTATTAACCTTTTTGAGGAGCTCCGTGCTCTAATATTTTTTTTTAATTTTGCCAAATAATATATAATTGGCTCTTTGCAATTCCACACTTTTTCATTTGAGACCGAGTTTAATATTTGTGATATAGATTGCCTTCGAGAGTCCTGCGTTGTGTTGATAATTTGTCTTGGTTTGTTTTATATAGTAGCTACCTCCAATACTTTGTTTTTCTTTCCTACTCAGTCTTTCGTTGTGGGACAACTTTTTTTTAATACCTACAACTATGTTTGCATGCTCAGAGCCTTGACTCAGGAACCTTTTTATTTCAGCTTAAACTTATTTCCAGTAATTCACTATATTGTTTTTTAAAAGACTACATCTAACTCTGTTTAGAATCGGGCTTGTTTCTTTAAATTGGTAGAATGTGTATATATTTATTGTTTTCTTTATTATTCATTTTCCTCGTTACGATACCATTTTTTTCCTTACATTTCATACATTGATTGGATTCCTTTGAGTAAAGAGTTTTTTTTGTCCTTGTTCGCAATTTCACTGACTGCTTCTGGCAGGTTTCCACAGAGATCACACAATGGAGACTAATAGGCTAGACACAGAAGAGCTGACTTACGAGCTCACTATCCGTGTCCATCCAGTCTCGAATATAGATGAAATGAGGAAGATATTGTGGTCAGCGTTGAAAACTTAGGGGGATAGGAGGTAATCCCTATAGGTTCGCTGAAAACATGACAGCATTGAGTAAGACAACCAAGGAGGTCAAAGATCTGTTAAGCAAATTCGAAGGAGATTCTAGTAGTGCAGAATACCTTAAAGTTCTAACAAAAAACGAATGGCCTTTAGGTAGACTAGGCAGGATGAAGGCGAGCGGCGATGATTAAATTAAAGAAAGCTCTAGATATTGCGCATACTTAATTTTAGCTTTGAGCTGTTTGCAGTTTAAGCAGATTGGGATGAGGACAATAAGAGAATGCAGAGATTGTAATACGAATGCGCACCAAAATAAATTCGCAGGCTTTCAATATCGAAAAGGGATAATATTCACCACGAACTAATGCAATGAACAGTCGCACCAAATTGACCAAAATGTTTTCAACTACCAGACAGACAGCAGCTGATTCCTCTGATAGTAGTAAAACAAAAAAGAAAACAAAAAGAAAGCAGGCGAACAACTGTGATTATAACTTCCTGTTTTTCTTCGGCCTTACTAGAAGACGAAGAGAAAAATATTAAATCCGAGTGTGGTCACAAAACAATAATAACTAACAAAAAAATATAACAAGCTGTATATAATAAATAGTGAAAAGTATGATCAAATAAACAATAACAAATCAAAATAGAAAGTAAAGAGTCAGCATTTACAAAAACAACTATGATCGACGCCAAGACTGGAACCTTCGGCCCTTCTAGCAGTTAATAATATGTGATAACATATTTTTCAGTTCTTATGTTAAATTTTACTTTTAAATTGATTCTATATCCTGAGAATTTACTCTTAAATATTGACATACGTATGTATGTTCCTTTTTTCTCCCAATTAATTTCATTCAATTTTATAATTTTATTCCTCCATGCCGCATCGAATATTCTGAATGCAACTGAAACAAATATTCAATTGTAGTTCCCTATAGAAAAGCACAAATATGTTATATCTACACCCTATTTACATTAGATAGAACTGAAACATTAAACAGGCCGAACAACTATGTATGTACTACTTAACTAGTTTTAGCAGCACATAGGTACACAACTTCTGTATTTCAACCACCGCACCGTTTAAATTATAGCTGAATTCAAAGCAGCATGGAATTTATTAGAAACCTGGATGGGTTCCAGTATTTTTCCGAGCGGAAATCGAAACATTGAGATTTCTCTGTATAATTCATTTATTGCCGTACATATTTTAAACTCATGAGGAACAAAAATTGTAATTCAATTAAATAATTTGTGGAAAGCGTTTGTACAATTTTTTGTTCATAAATGGTTGCACTTTGTCATGCGATAGATGCATTGGATTTACAGATTTTATTGCTGCTGGCCAGAAAAGGGAAATCATAGCAAAAAGGGCTCTGTTTTGGTATGCTATGTATGCACACTATTAAGAAATGCTAACAGGTGCATTTTTATAGATTATGATAAGTATAAAAAAATTGTTGATATTCAAAAGAACTCAGTATAGAGTTCACTATTAAGCTGTATTCCAACTTAGCATGCTCCCGCCGGGAGGTAAAATAATTTAACTTTCGGATCCGAGCAGAAAGTTCAGAGTGTCTATTTCAATTGAACACACATATTGCGTCCATTCAGTTCACTTCTTTTTCGCGATCTTTCCTACATATATATATCACTGCCTTATTTCTTAAGATAATTTTCTTAGTGTGAGAAATTTTATCTTCAAATTGGGCATAAAATATTTCTGTCGGTCTTCTCCCCTGATTGTTGGATTTGTTGAGTAAAAGTGTGGCTCGTATGCAATTAAATATATGCAAAAATATGACATTTTAATTGCACATGTGAACAGAGAATTTAAGCTAAGACAAGAAGAAGAGTGAATTGACGAAAAATTGATTAGAAAGATAATAAACAGAAAATAATACTACTATACGCCATATACTATACGAGTAATTAGCGGATAAATGCTCAATTTTAGTGACCCGTAATTTAAAAGGTTTAACTAAGTGATAATAAAATAAACGTAAGAGTGAACACAAGCCCACATATCCTTCATTTAATATACCGAAACACTATCCCACCATTATCAGTAATCAAGCTGTAGAAATTGTAAATGTAAATGTAAATTTTTTAAAGGTCGAGAAATCTTTGCTTCGCCTATCACCAACTCACACGAATTATTGCCATATATCAAAAATGAAAAATGCGTCATCATAATCCCATTAAAATGACAGCTAATTACAAAATAGGATACCCCATTAATGCACAATGTAATAGTCGCGGGAGAAAGTTGGGGAAATATTTTTGTTGTATCTTTAATAGTAGGCAACCTCTTCTAGAGTTGTTGATGCTTTTAAATTTTATTTACAGGATAAATCACTGGAGAGCTAACCTTCGCGTCGGGGTATACTAGCTTTACCGGTGGAACGGCTACTTTTATCTTTACGGCTGAGAATATACCTTAGAGGTGTTATGTGGTAAGCCCCGTTCCGAATTATTCCATCGATCGCCGATTGACTAGGTTAAGGCCTATACTCGTACCCACGGCACACTATATTGGGGAAATTGAAGCTCGCGGGATGTTATCGAAGATCATAACGAGACTCTCTAATATAACATGAATGTAAAGCGATACGACGAACCTGGAAAGCTCTTGTCAGCAAAAGATGGTCATAATTCGAATACCTTGTAAAATATATGTATAGATATCCTAATATATTAGTTATTACCTTTGAAACATTCAGTTTCACTTAGTATCAATAATAATTAGTAGTATTTCGTTGCACGTTTTATGTACATACTTATATTCAAAATTATGGGCTATAACATTATAGTAGTTAACTTTGCTTACTTTCAAAAATAATTTTGCTTTTGCATTCCTATAATAATTTACTCTTCGACACTGGTAATTACAAATGTTGTATTTTATATTAGTAGATGACATTTTGTTTTTATATTAAATATATTAATTATATATTAATATATATTAAATATTTGTTCACCTTAGCAGAACTAGTATTATTGCTTAATATCAATGGTAATTCTCTTACCTTACACATTAATAGTTTATATAGTCTTAGTAGTAATTTTATTGCTTTCTCTGCACGTATATTCGCTTTTGTCAATCTGCTATGCGTATTTTCTATTTTGAAGTGAACACATTGTAGTATATTTTTACAGAAGATGCCTTCCAAGTGCTTTTACCAAAGGAAGATTCGAATTCATATGACGTAAAGAAAAGTAGTTCTGCCTTATCTAAAGCTTTCCTGACGAAGGCAAGGTGAAAGAATAGAATACATAAATAATAATAATAACAAAAAAAAAACTACAACCAAATAACAAAAGAAGGAAAAGGTAAAACGGTATAAGCCTACTAAATGAATAAATAAATAAATAAAATAAAATAAATAAATAAAAACATAAATAAATAAATAAAAGATAGTATAAGAGAACATTTTCCCCACAAAACATATGAATATCGTGAGCTTGAATCAACTTTAAAATAATAATTAAAAATAAACAACCCGTGGAAGTGACTTACCGAGATCCTTTCGTGTATCGTATTGTAAATTTATCTCGTGATATTGCGATTATACAATGGATATAAAAAAACAATGTAAGGCTTGCACTTTTTTTATACCTTGTACCATCCTAAGAATTTTTAATCGAGTATAAAAAGGTTCTACCAACTTTAGTTTTAGGCAATAACATTTTCAGTTTTCCTAAACTCATTTAAAATTTCAACATGGATTTGGTTTAGCTGTTACATAGTAGATTAAAGGTTAAGTTTTATTAGGAAAATAAAGATCTTTGCACATTGATGAAGCGTTTTTCACAAAAAGGGGCTTATGCGGTCATAGGCGTATCGTAGCACACATATTTTTCTTTTATTTCAGGTACTTCTGTGCATTACAAGTTTTCATGGATGAATATCTGCGATATATGGTATTTGAAATGTGGTACAGCCAGTGACAAATATCGATATGTCTGGGAAGATGTATTGAAAACGAGTCAAGAGAACGATCTGACAAACCTTGATTTCGATAATCTAAAAAGTAAAGTGGAATGAATACGTATTACTAGAATTTCAGTTATTTGCAAAACTGCTTCGCGTTACAAGGCACAACTTTTGAAAAAAAAAAAAATAGAAAAAAAAACTGTGATTGCTTAGATGTACTAGAAGATATCAGATTAGAACAAATTACGCCCATAATGAGTGTAGCTGGCGAGAGAGGCCTACGACATAATTTCCTGAGTGTGCAGTGATTGGGCAAAACATCGCAGGTTGGCAGAATTAAATGATGAGTCTACGAATAAATGATTTTAGGAGAATTCGTTGCATTCAAATAGTGATTGAAGTTTTATCCCTTTTGGCCAAGGCAAAATTGACTAAACACTACTATTTGATAGCTGAAGGCTTAATAAACCCAAAATTAGCAGCCAAACATTACGGTGTCTGGAAAATCCGGGAAAATTGCAATACAAATCTTTTAGACCAATGGTTTGCGGGCTGGATGCTGGATGCTCCATTCTGGCCCGCGAGATCTTAAGAAGAAATAATAAAAAAAATTTTCAAAAACACAAATTAGGTTAGTACCCAACATAAAAAAAGGAGAGATTTACAGATTAATTTTCGATATAATTCGTTTTGTTTAATACGTTTAGCCCGCTGTCGGTCCATGCGGACCGACGGTATCAAAACTATAATGCCTCGACCTTATGTAATGAAGCCCAAAATTTTTTCTTAGACATTTGCTGGAAATATTTTCTTTAGTTATTTTACGCATATTCCAGGCAGAAAGCAATGCCTCGTTCCAATATAAAATTAACGTTGCCTCGACCCGATGTAGGGAAGCCCTAAATTTTTTTCTTTGAAATTTACTGTAAAATATACTGTAAAATACTTTGTGTAAGTTTCTATTATCATTATTACTAGAAAAATATACTTGTAAATAAATTGGACTCCGTTTACAATTATTTATTAAGGTATTAGGTAAACTGCTATGACATAGAGATTTAAAGTTAAAAGTCAGTACGCAAAAGTATGGAAAACTTTGTTATTAAAAGTACTTTTCTTCTGAAGTCTGAAATACATCGAAATATTTTTGATTAATTTATTATACATTTTTTAATATAGGGGAAGATATTGTACCTCGCCCCAAATTTCAGAAATCATGCTGTAATTCATAATACAAAATATCTACATAAAATTCGTCTTATACAAATTGGAGCCTGAAATATCTGTTACAAAATTTATTATTTATTGTCCTACTAGCGTTTACTATTTTTGACTTACCGTAGATTTTGTCCATATGATTTTATCGGACCAAGCTACAATTCTTTCTTTGTGCATCATGATTTGTACCTTGATATTAAAAAATTAATTACTTAAAAACAAAAAAAAATCAAAGAAAGCAACTTTTCATATACCATACATTTTAAATGAAAAATATTTATATATACTATATATATATTTATATATTATTTAATAGGTATAGAAACATAATTTTAGTACTAGCAGCCAAAAGAAGACTGGAAACCAAATAGCTATCGTTGTCGACAACTACGAAATCTCCATCTGGTGTTTCCGATTTATGTTTTTGTTCTTTCGTTTGCGGTTCTAGGCGCTGATTTAGGTGGTTTTGATAAAATATTCTGTTCGTCTGAGGACGTCGAGTTATTAAAAATTTTATGCTTTTCGCCCTTTCATGCCATAATTCTGGGTGGAAGAACCGTAGAATTGCCGGTTTCATCTCAATTATATACTCTATTCGCCGCAAAAGAATATCCTAACATACACTCTGTCAGATTTTTAAAGAAAGCCTCAACATTACTTCTATTAAAGCTAGTCGCTTTTGAATAACCCTGTCGCTTCTGGTTAGAAAGAGACAGAGAGATATTTATTCATGCTGCTTAAAGAACCCGTTTAACTAATTTATACTAGCCGCACTATTCTGAAGTCATGATTCTGGTAAAACCTTATTGATTCTATGGCCAAACTAAAAATCTATAATGTACAATGTAATTCTGAGGCAGTTGCAATGTAATTTACGCGAGAATTTTCTTCTTCTATTGGTAGTATTTGCCTCTGTGCAGTATTGTTCTCATAAATGAATAGCGATCCCCTAGAAGGTTTATATTATTGACATGCCGCATCAATGTTGTCTTCGAAATGTAGCGTAGCTTTGCCAAACACTCATATTGTGGTAAATAACATCCGTTAAATCCGCCTGTAAGAGTTCGTTGTTGTATTCCGGCCGTTTTACTCCAGATTTACTTCTCGGCACTTTTCTGATTATACTTAAATAAAATTTATATAGTAACTTTAAAAATATGGTAAAATCTGGATCAACTATAAAATTTAAGTCGAAACCGTGACTTCATAAGATTTTTTGAAAATGACTTTATAGAAAAAAAACTTACACCCAAGAAAGCTATACAATTAGCAGGAATACTTGAACAGAACGCTTGCAATAAGATTTATTTAGCAATGTGCAAAACACTTGTCACTACGGTAAACGAGCAATTGCATCTATTCAATTCCAGGCACAAAATGTGTATGCTTTTCTTAACTTGCTGCAGAATTTTTAGAAGAACTTCTTGCTTTGCTGGAAACAGTGGAAAAAATTTTTTATGCAAACGGAAAATCTTTGAAAAAAGATATTCCATTGCAAAAAAAATGGCGTTTCATATAAGCAGGAACCGTATAATCGTCAGTACGGCTTGTTTCCTACCTGGCGTATACGCCAAAGCAAACAGCCAAGCTGACCTCATATATAGACTTAAAATAAATTTTAAGTGTGAATTATATGACGTGAAAACGCTCTCTTGTTGCATTGAAATTTGTTTTTTCAAAGATTTTTCGTTTGCATAAAGAGTTTTTTCCACTCAATTCTCGCAGACTTAGCAGAAAACTGAGTCAATTTCAGATTGGCTTATTTCGCTATGAATTTTCATAACAAAACTCTCTATAAATGCTAGTCCCGCGTAGGGCTAAATCTTGCTAGGCATTCCTAAATACGTAGTATTTCGCCTCATATGATTCACACTTAAAATTTATTTTAAGTCTGTATATTTGGTCAGTTTGGCTGTTTGCTTTGGCGTATACGGCAGGCAGGAACCATGCCGTACTGATGACTATACGGTTCCTGGTTATATGAAACGCCCTCCTTTTGCAATGAAATTTCTTTTTTCAAAGGTTTTTCGTTTGCATAAAAAGGTATTTCCACTCAATTCTCCATCTGCAGACTTAGCAGCAAATTGAGTCAATTTCAGATTGACTTATTTCGCTACGAATTTTCATAGCAAAACTCTGGAAACAGTTATGGCTGGATTACATTAACAACGCCGACGCCGGCGTTTTCGACGTCGTCAAACGCCGAACAAAACGCCGGACAAGTTACATTAACATTGCGCGGCACCGCCATACATTAATTTCCCATACATTTTACAGTTGAGTTATTTGCTTGTAATCTCTGCCGGTTTGCAATAAAATTTTAAATAACAATAAAAAAGATATTATCTTTTCCTTCAAATCAACATTTTTTTAATACGAAATCATTTATTTTCAGAAATTCAAATATTATTTCATTTTTTCATGTTTTTTCATAATAGATTTAGATTTTACTTATTGGCAGCAATGGAGCGCTAGCGTTAAAATTAGGATTAGAGATGGGTCGACGACCAGGCCGACGACGACGACGACGACGGCATGGGTAATGTAATGCATTTCATACATGCAGTACTGTCTATAAATATTTTTGACATTAAACGACGACCACGCCTGCGTCGGCGTTGTTAATGTAATTCGGCCATTACTGTTTATCATTTAAAAGAGCTTTAATCACACCATATGCCTATTCTGGTAATTGACATATAGTGGCCTGCGTTTATAAATACAGCTTACTACCGAAATATCATTTCCAATAATTGACATTCGTTGAGCTGACTTTACAAACCAAAATTTGCTTTAAGCTGAAATTCAAAATGGTGGTAGGTAGCGTAGCTAGCGATTAAAAGAGATCGTTTGGTTATCATTGACCTTCAATCATCGAAATCACTACTTTTACAACTCTAAAGTATTCTATACATAAAATAAATTTAGCACAATTCAAATCTTTATAAGCTTCAACAATATGCAATCTAATTCATTAATTTACTCAAATATATTAAATTTAACCTATCGACAAATTACCGTGCGGTTTTTAATTCGTTCTATGTCTACTTTTATGTTTTTTAACTCACACCTTACCTATTTACACTATGTACCTATTTACACTATGTACTTTAAATTAACTGAGTTATTCTACTTGCTTTTTTATTGCCTTAGCATGGCATAATTTTTGCAAAATGTCAGTCAACAATAAAACTTAAAAATTCAATGCAATTTTACATAAAAAATTCTGAAAAAAAAAAAAATTTTACTAATAGTTAATGATCAATTTGCTTAAGTTATTTTGCGACCTGTAATTATCATCTTTGTGCATGTAATCACATTTGTCCCATAGCCTCCAATTGGTTAAAAAAAAATGAAACAAATACCTTATTGAAATATGAAATAAAGTTTCTTACAAATTTGGATCCTTAGAGCTTGCTGCTGATCCGTAAAAAACTCCCAACAAAATAATATGAATTCCTTTTTTTTTTCGACAATTTTATCCCAACAAAAATTTACAAGTGGAGCCAATTAAAATGCTGAAAAAAATTGCAAGTCCGAACCGAAGAAAACTTAAAAAAAATTCTAAGACCTTGTAATGATGAGATTTGTATGGAAAATAAACTTGATGACCAAATGGCATGTTCTTATCTTATGACAACTTAACTATAAAAAAAAGAGTGAAGAAATGACGCGCTTTTTATAGACCAATTTTGTCCTATTTCATTATCCATAAAGTGAAACTTTCGAAATATTACATTTTTTGACTTATTACAGTTTCTATTATTGTTGCTATATGCCGAAATGAATTTTACATTTTTTGGCATCTTTGCCGTACGGATTTATTATTCATTTGATTGATTTTAATTGATTTTTCGGAAATTACCTCTACCTTATCGACGTGCCATTTTTTTGGTTCATTTAAATGAGTTCCTCTCACACCTTCACCTTAACACCCGTTAGTGTGAATGGAAATTTTAAAACTTTTTAAATTAAATCAAATTTTTAAAATTATGCGGATCGCGCGAAACGAATGCGTCCATCAGAATCGCGCGACGATTTTAGCCCAGTTTGACTTGTCAAATGTCATGCAAGTATAAAATTTCGCCGTGTAATTTTTAACTCGAACTGTCAAACGTACGGGAAGTGTAGTTTAGTGATTTTTATTAATTCAAAAGTGTTTTTTATGGTATGGACACCTGTGCAGGTGTGCCTTATTTTGGGTGTTTTCACACCTGAAATGTCCACCAATCTTCTGCATGTGCTTGGATTTTCCGAGGTTACTTGTCCTTTTATTTGTGTATTTAGTACTGTGAATCTCACAGCAGGAAGATAACTCATAATATCCTGCCTTATGTGTCTTTATGTAATTTACATGTAATGAAAGATTTCGTACGCTTATTTCAAAATGTTTTTATTCTGTTCTTAGTATGTTTATTGTAAATTCAATGTTTTGTATTCATCTTATTCAACTATTTATTTTCATTTGAAGATTATCTTTTCGAATTATTTTCATTTCTGTTCCAGGTCATCGAGGGACTTTTGCACCTGTCGCACAATTCAGGCACGGATAAGATACCTTCTTTTATTTTGTATTAGTCTGTGAATTGATTTTTACAAATGTGATTCCATTCTGTAACCACCTATTACTTGCATTAAACCCGCTGGAGTTTTCTTTGATTTCATTTTGAAGGAACTTGGTGTTTTCTTTTGGCATTTCTCCGCTCCCTGGCGTATTTCTAGCATTTCATATTAAGAGCCATTTAATTAATGTGCTTTCCATTTTAGAAAGCTCAGAGGTCGCCAAGGATTTTCCTCTTTTGGGAATGGTGGACGTGTTGCTGAGAACTTTGTTTTAGCTGTGAATTGCACAAATTGTGGATTTAATCACTCCATTTCATTGGCGAGGAACGTTAGGCTTACTATCTTGCTTAGACCATCACGTTTAGACTTAATCTAAGAAAAAATGGCTTTCCGGTTCAAAATATTTTCACATACTGCCGCGTGAATGTCAATCATATCAACATTTAAATTAAATTTCTTAAAAACATTGTTCACTCTACCGAGCGATCAAAACTTCAAACTGTTAGGTGGTCAATTTAAAAAAAAAATCGTTGACGTTAGCCGGATGCTCATGTTATCCGCAAAGCCAGTTTACTATATTTATAAATTTGAATGTTTCAATTTTTTGGCTTACAGATCCGTACTCGTTTGAGTGTGCGGCAATAAAAAATCCTTGATATTTGGGTAAAAGCAAGATTACTTGCTAGCGACATAAGTTTAGGTGGTGTTGGCGCTGGAAATAAATTGCAATAACGAACATAGCTGCATTTGATTTTCCCAAACTTCACACCAATGCCTATTCCATTATTTTTTTGTACTCAATCTGAAAACTTTAATCGAGGATTTAGTTCCGTTGTGTTTCGGTCCGTTGCTGTTGTTTTTGCTTTGTAATGTAATTCTACCAATACAATAATTTCCCATTTATCGAGAGATGATTGAAACAGTCTCAGTCAGCATATAGACTGCATATGCTGACTGAGACTGTTTAATTTGCTTAATTACTAAGTTTTTCTATCTTAAATATGATATAAGTGCTCCTAAAATAAATAAATGAATTAATTTGAGTAAATCTATTCCTTTTAGTAGTAAATCGATATGTAAATTCTACCTAATGTTACGACAGCTTCTAAAGTCTCATCTTCAGGTATTACAACAACAACCCGGGCTTCAATTCAGTTTTTGTAAAAAAAACAACATAATAATAAAAATTCACCAACAAAACTCAAACCAATAAATCAAAGATGTAATCTTGTGATATTCTTGTCGTACGAGCGCGTTAATCTTTTTTTACTTAAGTATACTTTAATCGATATGTGTCCCGGAGTGTCATGTCATCCAGGGTAGACAGAGACGATACCACAACTTTCTCTCAGAATGCCAACGTGTAGGGCGGCTGCAAGGCATAAAATATATGGCTCCAGGAAAAATTCTCCTTAACAAAGAAGTCATTTTATGTTATATGCCATTCCACAGCTTCACTACTCCTTACGAGGACTATTTACAAGAATGAAACACTTAAGATGTGGAGTATTGCTGCATTCGCATCCGTTGTAAGCTGTCTCCCTTTCTGCGTTGAAAATCATTAACAAAAACATGTTTTTTCAGGAGCAAAAGGACCACCCTTTGCGATAATTCCCCTTTTGAGATGGAACGGAGTACTTTCATCAAAAAGTGGTTTTAAGGATGCTTGGTCCTCTATTGTTCCTCATTCTTCCCTAGACACGTAGAATTTTTATTCCATTGACTATGAGAGTACGGTGCGTTGTGCTATTTTCAACCTTCCATGTATAATAGTCCTAAAGGACTTTACATATACATATAAACATATATGCATACATATAAACCGACAGTCCTATGTAGTGTCTGTCTGTCAGTGTTCAGTGTATAACGGAGGTTACACACTAAGCTCCTTTCAATAGGATGCAATTTCACTATTCAGTCGTTTGTTCCCCCAAGAGGTTTTGAAAATCTTTTGTTAAACGTTCCTTTAGGAAGATTTCGTCTACTTTTAAAAGGATTTGATAATAATACTCAAAACTGAAGAGACCTTTTACAGTATCAGGATGCGTGATATGATGAGAGTTCCTATCCCATGGCACTTTATTATTATTTAAAGGTATATTAAGGCCGCGGTGCAACGACTAGTCCCAATGTTAGTTAACTTTTATTTTTTATGCAGTGATAAGCTTGAATTAAATATCTGTAAGATTGACGTTATATCGGGCTGTCACATCTATAGTTTGTATATGGTTATAGTGCAACAACTTTTAAATATTTAAGTTCTTTCAAACTCAAACTTACTAATTCTGAACTATACCTAAATTTAAGTTTAAGATTCAAAAACCTAATCTTATAGGACTACTAAAATTAAAAAATGTTGAAAAATGAAGAGCTTATATCAAACAAACTAAGCCTAATGCAACAATACACATATAATAGAATAAACTACTGAAAAGTGAATTTTGGAATTTTAATTAAAAAAAAAAACAAAATCTCCCATAAGAGGGAACTATTAAGTATCACACGGATATAGATGGGCGAACAGTAGCTAGTTGCGCTATGGTTGAGTACTAGTTTAATGTAAGTTCACATTTCAGCAAAAGTGCTGCAGCTTTATTATTATTACTAAACAGCTGTTTGATTGTCAAGAGTTGTTCGTTCCATGGACAGTGTAACATCAAAATGGCTATAATTATGTTTGTGACAGTTTCACAGTTCTACCAAGCCGAATGGCATGGAAAATGGAACAAATTTTTACTAGATTTTTTTTTTTGTAGAAATAGTTTCGCTTGTCATTTTGCCCCTTTTCCTCTAGTTTGTGCATGGTAAGTTCTCTTTCTTTAAATTTGGATTTACAAAGGAATCTTTGTATTAAAAATTGACTAGTGTGTTTGTCAAAAATGTTGAAGGAGAAAGTATGGTCACATTATAGAAGCATCCTACTCATGTGACAGTTTTGACAGTGCTGTTCTACTGTATGAACGGTATATTCATACAGTAGAACAGCTTGTGGTTACATGAACTGCGAGTATCGCCCTAATGTGCTTGTGCGAGCAACTCGCACTTGCTCCCATCTATTTAAGTGTCTTAAAAAGTTGCACGGACTTTGCACGTATATGCTCGTATGAGATCGTCCGTTCGAAAAATTTTTACATAAACATAATATATGTAGCATTGCGTGCATTTGATTTACACGTGCAGGCTCGTACGAGATCGTATGTACGATGCTCGCACTCTACTTTTCCTCAGAGTAAGCCTAATTCGAAAATCATTACTTCAGAAAAGAGGAATAGAAATGTCATGGTTTTATTTCCTATTAGCAGTGAGAAGGTTTTGTTTGTGATTGTCCGGAAAGGTTTTACTCTTTGATCCCGGTGCCGTCTGCTTTTCATTTTAGAATACGAAATATAAGGCGTAAAAGGGTGTGAGAACGAGAGCATGTGCAGCCATGATCCCCCTCATCATGACGGATAGCATATAAGTAGCAGTATCCAGTAGTAACCATGTATACCTAACGATGCTGACGGGGGTCATATTAGCAACACCTCTCGAAATGGTTGCTCGATGAAGCCGTGCCAATAGAGGCTACACAGAACTAGTCATAGGCAGAAAGGCCATGACGAAAACACGCGACTCCAATACGCCCCTCAAATAAGAGGTAGACGGCGTGAGCTAAACGAGCGAGAGGGTCACCACTACCACAACGTTAGGTCATCTTGGTCATCACCACCCATACTACAGCAGCACAACCATAGAAACAGGGAAAATTATTATGGATCGCTTAGAAGTGCTCAGCGATGTCAAAATCCTGTTGTACCCGATGGCGATTTGAATATTGAAGGATACGGGAACAGCGAACAATTCAAATCATTTCCTGAACATAGGCTTTGCAAAACCGATGATGAATGATCCTAAGGAATTCATGGTCTCAGATAGGGCTACTATGGGCAAGCACAGTAACAAGCCCAACGACGACAGTTCGTGATAAACTCAAGACGGAAATTATATGTAGACCTCCACAGAAATAGAGAGAGAACGAAAACAGCAGACGATCTTCCTAAATGAAAAATATTTTTTGCCAATTTTCCTATTGCTCACATTAATATAGCCTAAGATGTTACTATCTTATCTAGCTTAAGTAATCAATTTTCATACTATAGCTGTAACTGCATGTTCTTATAAAATATATAAAACCCTAAGCACTATCCGTCCCCACTTTTAGTATTCCACAATTGAGGTGGATGTGGCTTCTCCGACCAACACCCTCCTACAATGACAAAAGACATACGGAAGGAAAAATAAGCAATTAGTGACAGACTTACTGGTCTGGAGGAATGTCTACCTGAGGTGCTCGAAGGTTCTCCCTGAAATCCGAAATGGGTGCTCGCTGTTCAATATCCAAGAGTTCGAGCTGCTTCCACAACCGAAGGAGGTGTCTCATGCCTCTGACAACAGTAAACATCAGCACAGGGAAGTCCAGGGAAACCCATTACATGCTCACACTGGCACATGAGACCGGACATGATCAGATTACTGTTACCATCTTGACGTTACCTAAAAAGAGATTTACCGTTCACCGAAAGTATCTTCAAGATAGTCCGTTCAATTTCATATCAGTCTGCCACAGCAGGACAATGTTTACCAAGTTACTAAGGAATTGCAGCACACAATGTGGATAAAACATCTGTAACACCACGCATCAGAAGCGGACCATCGGAAAATCGTCGAAAAATATGGGAACTCTTCTAAGAATATACTGCATTTCCCGCGCTCAATGTGGAGCAATTTTGAAAACGAATCACCATGGCTTCCGGTTAATGGCAACATATTTGGTCGAAAAATGCGTTTTGATCACTAATAACGACACAGAGCTGAAAATAGCACCAAATAGTACAGATGACACTTAACAAATCATTAGGTCTGTTCGCGTACTTCTCGTGCAAAAACTTTCTGTCTAAAAACTTACTCGTGTTGTGGGGGAAGAATGTAAAATGCGTGAAAAAGTAATGGAACGATTTTCATGCAACTTCGTGAAAAACAAGAAGAAGAGTGAAATGTCAATTAGAATTTTTGATTGTTTTAGTTTTCTATCGCAATTAAGAATTGAAATATTTTTGAAATAAATTGAATTTGAGAATTGAGTTTTGTTATTATTGAAATAAATTGAATTTGAGAATTGAGTATTGATTGAGTTGTGTTTGTTACGTCCTCTACAGCACGTAGAAAGCTGGCTCAGGAGACGGGGTGGGTCTTTAATAATAATTTATGTAGTAAGTTGAGCGCCACGTGATTTTTCTGTCAACGGGTATATCACGAAACCGGTTTTGGTATCGGCAGATTCTATTACGTACGGGATAACCTAACTCCAATCGCACACATACAAAAGAAATAACATATTACGAGTAATTCTGTAATTTTAATAGGCTTATGTTTTGTCGTTTCGAATTCAAACTTACGATATGTATAAACGTAATCTATATATATATATATCTGGGAAAACCAACACTAGAAACTAATGAAACTTGCTTCTATGCACACTTTAATTTAAACAGTACCAGTCAGCCAGCCACTACCAACAATTTAACACAACCTTTTTTCCTAAATAGATACTTAACTTTTTTTTTAAAAAATTTTCTTGATTATTCCTGCCTTCTGCCTTCCATCGTGATTTTCCCATTAAATTGGGTAGATTTCAGAAATTATGCACCGGCCCAGGTCCCTTTCTTTTCTACGTCCAACTTCTCCTTTCCTTTTAATTTTCTTTTTTTTGTTATATAATTTAATAATTTTAGCCTTCCACTTTTAACTTCTTTTATTCAAACTTTGTGCACCTCTTTTTTTTTAAATTTTCTTTTCTGAATCTTAAAAGCACGTTTTGCACTGTACACTGCCTCAAGGGAAGAGAGCTATCAGCCAATTTTTTTTTGACTCGAGTGGTACTTTTAGTACTTCGGTCAACAATAGTGGCTTTTTAGTACTTCGGTCAACAATAGTGGCCTTTTAGTATGTGCATTTGCTAATTTAATTGGCTACAAAGTTATCGTGTAATTTTTGTGGTTGCGTTCAGAGAATCTTTGATTAATGTATGTGTTATTTTGTTTATTTTTTTCTTCTTAAAGGGATCTGGACTGAGTGGTCACGTTACACATGTAATTTGAACTAACTAGATCTCATAATGTCCAGCAGTAAACAGGAAATAATAACAGAATTTTGGAATCTTTAACATGCGCGGCTGAATGACTTTGCAAAATTAAGTAACTAACTATATTTAATTAAAGAAATAGAGGAATGAATTAAAAATTTCTTATCTAACATATAACGATTTAGCAATCTAGATGTGCAAATTCAAGCTATCTACTTTAAGATTGAGAATTCAGTACAGGCGCAAAAAAACTTATTAAGATTATAATTTACAGGATTTCAATTTGCTTATTGCTTTTTAAATTAAAGTACAAGTATTTAAGATTTTTTTTCTTTTTTAGCTTATTTTACACAATTTTATAATCTCTTAACTAATTTTACAAACTCCTTTCAGTAGGTGGTACCAATAACGTGTACCTATCTGTGTGTGTGTTTGCTACTTTTTTTTTCCAACCAACTTCCTATTCATTATCGTAGGTGCCGCCAGTTTTTATCACATTATACGTAATTAGCTGCTTTGCAAAGTTGTAGCGATATGCGATGATTAAGACAGATAATCGCTTAGATTTGTAAGGACAGGTGAATGCAGCAATAAGAATGTTCCTTTATAATACGTAGGGTACTAGAGCCTCCCTATAACTTCGAAATTGTGACCAGTTGATGTTATTGTATTAAACTCCAAGTCCCATCAATCCGAGAATAGATGAAATCATCGCCTGTAAAACAAATATCCGCAGTAAACCGGTTTTACAATAACACATAACACAGTCAGGACGGACTACATCCCTTACACACAACACTCACAAAGTTAACTTCCTTGAGGACCATAACACACTTCCCTTTCCTCCGAGAGATTTCACTGAAATCTCTTTCGAATGTGACCCGTTATCTAAGTTTAATGGACTAGATTTATATTTCATCTATTCTATCGCAGTTATAAGGCTTTAAACCCTTCGCGTGCCATACTCCCCTATCTTTCCCTGTCTCATCTTGCAGCGTATAGGTCCAGGGCGATAATACTTTAGCAATCTTAAAGGGGCCGACATATTTAGGTGCTAGCTTTGCGTTGAAGAATTTCGAAGCTTCAGATAAAACGTAATTCTTGCGCCAAACGATATCGTGCATGAGGTATTTTTGATCCCTACGACGGAAATTATAGGATTTCTTCGCACGACCAGCTGCTTCATATAATCTCTTCTTCACATCTTTAATAACTTCGCCTAACGCCGTCGATCGCGTGTCTGGGTCATAAACTTCATCTGTACCTAATTTTTTATGAGAACGCCCATCTGTAACCATTTCCCGCCCAAAATTAATGAAGAAAGGAGTCAACCTCGTGGTATCTTGCGTTGAAGTTCGGATTGCACATCCAATTTTTGCTAGACATAGATCCCAATTACGGTGGTTGTCTGAGACATAGGCTCGAAGCATGGACTTTATAACCTGGTTGGTTCTTTCAGAAGGGTTAGCTTGTGGATGGTAAAAGGCAGTATACCTAATATCGACACCGTAGTTTTCGCAAAGCTTTTTAAATTCTCGGCTTTTAAACTGGGGTCCATTATCACAAATAAGAGTCTCCGGGACACCCAGAAGAAGGAAAACATTATCCTCCAATAATGAAGTGACAGAACGTGTGGAAGCTGACCTTAACGAAAATAACATGGGAAACTTGCTGAAATTGTCAACTATGGTTAATATATAGGAATATCCCCTACTCGATCGAGGCAACGGTCCAATAAGATCCATACTAATGGATACCCATGGTTTATCCGCAATTTTGCGAGTGACCATAAGCCCCCCTGGTTTCTTTAACACTGGTTTTATTGACTGACATGTCAAACACTTCCTCACGTATCTAGCTACATCTCCCTTCATTTTTGGCCAATAAAACTGTTGACAAAGTCTGTCGTAAGTCTTTTGAATCCCTACGTGCCCAGATATAGATATATCGTGAGCTTCGTAAATCAACTTTTTCCGCTTTTCCTTAGGTATTACCTGCTTCCAGTTATCCGCTTCTATGGTAAGCGCAGGATATCGAGGTCGAACATGTTTCCACAAAATACCTTTCTCGATTCGCCAATCAGGGAATTTTGAAGGATTACTAGCAATTTCACTCTTCATTTTGGTATACCACTTATCAATCGAGACTACATTTTCAGTGATACAATCTATTACCTGAACTGACCTTGAGAGCCAATCCGGAAGGAGGTGTTCTTTACCTTTTCTATGCACAATTTCAAAATTGTATTGCTGTAATCGCATCGCCCAACGTGCTAGTCGTCCTGTGGGATCCTTTAGGTTATGTAGCCAAACCAAGGATGCGTGGTCTGTTACAACTGTAAAGTTATAGCCTTCGAGATATGGCCTTAGTTTCTCGATAGCCCACAAGACAGCTAGACACTCCCTCTCTGTTGTGGAATAATTTCTCTCACACCTGTTCAGAGATCGACTTAAATATGCGATGATTTTATCCTCTCCGTCAATATGTTGCATCAGTACCGCCCCCAATCCATATCCTGAGGCATCGGTATGGACGAAAAATGGGAAATCAAAATCGGGACAATTCAATACTGGTGCCGAGACAAGTTTATCCTTAATTAAACGAAATGCTTGCTCGCATTCAGGAGACCAAACAAACCTTTTATTTTTCTTGAGAAGCTGTGTAATGGGTGCAATCATTGTGGAAAAATTTGGCAGAAATCTTCTGTACCACGCGACGGTACCTATAAATCCTCGCACCGCAGAGACTGTTTTTGGACTCGCTATGTTTAGAATGCAACTTACTTTCTCTGGGTCGACTTGCAAACCTTGTTCCCCTACCACGTAACCTAAATAACGTAACTCGGGACGACAAAATTCACACTTTTCATAGTTTATGACTAAACCAGCTTCGTACAGTCTACTTAAAACCTTGTTTAATACTTGTAAGTGATCATCAAAATTCTTGGTTACAATAACAACGTCATCTAAATATACCGAAACATGACTCTCTAAGTCAGAAAGAACTCGATCGATTAAACGCTGCCACGTTGCTGGAGAGTTTGTTAACCCGAAGGGCATTCGCAAAAATTGAAATAGTCCTCGGCCTGGCACAGTAAAGGCCGTATACTGCTTGGAATCATTTGCCATGGGAACTTGCCAAAAGGCCGATTTGATATCCAAAGAAGTCATGTACTTCGCGTTTCGCAATTTATCCAGTGTGGCGGAAACATACGGCAACGGATACGCGTCCTTCTTTGTCACCTTGTTCAGTTTTCTAAAATCGACGCAAAAGCGATAACTCCCGTCTTTCTTCTTTACCATGACTACAGGTGACGCCCAAGGACTATTTGATGGCTCCACTATACCCTCCCGCAGCATGTTATCTAACTCCTCATTGATGATGTTTTGTATCGCAGGTGAGACCGGGTAATAGCGTTGTTTAATTGGTAAAGAATCCGTTTGTATCACGTGTTCAACCATATTAGTACATCCCAGAATCGAACCCATCTTAGTTCTGGTTTCTTTAATTAACCTTTCAAGTTTTCCTCTTTGGTCCAGAGACAAATTCGATCTACTTTCAATGTAATTCACAACGTTAGGCCCGTCATTATCAAATCCCCATTCCTCCCTTGCCAAATTCACTGATATTTCCATAGATCTCCAAAAATCAGCACCTAATATAATCTTATGAGGTAGTTCCGGTATAACAAGGATTTCTAGAACCTTCACTCGTCCTCGTAATTCCAAAGGTAAACTGATTTCACCCGCAACGTGTATTTTATCTCCATTCGCTAGTGTAGCTGACTGCGCACAAGTATCCCGCAAAGATAGATTCAAGCTACTTAATGCCTTCCATCCTATTCCTCCGATAATGGTTCGAGATGCACCTGAGTCCAGCAATCCCACAAGCTTTATCCCAAAAATCGTCACTTCCAGGAATGGTCGCACATCATCTTTACCACGAGTAAAAACGTAATCAACCAGAAAGTGTAATATGTTATCATTCCTATAATTTTTCTTAACCGCGGCGGCTTCTAAGGATTTACCGGAGCTCGAAACGCCGCTTATTGTCGAGCTCTTCTTTCGTTTCCCATCTCTTGTGCTTCTCGCTTCTCTATACTATTGGAAGGATTATTGGTGCCTGCTTGATTGGCTTGACCCCTTCTGCAGCTACTACATTGTGCTCGAATAGTACCAGGTGTCCCACAGCCGAAGCATCTTAAGTTTTGCCGACAGAATCGAGCTATGTGACCCTCCCGACCACACTTGAAACACTTTATGTTAGGTCTTGAATTATTCTGTGAACTAAACAGTGCCGTAACTGAAGGACCCTCGGCGGCAATGTATGCTAAATCGGGTTCTAATAGGGTAGTATTACGCTTGGATGGTGGAGGAGCAAATGTTTCAACCGAGGTACGGATTGCTTCTAAACGTCTTCCTAAATCTACAAGATCTTGGATGGTCTCTACTTCCGTTAAGCCTAGTTGCGTTTGATAGAATGGAGATATATTTCGCTGTAGAATTCGAAGCTGTTGAGCATCAGTCAAAGGATTCGTGAGCCTAGAAAACATACTTGACATGACCGCAGCGTATGTTCCTATAGTCTCGGCTTTTCCTTGCGTTCTCCTTTTTATCTCTTCTAAAAGCCGATCGTCGTAATCAGCCGGCAAGAATTCCTTTCTTAGCTCTTTTACCAAATCTGACCAGGAATGAAAACTAGTTTTGTTTGCTCTGTACCATATTAGGGCACGGCCCGAAAACAAATCGAGAGCGGATCTGAAAAGCTGTGACTTGCTAACCCCTCTAGCTTCACTTAACTCGATCACTCGTTCCAAAAATGAACTAAGAGACTGCCCTTGCTCCCCAGAAAAGGAAATATTCCATTTGTACAATGGCACCCTAGATCGGGTTGTAAGGATAGTAGAATTATGGGACAAAAAAAATTCATCCTCTGACGCAGACGAATCTCCAGCTGGATCATCGCCTTCAGCTTTAGTTTGTAGTGAACCGAGTGCAAGAATTAATTCCCCCCTAATTTTCTTCTTCGCATTTATGTGTTCCTCTTCTTCAGCTTTAACCCTTTTAAGCCTTCCAAAGGCCCATTCTATTTTAGTAGCGATTTTTTTGTGTTCCGCAGAGCTCAAGTCACTTTTGAAAGTTGATATTAAACCGTTTATTTCCTCAACCTTTTTCGACAAGGCCTCTAAGTCTTCTTCAGCTCCAATCGGGTACGGCTCTACCACCGTTGGCTTCCCTAGCTTCTCAGTTTTTAAAGCAGCCCTCAAATTAATCCGCATATCTTCGACCCTTCCAAGAGGTAAGCCACGAATTGTGAGCTCATACGTAAGTTCTTCCTGGTTAAGCCTGTTAATTTCCATGGCCAAAATCGGTGCGGAAACTATTGAGTATGGTAATTACAGTACGTAAAGAATAATGGTAATAACTACAGTTAAGTCAGTTCTGAAATTCCGCTCCCAAGAAACTTATATCGGACACTCCAATATCAACGTGTCGAAGCTAGAAGTGAAAAGAAGAAATGCACCCCCTTTTACACAAATCGGCTATAAGTTATTAACACACCAGTATTAACCGCTTCTCTTACCGACAAAATTCAAGATATTTCTTTTAAGGTGTTTTACCTTCGGAACTAAGCTAGAACAACCAATCCGAAACCTCTCTAAGGTGGATTTTAGACGCTATCAAATAAACTAGATTTTCCACGAAACTTAACTTTAGATTGAGGTATTAATGATTCCCTGGGGAGTAACCTGGCCAAAATTTTAATATTACCTATATATATATTTAAATTTAATGGAATTAATTTAAAATTTAATTTAATTTAAGATAATCCGACTTCGCTTATACATGCGAATTGTAACTCCAACTAAATTCACCAACTTAAACTATTCGAAGATTTATGTTAATAGTACTAAAACTACAGGTACTTGTAATTATGTAATGAATGCTCCGTGTTATAGTAATCGACTTCTTATATTATTTCAAATATTAATCGAAAGAAATTAGATACAGAAATAAAATCTAAAGGATCTCTGTGGTTATGTCCGTCTATATATATATATATTGAACTAACGCAATTCCCTGAAATTGACGAAACCAACTTGAGAAAATCTCACGTGACTCACTCGACGGGATCACAACCGGGAGGAGCTTCTATTATTGGTTGCTTCTTTATTAACTAATGTCGATATTACCACGACTTGCTTATCTTATATTTAAAATTCCAATTGCCACGAGTTCTACAATTCAATTTGAGATTCAAGGTATCGCCTTATGTATAATGTCCAATGGGGATTATGACCTATTTCGGCTCGAGTTTTCATTTAAGTGTAGCGAGCTATAGCGGGTACTCTACTGTTATACCACATTTGGGTCTTTTATTTGTTTTCCAATCAACGTTTTGCGCTTCAATTAGCCTTGCTCTTTACTTAATTTTCAAAATAGCTGTGATTCTACTAACAAAAACAAAATGAAGACTTCAGATTAGTTCCAGCTGAATTGTGATTTATTTGGGCAACGGACAGCTTAACTATTTTCAAATGATAAATATCATTCCCATTATAAAAAGAACTAATGAATTTAATTCAAGCCAAAGCTCTAACTCTTAAAGTGGTTGGGCTTTTCCTGCATTAAAAAAAAATGTAATCCCGTGTTCACCCAATTAAGTAACATTCCATAATTTTAATTATCTTACTAAGTTTATCAAATTTACCCCGAAATCCGCTTTAAAATGAGTTGATAATTTTATATTTATTGACTATTACCAGCCGTATTGAGAAATTTATATTTGTACAAAAATATTCAATTAATAGGACTTAACCAATTCTAAATTATAGTTTAGTTGGAGAAAGAAATAAAACGATGCTAGAATTGAAACTTTACTAACACTATTTATATGATCCAAAACCAAATGTATGTAACAATCCTGCATTAATAACAATATTCCTTTCCGAGCTCCTTTGAATTATTTCACCCTCAATGACAAGATATTACTTTACCTTTAGAACTAAATTAAATCCAAAAGGTTCTCTCACAAGCACTTAACTTAGATAGTTTGAATACTTTTCCACCACACAATCGCTGATGATAGATTATGACAGCACTACGTACTTCAGTTACAAACAAAATTAAAGATATTTTCTTTTATGTACTTCTGGGAATTTAGAGCGAATGGTATATAGTTGCCCATTAACTGGTAGCATAGATGACTAGTGATAGCAAATGAGAAGAAACTAAACCAAAAATGGACAAAAGAAATAGGTACATAGAGCTATCTACAATACACTCATATGCCGACGAATTATGTCCCAAAAAAAAAAGATAAAATTATCGCACCTTAATGATCTGAAAAGGAATGAACTCAGCGTTGATACAAACGGAAATGCAAAAGGGAAATACACAAAATCGTTTTCCAGGTTCCATAATACATACATACAATGTGTTAAAGAAAAATATCAACTTCAACTCGGATTGTAATCACTAGAAAATTTTTAATTTTGTTAATCCACTCCTACTAAATTTCCATATTATTGAGCACCAATATACATATAAATAGGTGTAGCTAGCACTAATAAGAGCAGCCAGCCGTTGCAAGATAATAATATGTAAGCTAACTGGCATTAAATAATGATCCTCAAAAATTTCTAAGTAATCAATGGAACTCAGGCCATATCACAGAACTAGGTACACTCAGCATAATAAATGTATGTTATTAATTCCCAAAAAAAAGATGCAGTGGAACACTGTAGGAGATTGGTGAGAACAATTATTGATGTGGCAATTATACCGCCCAAAACTTGTACAAACTTAAAAAGGAAAAAATAAATAAATCGGGATAAAAACCTTTCTTCAAATTATTAGACTCAACTTATTCAACTAAATGCGTAATATATCCGCTACTCACTCGTTTATACGTATATTCATAGTAACAAGAAAAATTTTATCTATTTCAAAAAACATTAAATTTATTAAAACTCAATATATGTCAGAGGAAGGGAGAATATAAGATACACTTCAAATCACAATATTCACAACACACAAATAAACACCATCTGACTGACTGGCAAATCAATTGATCGAAATCACATTCATTGTAGTAGTTATATGAACTAAAGTTATGACCTTAAAAAAAATTTGAAGTACAGCTGCACGCAGGTCGTATCAGTATGCCCCAATCATGATACCAAAAAAAAATTTCAAATATGAGCAATACTGCTACTTATCTCCACACAACAATTCGTTTCTACTTATTACGTGATGCAAATTTTGATAGACTCTACAATGTACGTACAGACTTAGTCCCGATGAACTTGAACGTGGATTAATGATTCTCCCGTTTGACCTCTTCGCCTTTTGACCTTCAACTGTACAACTTTTCCTTTCAGATCGTTATAAATATAATTTTTATCAGCAAGTCAGCTGCACCAAACGTTGCAAGCTTCGATTATTAAAATACCAAGATGATGCGATTTGAGATTTCTAAATGAAACTGCTGCATAGATTGTATACTGGTCACCAGGTGTTAAGGTGATACGATTCCCCTATTAAGCTCCTATTTAACCATTTTCGGCCCCACGTTGGGCGCCAAAATTTTGTTACGTCCTCTACAGCACGTAGAAAGCTGGCTCAGGAGACGGGGTGGGTCTTTAATAATAATTTATGTAGTAAGTTGAGCGCCACGTGATTTTTCTGTCAACGGGTATATCACGAAACCGGTTTTGGTATCGGCAGATTCTATTACGTACGGAATAACCTAACTCCAATCGCACACATACAAAAGAAATAACATATTACGAGTAATTCTGTAATTTTAATAGGCTTATGTTTTGTCGTTTCGAATTCAAACTTACGATATGTATAAACGTAATCTATATATATATATATCTGGGAAAACCAACACTAGAAACTAATGAAACTTGCTTCTATGCACACTTTAATTTAAACAGTACCAGTCAGCCAGCCACTACCAACAATTTAACACAACCTTTTTTCCTAAATAGATACTTAACTTTTTTTTTAAAAAATTTTCTTGATTATTCCTGCCTTCTGCCTTCCATCGTGATTTTCCCATTAAATTGGGTAGATTTCAGAAATTATGCACCGGCCCAGGTCCCTTTCTTTTCTACGTCCAACTTCTCCTTTCCTTTTAATTTTCTTTTTTTTTTTATATAATTTAATAATTTTAGCCTTCCACTTTTAACTTCTTTTATTCAAACTTTGTGCACCTCTTTTTTTTTAAATTTTCTTTTCTGAATCTTAAAAGCACGTTTTGCACTGTACACTGCCTCAAGGGAAGAGAGCTATCAGCCAATTTTTTTTTGACTCGAGTGGTACTTTTAGTACTTCGGTCAACAATAGTGGCTTTTTAGTACTTCGGTCAACAATAGTGGCCTTTTAGTATGTGCATTTGCTAATTTAATTGGCTACAAAGTTATCGTGTAATTTTTGTGGTTGCGTTCAGAGAATCTTTGATTAATGTATGTGTTATTTTGTTTATTTTTTTCTTCTTAAAGGGATCTGGACTGAGTGGTCACGTTACACATGTAATTTGAACTAACTAGATCTCATAATGTCCAGCAGTAAACAGGAAATAATAACAGAATTTTGGAATCTTTAACATGCGCGGCTGAATGACTTTGCAAAATTAAGTAACTAACTATATTTAATTAAAGAAATAGAGGAATGAATTAAAAATTTCTTATCTAACATATAACGATTTAGCAATCTAGATGTGCAAATTCAAGCTATCTACTTTAAGATTGAGAATTCAGTACAGGCGCAAAAAAACTTATTAAGATTATAATTTACAGGATTTCAATTTGCTTATTGCTTTTTAAATTAAAGTACAAGTATTTAAGATTTTTTTTCTTTTTTAGCTTATTTTACACAATTTTATAATCTCTTAACTAATTTTACAAACTCCTTTCAGTAGGTGGTACCAATAACGTGTACCTATCTGTGTGTGTGTTTGCTACTTTTTTTTTCCAACCAACTTCCTATTCATTATCGTAGGTGCCGCCAGTTTTTATCACATTATACGTAATTAGCTGCTTTGCAAAGTTGTAGCGATATGCGATGATTAAGACAGATAATCGCTTAGATTTGTAAGGACAGGTGAATGCAGCAATAAGAATGTTCCTTTATAATACGTAGGGTACTAGAGCCTCCCTATAACTTCGAAATTGTGACCAGTTGATGTTATTGTATTAAACTCCAAGTCCCATCAATCCGAGAATAGATGAAATCATCGCCTGTAAAACAAATATCCGCAGTAAACCGGTTTTACAATAACACATAACACAGTCAGGACGGACTACATCCCTTACACACAACACTCACAAAGTTAACTTCCTTGAGGACCATAACATGTTGAGTTTTAGTTAAATAAATTGAAATTAAGATTTAGAAAGAAAAAAAAGAACATTGCCATTCAAAAAAAAAACGCAAACTGTTAGTGACTCTATTAATCACTGAGGAAGAAGAGTCGAGAAAAGAAAATTTAACTAAAATACTTAGTTATTTAAGGGATGATGATGATGAGGCTGAGATGTTGTTGATATTGGCCCTTCCAACAAAGCGGAAGAGGGCCTGCATCAAAAATTATTGTGACGAAGTCGTCCCATCTTACACAAGTGAAGAGTTTATAAGACACTTTCGAGTCAATCGGGAAATATTTGAAAAGTTGGTAAGCCGATTTAAAAAAAGTCAACCTTATATTCACCTTCGTACTGCTGAAATGCTGTATGGAAGAAACATATCCTACTTTTCTTATGGTATACTGGCCATGAAGCCTGTTCTTTTAGAGACATATCAGATCGCTTTCCTCAGTCAATCGTATGCTTGTCCGTGTGATGACATTTCTAAGCGATCTCTCGGAAGAAGTTATTACATGGCCAAATAGCTCAAAAATGAATGAGACAGAGGAATATTTTTGAAATAAATCTGGCTTCCCAAAAATTATTGGTAAGTAACAAAATTTAGCACACTTGTTTCATATTTCGAATTATCATATTAATCTTGTGTGTCTGTTGGTGCTATCGATGGAACTCACATTGTGATAGATTCACCAAGCGAAGGGAAGGATGACTACATTGACCGAAGGGGGCTAACTAGTATTATCCTTCAGGGTATATGTAATGGAACAGAATATTCATAAACATTTTCGTCGGGTATTCAGGATCTGCACATGACAGCAGAGTACTTCAAAACTCTTTCATATACCCAAAATTAGAAAGTCTTTGCAAAGGTACTATATCCAATTAATATATAAAACAAAACATGGGAGATATTTTTATTTATAACTTGACTAAAGAACTGGATCTTGGGAGACTTTGCGTATCCATAAAAAAATACCCTGTTGATACCATACAAAGATAACGGTCATCTTACTACAGCACAAATGACATATAATCGAAATCTTAATTCCAGTCGAGCATGCATTTGGTATGCTGAAGCGAAGATTTCGGCCAACTGTATTACTGCAAGCTGAAAGGTATGGATAAACTGTGTCACTACGTACGCGCTTGCTGTGTGCTTCAAATTTGGCAAGCAAATCTGATTTAAATTTAAGTGAAAAGCCAGTTGAAAGGGGAGTAAACCAGGAAAATAATTTCGTGCATGCAGAATTTGCTCCAAATTCTGCAGCGAAGGCATTACGGGATTCAGGGTGCTTACAAATGTGGCAGTCCCAAGCGGAACACGAAAATTATTGTGATTCAAAAAAGAAATTATACATGCTCTAATACATTTTGTTTTTTAAATTTGTGTATTTTCTTCATTCAATTCATTTCATTTATTTTGTCAAACTATTACATACATCCCGCAAAATGCTCTTCCTCTCCTGCATTATTGCTTCAGTCCTCCTGCTGGCTTCATCCAGAGCCCTCGAATAAAATACCCTGGTGGAGTGTAGCGGTTAAATGAAAAGATGAATTTTTCACTCAATTGTTCACTCAATTTTTATTGCAAGAAAATATTGTTTAGTGGACAAATGTTAATATTATGCGAAAATAAATTACGTTTACTTACTTCACTTAATACTTTTACGTTGTAAATTTTACTTCTAATGGCTTACACGTGTACGTTTATAAACTTCAATCTCAGTTCACTGGTTTAAATTGTGTTTACACTTATGTAAAAAATAAAGGAAAATTAAATATACTACAACTACATTTTACTCGAATTTTTCTGTTCAATTTTGACAATTATGCTTCTGTAACATTTAATAGATTACAGGTAAAATATTTCTCCTTTTTATGTATCTAACTATGTGATTTACTAATGGCTGAAAGTAAAGGATGATTAGCACTCAATGCGGATCTAGTTTCCAATTATTATGTTGTTGTGTGACCTAATAGCATAGTTTTTACACGATGAATAATTTCTGAAATGTCGATTTGATTGATCGAAAAAAAGGTTTAAATTGCTGAAATGAAGAAAACAGTTAGTGAGAACCGAATCATTCTTGTTAATATCATACATGTGTGTACGACCAACACCTGGCATGCATACACAATGAAATTTAACGCAAATTGAGAAAAGGGAAATAATTCGAGAATTTTCCTTTAATTAGATCTAAAAATTTGTCGCTAATAAAATTCCACACACAAAATTACTGAAAATCCTTTGCTGCTTCAGTAATTGCCTTGTAGAGAATTGATGTTTCTGTTGTAGAAGAAGCTTATTATCTTGCTGAAAATTCTATTTCTATTGCCGATGACATTATATTAAAATTGCAAATGAGTGGGAGAAATGCTACTACATATGCATGCACTTTGACAATTTTGAAAATGAGAAGACTGAATGAAGAATGCATTCATGAAAATGAATTCTTTAATTCTAAAGCTTAATTTGACTACAATATATGATTTCGTTGTTTTCAATTGATGTCAAATTACAAATTGCATTTTTTGACATCTTTCCCATAGAAATCAGTATTAATTTCGCATAATTATGATAAGTTTTTCTAAATCTTGCCATAACTTATCGTTTCGCCATGTTTAATTTCAATTTAAGAAATTCCTCTCAGAATTCATTTTTGTTTATCTTCATCCTTGTTCCTTTCACATCTTTGCGTCTCTTTTGCACTCATTGGTGTAAAGGAAATTTCGAAAATTCGCCATTATTCCGGAAACCGTGGAAAATATCGCGAAGCGAACGCGCTCATTGAACTTGTCGTCTCTTTTTATCCCGGGGTGACCGTTTATACGTCGCGAAAATATGAAGTTCGCCGGTATATTTATACGCGAAATGTCAGCCGCGCGCGAGTTTGTTTTTTTTTTTGTGATTTTTTGTTTTAAAAGGAGAATTTGTGTTGTTTATGTGCATTCATCGTGGGAATTTTGCATTATTGCAAAGGTTAGTATATAACTTTCTTTATTTCATATGTTGATTGTGCTTAATTTTCTGCCTGATACAAATGGCATAGGTACCTGTCAGGGTGAACCTATTTTGTAAAATCTCACCCAAAGTATCTATGCATTCCTTGCAAAAGGTCATTGGATTATGTATTCGTACCTTGTACTTTATTGTTTGTGTAATTTTATGTTGTAGAACATAAAGTTTGTTGATCTTGCATAGTGCCTATTCATTTATTGCCTTAGTATATTTATCTTTTCAGTTCATATTTTAATTCGTTTTGTTTATTTCAGGTCGTCGTGGGACCCCTTGCATTTGTTGATTCTCCAGATGCTGGTAAGATTTTTTTTTTATATTTTGTTTATTCTAATTTCTCTTTTTGTAGGTTGGTCGAACAATACAGAACATAGCAATCTGTTGTTATTTAGAGAGAAGAATAAGAAAAGGTGTTTACGGAAAGGAACATGTCAATAGCAAACGTTCAGAACTGAATAACTAAAGTGCTGTTATTGAAACTAACTCTAATTTGAACTAATATTCAAGACTGTTCCGAAAAGCTTTGCAAGTTTTTCATCAAAGTTTTCAAAATCAAAGTTTGCTTCAATATACTAATTAAAATGTTTAGTGATATTCTTTACCTATAAAAGGACCACAACGCTTTTTATTTCCTAGATTATAAAAATGAACGTTCTGAATAAATTCTGGGCATTTACCTGAAAATTCTAAAGCATGCCAGAAAATGCTAAATCTACCATATGGAAAAGGTAAAAGAACATAAAAATAAATAAAAAATGAAATAAAAACTATTAAAGTGCATCGATAGTACGATATGGCTACAAAGACAAAATAAATGATCCAGCAAGTGTAAAAATCAAAAGAGATCTAAACGAATCACTAAACAAGAAAATTTTCAAAACCGTCCAAAACTTTTCGGGAAATCCATTACGTAAGAAATTATATATATTATAATATGCACTTTAAAGTAATGGTAGTACAAACATCAACAGTTAGCTTAAAGAAAACCCTAACACAGCTCATACATTCGACAAAAAGTGAGGAAAACGTGCTGCTCCTACACCCGTGGAGATCATTTCCGGTTAGATTGAACGTAAGTGTCATAAAATCTGATTGTAGAAGTGGACTAAAGCGACGTTACCAAGAAACCCCACTATGACAAACTACTTTTCATTATCATTCTCACACAAATTTCAAATTCTTGTCTCTCTTAACTTTAGGCAAATGGTTGTACAAGTTATTCTCAAAAACTCTTCTAGGTATTTTGTAACAGGCACATTAAGCCTTCCACGGTAATTATAACGAGGCAACCTAAAAGTAATTCAACCAGAACCCCGAATGAATGCATAACTTTTTTAGCAAACCACTATTACGGTTGAACATATGAAGGACAGCAGACACCCAGTCTGAATATCCCTTGCAATGAAATTTTTTGAAAAGAAGTCAAATAGTTTCCACATGCACATGGGACTGCTTACTTCTCCTCCAACATTTTACCAGCCTATAAACCTTCCTGAAGAGTAAAATTTGTACATTGTGCAATGTGTCATGTGCCTGTGCTCATTGTATTATCTTGGCGTTTTATTCTAAGGTAGCCTTCACCGCACTTTGGCATTACCATATATGTACCCACCTAAAAAATTCTTCTCCGCCTTATATGAAAGTTAAAAAACATAGTGCTATGGTACTGCGCTGCAGGACGAGGATAATATGCTCCCGTGAGATGAATTTGCTTTTATAAATTACCTCCGTGAGTGGAATAAAAGATAAAAGAATTCTGATATTTGCTGACCTGCTGGCGCGGTGAGTTTCTGGCGGTGAAAGTAACGCCAAGGTGTGAACAAGCTTTCCATTGCTTTATTATTATTCATAAGTTTGCCACTTTACATTATTCATGATTTTTCCTCTATTTGTATAAAGTGCTCTCCATAATGACTCTCGGCTTATTTCCCAGACTTTCTGAAATTATTACAGAGTTTGAATTATTTTCACGTTGTTTCAATTCAAAGAAATTCAAGACTATTTGGTGGTTAAAAATAAATATCTCAAAGACATAATTGATTTAATCAGTTAAAAGCAAAATCAGAAGCATCTGGTCCGTAGTCTGCTGGATTGATAAAGCCGCAGATGAAAATAACTATAGTCAACGTCACGAAAACTGAGCTTTCAAGGTCACCAGAAGGAAATTTATAAGTATTTATCATTGTGTATACTCCCAATGGTAAAAGAGCTTTCAGAGGGCATTGCCCTAAAAAAAATTAAATGTTGATATTTTTGAAATGTTATTGTATTTTCTTGTAATTCTTCATAAGGTTTTCTTTTCTTTTATTTGTAAAAAAAAATTGTATCTACATATTACAGGGTGATTCAGATCAAGATACCTTCCGGTATACCACGCGATTCCTTGAGGTAAGATGATCGAAAAATTTTTCCACATACCCCCCCTTAGAAACCTTCCTTTAGGAGTTGTGGACATTTGAAGATTTCGCTAATATTTGTGAGAATAAATCGGTATAAGTTTTGAACCAGTATATAGATTTTGGTTATTGTAGGCTTATTAAACATCCAAGAATAGCAGCTGTCGAAAAGTGTATTACTCTGTATTTTTTAATTACGCATCTTTAAATTATTCTCAAATATTTCCAAAACATTGATTTTTTTAAACACAAATTTCATAAATACCGTTATTTATATCAAAAACTTTTGTGTGTAAAAAAATGAAAATTTTGGAAATACTTGAGAATAATTCAAAGATGCTTAATTAAAAATACAGAGTATTACACTTTTCGACAGCTACAATTCTTGGCTATTTAATAGGCCAACAATAACCAAAATCTATATACTGGTTCAAAACTTATACTCATTTATTCTCACGAATATTAGCGGAATCTTCAACTGGCCACAACTCCTAAAGGAGAGCTTCTAAGGGGGGGTATGTGGAATAATTTTTCGATCATCTTACCTCAAGGAATCACGTGGTATACCGGAAGGAATCTTGATCTGAATCACCCTATATAAATAAAAATCAAGTGCCGTAAGAATGTTACATCACTTGAGAATGGTTCATTTCTGTTGTAGTTGTGTTCGTAATTGTCAGGACATGGTTTTTAGGGAAAGAAAAATTGGAATCGCCAACCCATTCTTGGTGTTGTCATACAAAACTTTAATTTTTGACTATATATTTCGAAACTGCCTGAGAACGTGTCGACGCGGAGAGCTCAAATTTTGTACACGAGTTTTTTTTTTAAACAACTGTAAGCTTACGTTCGAAAATGGGACCAATCGGGTAACTCCTTTGTAGGGTTTCCATACAAAAACTTCAGTTTTAATTATATATTTGGATACTGCCTAAGAACGCGTCGACGTAGTGACCTGAAATTTGCTGCATGGTGTTTTTATAGAAATAGTAAAGACGAGTTCATAAATGGACTAAATTTGGCAACCGTATCTTGGCGTTGCCATATAAAAATCCGGTTTTCACTATATTGTAACAATTTCTTTTTTAGTTTTATTTAATTCTTTCGAAACGTGCTGTTTTCGGCTCATTACAGTCGCCGCTATAGCATGGCTACCTGGCCGAGCGATTGTCGGCGGGAGGCGGCATCATTCAGGCTTTACCTTGAACTCCTCCTCGAAGTCTCGCTTGTTATTGGTTAGTAATCAAAATATCTTTCCCTTGGTTGGAGTTTTTCCTTATGCTATTTTTTATTTCCTTCGTAAAAACAAACTTTTGACTTTTCCTTATTGGTTACTTATAATCTCTTTTGTAAACAAACTTTTGACTGTTCTTTGGTTATGTTTTATTTCTTTTGTAAAAAAAAAAAAAAACAAAACAAAACAAACTTTTGATTCAGTCGACAGCGAACAACATTTTTACCTTATCGGACCAAGAATTTTTTCTTCTCCCTTATCTGGTAGCTTAGATCAATTACGCCGGCCTAACTGACTTATTACAAATCTACTTAGCGACATATATTTTTCTCTAGTTTAATTCTTAATCTATTTTTAAATTTACATTATGTCACAAAATTCTTTTAATTGTTGTTAGTTTTTTATAAGTTATTATCTATTTCTAAATGTATATTTGTTTATAGTTCATTTAAATATTTTGTTAACATTCTAAGTTTGTTATATAACAATAAGTTTACGTTAGTCGCAAGTGCATTCTTTATCCTTTTTGCAGGTTGGATCTAATTATAAGTTTATTTTATTTTAAGAGAATTCATTTTAACAATTTTTTATTTTTTTGCTCAGGTTTATCTAATGTTAGCTTAAATTATCTTACGAAAATTTATTCCAACAGTTTTTTAATTTTTTTTTCAAGCTTTTAGCTAACCTTAATTCTAGTTTCTATATTTTTTAATTGGTATTTGTTTTAAAGTTCATTTGGTTCAAATTGATTTACTGGTTTTTATTTCTCAATATTTTGAATCTTATTTTCCACATCTGTCAAATTACTTAGATGGGCCGAAGTACACGGGGCAGCGTGCTATTACTTCTTCTGTATTGAGAGATACTAAGAGGCAGGAAGTTTCTCTCCCCCAGTATCTCTCCACTACGAGAAGTGTCATAAATTGATGGATACGACGACACATATGCTCAGGCAAATACTCATTTGCTAGCTCTGATTTTCAAATTTGTCGAATTTGATTTAATTTTTAAACGGCGCGTTCACAGACCCAAACTGGTGAAGTCGGCTTGCGTCGTTTATTCGTGAAGAACTACGTGTCGCATGCAATGGTAACAGGTAATTTGGGGATTTCTCTATGGTTCAGTCTGTCTCTGATAAATCAGCTGAAATGCAAAGATTTTATCAAGTTGTGACTGCGCCGGCTTTTCTGTTTATATCGCGAAGAATTTGAAAAATTATCCGGTTTTATTTAGTGTGGTGTGGTGTTATCGGATAATGTAGCTCTCGTTGAAAAGCTAGGAGGCTTTTCTTCTGTTCCGAGAAATAGAACGTTATTTCTTACCCCAGGCGATGGTACATTTTCCACAAATAGTCAACAACGTTGACGAGCTAATTGGATATGTTCAAATTTAAATTTGGAAATTTGAACTTGGAAAATATCCCAGTAATTTCTATGGGCAGAGGGAATGGGCTTAACTCTCAGCCGCTTATAATTACGCAGGAGAATTTCAGGGACAGGGAGGTAAATAGTCCAATAACAATATACATATTTGTACAATGCCTGAGAACGCGTGGACGTGGAGAGCTCAAATTTTGTACACAGCATTTCCATATAAACTTCCAATATAGGTTCAAACATGGACCAAATCGGTTATGCCTTCTTCGTGTTGCCATACAAAACTTTGGTTTTTCAGTATATATTTGGACATTGCCCTCACG